>OX376375.1:60695023-61295023 GCA_947369275.1 Nemotelus nigrinus
AAAGCGGCCTTGGAATGAACTACAAAAAAAAAATTTGGTTGAAAAATAACAAAATGGCGGCGTTTTTTCGAAAATCGAGGTTTTTTTTCCCCAAAAATCGGCTATAACTAAAAAAGTTTATTGCCGATTTTTTCATCCGTAGTTCATTCTGAGCATTAACATGTGCAGATTAACGTGTTAAAATTTCAAAACGATTGGATAATATTGTTTTTCTTAATCATGCACGCCAACTTGAAAAACGTTGTTTCGAGAAAATCGCGTTTAAAGTTAAAATTCAATATTTTTTGCAATAAATCATACCGAAAATTAATCTGCGATGCTTGGACCATACAATACACCTTCCTACAATACACTATACAATACACCTGCGTCAAACTGACGCCCGACAACTTACCAGATAGATGTATCGCCTCGTTCAAAATCAATGTATCTGCTGGGCTTAGACGTCAGGCTCGTGCCGGAGTTTAAGCCTGCAGGAATCCTCGTTAAAGAGTTTAAACTTCGCCACCGGAAAACTTTTCGGTGCAGCAATGATGTTTAAAAAGCATATGAACATACATGCCGTCCCGGCCGGAGTCTCTAATATGATAAACATTGAAAAAATTCATCCAACTCGAATTGCAGCAAAAAAACCGCGCAGGAGGATTGCAATTTTACTGCAAAATGACCAACTTGAAGTAGCGGAATGGGTCGATGAGAACGACTTAAATTTAGAAAATATAATTATACCAACCATCAATGAAAAAGATGAAGTAATGCTGGTTTGCTCAATGAATGAGCATTTTAGCAATCCTTGGCAGGATGTGTAGCTTTGAATTTTAATTTTAGACTGTAGGAATTTTAAACGGTTGGAAAGAGAAAGGAAATTTTAATATTTAATTTCAGGAAATTCTATGAAGGTTGTTTGACACCCGATAAAGAAAAGTTTCACAATAGGGGTCAATCACTCTTTTTTGTCCCTGCCTGTAAAAACCAATGAGAGAATCCGTAAATTTATTGAAATATGAGTGAAAATTGTATTGTTAGATGAAACATGCTCAAATTAAAAATTCATTTCATTGTATAAACTCATGAACGTTCTTTATTTACCTAAAAAAAAGAGTGGGATTATATTAGTAAACCCTCAAGCTCTAAACAGAATAGATTAACCACTAAAAACCGCATTAAATACTCGTTCTTGGGAGTAAACTTTATCAGTCTGTAAATTCTATGAGCACATAGCTATTACTATTACAAAAACCAACAGTGTTTCAAACAACTTCCAGTTAATACTCCATTATAGTTCTGAAAATGTTAATAATCCATTATAGTTCGAAAAAACAAAACTGCTCAATTTGAATTTTAGCGACCTTATCACTAATATTTCAGATTTAAAAAAATCATTTGACTCTTGAATTTGTTTATTTTTAATTCGATATTTTTGTCCAATATTAGGTACTATAAGATTGTACAAACATTTCTGGACAAATTATTCTACACACTACTGTACATCGTGAATAGTTCAATTAAAACCACTTTCATGCTTTCTCTGAATGATGAGTGCACCTAATGCAAAAACGACATTCTTTTCCATCTGAGGCGCTGACTGCATTCACTTTTTCACAATTTAATTCAGCATTGCATTTTTCATTAAATCAAAATCACATTTCAGTAAATATTTGCTAGTGATAATTTACTTCTCTCATACGGAGTAAATTAGCCGGACTCCAAACAAACACCTATCAAAAAATTGAATAATTTAATTTCCTTCGGTGTCAAAGATATTTACTACTCTTACCGGGACCATAATTTATCTTTTCTTCTTTATTAATTTTCCACCGTACTAATTGCTCGCATCACTGGATGGGATGTTAACAAAGATGTTATAGTGTTTATTAAGCAATCAACAGCGCGAAGAGAGTCAAGCATCATTAGATTCACCACAAAAATGAAGACAACGACGAAGAAAAATACAGCAACGAAAGCATAACGTAATATCTTGCAAACTTGCAATGCATTACAGTAGGGTACCCGAGAAGATTAAGAAGTAATTAGTGATAATGCAATATTTCGTAACATCTTATGATGGTCGTGTTGCTGGTGCTTTGGTAGTTCCAGTTTTTGTTTTGGTGTTGGTGTCGCTGTCGAAATGATCTTTACCGAAGCTCTTCAGACAACTCGCAGGGTCAATTAATATTAATTTGAACCAAGAGATGAATCATTGATGGAGAAATTTACTGTATCAGTCTTGTGTGGATAGGTAAAAAAATAGTATGGATAGGTAAAAGATAGTATGGGCAGATAAAAGATAGTATAGGTAGGTAACATATAGTATGGATATCTATAGCCATATTCGGTATAATTTTATCCACATTCGATAAAATTAGCTTGTACTATTTACATATCAATTGTATGAAATTTATAAAACACATTTCTCCACACGACCAGTTTGTGCATAAAATGCTATCAATTTTCGGTTGTTTTGCATTTCATTGACTTCAATAGTTTGATTGGAATATTGATACAATTTAAATGAGTCTATACAGTAGCTAATTTGTCTTGATTTCTACTGTTTGAATGTATCAAGCGTTTCTTATTCAGTCAGTCTGCATGCAAAATCATTATTTTCAATTTCTCTCGAAATCAAAGGTCATCGAACTCGTTGACAGTGGTAAATGTAACGATGAGTTGGATTTACGTCAGGTTGGCAACCAAATTTAAAATTTTATTGCATTGCAGTGTTAAGAACAAGGGTAGCGTAGGTGTCTGCGGCTGCCCAGCGAAGACACACTTAGGTATACAAGGGCCTATTGTGATACTGCAATCGTATGGTGCACAACCTTTATTAACCGAGAACCACCCCGAGTCCTTAATGATTCTCCTCAGGTCTACCGACGCTACTTCCATTAGATTGGCGAAGAAGAAGGAGCCAAGGGACTGCTTGTTTGATTGATAGTATGGAGTGGGTTCAAAAGGCCCCTTAGCTCTGCGACCTTCTGGGTCTATTGTGCCTCCTCTGCGTTATGTCCCATAAGATGTCCAGGTTTCTTATAAACCTGGATATGTTCCTTTACGGGACATTTGTTATGTCCCTGATGGAGGCAAGAGCAGATTCAAGGAGCCCTAATGTTCGTTTTGCTAGTGCTAGATAGTGTGTGAGAAGACTTTCTACACATTCACTCTCTTCACAGTTTCTGCAGTAGTCATTCCACTCTTTACCTATACTGCGGAGATACTTTTTGCAGGGAAAGTGGCCTGTCAATGCTCCACATAGGGCTCTTATGCCACTTTTACAGAGCCACTGCTTCTTATGTTATCGAAGCTAAGGTATTGTTTTGAGTGTTTCAAACTCTCAATATTAAGCCAGTAGCTTTCGATATTTTTCGTTGCCCGTGTCTGCCTTTGTAATATCCTAGTACGGAGAAGGACCTATGAAAGGCATTCTTCCTCCTTCTTTGGCTTTAACATCAGCTTCCTCGTTTCTTTGCTGCACCTAATGGTCAAGTGTCCAATTCAACTCAAGGCTGGTCTGATCCCTTATTTCAATTAACGCATCTTTCACCTCTAAGATTATAACTGAATTTCTGTAATCGCAATTGATATCCTAGAAAATCGCATGACTGTTCGATAGGACCTCGATTCTAACCTTTTTATTATATGTGAGACTAAGCATATCAGACAGTTTTCATTTTGCTACTTCTTGAGAAGCATACCTGTTATGAAGAGCGAGGTACAGCGTGCCGTTTCTTGCATTATCAAAGGCTCCTTCTGTGTCAATGAAGAGGCATAGTGCGGTTTCCTTGCCATTCAATGCCATCTCTATTATTTGCACCAGCTTATGTGTAGCTGCTATACTCGACTTGCTCTTTTGATAGCCAAATTTAAATTTATAAGGTGACATTTTTACCAGAAGATCACTCCTTATGTGTAAGTCAGTCAGCTTCTTCATGGTCTTCAATATGAAAGACCTGCATGATTTTGGTTTGTTGATTTATTGCCAGCCTTAGCTTTTAACATAACCCGCGTCAGTCTCTGAGCTCCAAGGTCGGTCTAAATATGTGTATCAAAAGGGTTTTTGATTTCCCCGTGGCTCTTTGCAACAAAGCTGAGTACATCTGTCTGGTCCTGGTGATTTAAAGAGTTTGAAAGAGTTTATTGCCAATCAACCTTTTCATACGTGATAATTTGTTTGGTCAGTGATCCAATTAGGGCCTTCCTCTTCTTCCTCAACCTCACTGCTACTCCTAATTTTGCAGTATAGAAAGTGTGCTCTAAGCAGCCCGTCCAGTGTGTCTCCAAAGGTAGTCGTCGTCTCTCCATCTGGAGTTCTAAGTAGTCTTTATATGCCATCGGCGGGTTTCTGTATCCTCCCATTCCCTCCCAAAAACCCCCAGAAAGCAATCCAAGCATTTCTTTTATATTTCGTTAGCTCTTTGTTGTATTCTGAGAGTTTCCTTTTACAGGCCTCCCACTTTGATGTAATTTTGGCTCGGTTGAACTCCGTTCTTGCGGCTCTTCTGAGTTTTTCTGATTCCCTGTTCCACCATGCAACCCCTTGTTTTGGGAAGACTGGTTTTCTCAGTGTAGTTATCGTATTATGATTCGAGGATTATTCTGGTTGACTTGTCCACAGTATCATCCAATACCGTTTTCATAGAGAAACTCGGGTGAAGACCATGAAGTCTCGCTGTAAGGCGAGATAGCCTTCACAGTCCATGCACTTTGGTTTTGATAGCCTTCCTAGTCCGTGCACTTTGGTTGCCTGTACTTTATCCTTTTTATGATATCCTTCCCTAGTTCGAAGTTTACATGCTTGTGATCAGAAAACGAAGCTCCTGTTGGGACATCCACTTCTTCACTAAATGCACTGCATTCTTTGATACCAACGTGATGTCTAGCACATCTTGCCTGTTAATTGGCAGGTATGTTGGGGTTTGGCTTTTTGTTTTTGCTATAACCAAATTGCTGATTAAGAGAAATTCTAAGAATGACTCACCTCTAGTGTTAACGTCACTATTCCCCCTTGCTATGTGATGAGCGTTGGCATCGCATTTTGTTCTCCTTTCTGCAGTGGTATACAAGTCCCTTGATGTTTGGGACCTGTGAAGTAGGCTCTACTATTCTTCCTTCTACAGGTTCGCCTGTAGATACCTCATTGCTTCTCCTCCATTGGTTGGGAACCGCTGGGCCCTGGTGTCACCTGCACGTCGCTTTTAATACCGTCCATATTCGTAGTTGAAGTGACCGTTGGCTTTGGTGCTTTTTCGGATGACTTTTTGACGGTCAACTTAACCCGCTCAAATCAGAGGCTAAAGTCGCCGACTCTGTTCGTTATTTTAGTGGCTGAGGTCTGCCGTTATAACTAGCATGGCATACTTACCTTTGTTTTCCCTGAAAAGGACTCCCCAGGCCTTGATGTTGAGGTCCTCATTCTGGCTTTCTACGAAAGTCAATATCCTTTCAGTGGCCAACGGTTAAAAATCAGAGATTCCTCCGTGATTCATTGGTTAACCCCTTCCGACGGCCTTACCTTTTGAGCCGCTGCTCTTATCCACTCCACCGTTGGTTTGCCTTTACAGTGGAGGGACATGTAACCTACTTTGCGGGTGATGCTGAGGAAGTGAGGGCAAACGCCTTTCTCTATCTCCGCCAGTATCCTTCCCTCAAGCGTACTTTGTACCTTGTCGATTTACTCAGTCGTAAGAAGTCCTTGGGAAGAGTCCCTAGATATGACCTCCATTTTTACATCCTGCAAGGCTCCGCTATAACTTAGTTGTCCCTTCCTTTTGCTGGATTGAAAATACTTTGGGGTGACATCAGTGTCCCTTATTTTCTTTGGATGCCTATCCTTAGGAGTGCCGTCCTCGGTTCTGGGCTTTTGCCTATTGGGCTCTGGTGCCTTTGTTAGAAGTTTCTTTTTCCTAGCTTCTGCTGTGCCTTTTCTTTCGAAAAATTCCATGCGCTTTCTGGCTGCGTCGCTCATGCTCTTCTTTTTTGGAGCCACTTTTGACGGCTCCTCTGAAGTCATGTTCAGTGCTTCCATACTTCGCGAGATGTCCTCCTCAATTTGTAAAGTAAAGGGGGACACTTCGAGAGCTTCTGCAGACTATCTTTCTTCCGGTGTGCCTCTTACAGTTTATAGGGAGGATTTTCTGTCACAGGTTGGTATAGCCGGAAGCTTCGAGTGCCTCTGCCGCTTTTCCTTGTTCCGGTCTGTCTTTTCCATTTTGTGGATCAGGCTGGGCTTTCAGCCATTGCCTTGTGTACCTTTAAGTTTTGGAGTGGAGACATGCTTAACTCCTCTCTTAGTTTGGCCCTCCTTGTACCTTTGTTTTTGGGAATTCTCTTGAGATTTGGGCTTCGACTGTTGATTTAATCCCTTTGAAAATTCACTAGAGAGTACTGGAGCTTCACTGCTAGAAGGCTCTTGGTCCTTTAGGTTTAGATCACTTAAGGAAATCCGTCCTTTTATACTCTCGATTTCGATGCCACGAGTATAAGAAATAGAAAAGACCAACCGTATTATCCTTTGTATCCCCGCCTAGGCATTAAATTAGACGGGATCTTGCTATCCGGCACCCTAATATGCATACTAGCGAGGGCTTCACTCAACAGCCATTCAGCTCTCGGCATAAGCTGGTCCACCACTGGCTTGTAGATTTTCTCCTTAGGGGCTAACTCCCCAAAAAGAACTGCTTCCTTCTTCTGGCAAGGGCCGGACAATCGCACAAGAGGCGAAGACCTGTCCCCTCTTCCTCCTCGTATCTTAAATCATTGTAAGAAGTACCCAGCCGTACTGCATTCTAGCTAAACAAACAATGTCTAGTTAAAGCAGCCACCAGCGCGCGTAGGGAGGAAGTGTGCGACCGAAGTCATAATTCCCCCACAATAGTTCCCTTAACAGCGTCATTTATGTGTTTTTGTCTGATGGCCAGTTTGACTGGAGTCATCGGAAAGACAAACGGGAAACTGGCGGACACCTCCGGCAAAAGCGAGCTAGCTTTTATTAGCTCGTCCGCCTTGCAGTTCTCCTTAATGTCCCTATGTCCTGGTACTCAATGATGAGTACAGACTTGAAAGAAATATTACATCGATTTGAAAAAAAATAGTGGATATCATTAACAGCTAGTTTTTAATTTTCAAAACCCTGCATCTGCAAAAAACAATTTCTCATTTTATCTTTAGTAAAACACGACCTTTTTCATATTTCATTACATATTATCTTTATTACTACATAATTTTAATTTAATTTACTTTCGATTGCAATAAATAATTTTTAAAATTTACTCTCCTATGCTTCATTCATTACATTTTCTTGTTTTCATTTCAACCTTTTCTCCTATTCTCATATAAATCTCATTCAAGAAAATACGATCTTCTTTACGGTTTTTCGCCTTATTTCAATTCTAATCTAAAATGAATGCATGAAATTTCGAACTCGAGAAACTTAACTGTAACTACTATGCTACGAGTTCCTAGAGTCCCATCTTTGAGGGAGAAGAAAAGGTTTAGTAACGTCAAAATCAAGTTTTCGATCAAATTAACCTTCCCTTCTCCTTTTTCATTACGTCGTTATCGTTATCATAAATAGAATGTTTGATTAAAATTTCTTTTGTTTCGTTTAAATTTAATCTAAAAATAACATAAATGATAAGTATTACTAAGCTAAAACTATGGATTCATGAAAAATGTTTTTCAAATGATTTTTTTCTTTTGAATGTTGCGTTTTTTTTTATCTAAAACCAAGATATTCTGATTTTTAACACTGTACGTATCAAGTTCAGCTTTTTGATCAATGAAATGAAATCGGAAATTTCGCGATTGCGGCTGGATCACAAAAAATGAAGCCAAGTGAAAAATGATATATCTTACATCGTTTGAAGTTTCGAAACAAATTCACAATTTATATGAGAAATGATATTTTTGGAATTCCAGCTAAACTTCATGATACAAACAATACTTCCACGACAAGGACTATTTTTTACGAACAAAAGCTAATGAGTTTGCTAATAGGTAGAAAGAGACTTTAAAGCGCGAAGGAATTTTGTGGACTACGTTCTATCAAATCCATTTAATTCGGATAAGACTTCCACACTGCAAATAATAATATTTCACTATAATATCACTTTAAAATCGAATTGTGAAACAGGATAACAGATCAATGTTCGAATCATAATTAAGTTTGAATTAACGCTCATTCATTCCTACGCAAACCTCAAGATATCTATCAGAGAGCTCTTGTGAAAATCGTCCAGAGCCGTGACTAGAGATTTGAGACCATTATCTACGTAAGGCTTGATAATCGAGTCATCACTTGCATCTTGATACTTCAAACTCTCACTGTCGTCCTTCGGGTCGTGCTCGAGTCTTCCGGAACCATCTTCGTCGATATCGATGAGCTTCTTGGAATTCGGTGTGGTCGGTTCTCGTTCTTTTGTAATCCTTGACGGTCCATCACCGCTTGCTAGACTGGCGTCCAGTTCAGTCAATTCTCCACTGGGAATCAGTGACTCTTCTTCTAAACTATCTTCGGATGTTGTATTCTGAGTAATTGTGTTGGTGGTGTTCCTTTCCCATTCCGGGACCAAAAAAGGTTCACCGGGTGATCTCTCTTCGGGAATAAGTGCCGTTTCATCATCGATTAGTGCTCCCTCGCTTGTTGAAGTGATGTTCGATTCTTGTTTCAACCAGCTCTCTGGTGACAATGTTGTTCCATTTTCTTGATGGGCTGCAGTATTGTTCAATAAAACAAGGACATCTGGTAGGATTTTTTCATCTTTTGCGGATGCTTCTTCTTCCGCTGCTAGTACCTGTGATTGATAGACACTTAAGTCGTCACCAATTGTTGGATAGGCAGGATTTTGTTCGTCTATTACGCCTGGAAAGCAATAAAACAATATATATAATAATAAAAATTATATATAATAATGATCATAATAAAACAATATTGATTTCTTAAATACAAATCATTTACAAATGGGGCATTTCACGTGAAGCGGACAACGAAAAAAAGTCGAGGCTCTGGATTTCGTTCATATTGCGCATAATGGTACTTCTAGAGGATAAGAACGTGGATACACAATTTAAGGTTTCTATGAGGTTTAGTTGCCGAGTTAAGGTAGAAATACACTTCTGTCACGTCACGTGACCTCACGTGCCGTCACATCAGCTGACCTCACGTGCCATAGATCTGCAGTACCAATTTGTATGCTTATGCTTCAAATACATATTGGCCCAAGCTAAACCATCTCGGGTTGGGCCACCACAAACCAATTCGAGGACAGATGCTACTGTCCACACCATGGCCGGAGCTGGTGAGCTTCAGTTGTGTATTGTCAGCCTGTAAAATCCGTTTGGTTGGTGCATGTTGGTGCCCAAATCCCACTCAGATCGGAATGCAGGCCAATATCGACCAATCGTAGCCATCTCACACCAAGGGGGTGTACACATATTGGCCATAGGCTCTGTTGGTTTGGCTTGGGCCAATATGTATTTCCTACATTAGAAATACACTGGCGGCACGTCACCCGGACTCATGTGCTGTCACGTGAGCTCACGTTTTTGATAATCTGCAAATTCAGATTTTTGAGCTCACGTGACAGCAGGTTTAACATATAACGTATATTTTTGAATGTCGTATATGGCGAAATAAGTACTGATTAATCAAAATATCTGTTATAAGTGCATTTATATGCAAATTTAGTGACGCAAATATGTATTTTCTAATTGAAATCGTAGTTTTAGCCAATATTTTTACCGCATGGTATTTGATTTGTTTAAAATGTGTAAGGTAAGTGATTTGTTCAAAATATATAAGTATGAATAATTGTGAAATGGCGAAATACATTGATGCTGGTAAATTGTGGGATAAAGATGTAACATAATTTTTATGTGAAATTTGAATTGGTATGTTTTATCATTATTTACATGCATGTTTAGTGTTTATAAAAACGTTTGGTAACATGTGTATGACAAACTACTTTTCTATTAGGGCCGAATACGTTTGTTCAAATTACCAAGCAAACATGAAATTTGTAGGCATGCCGCCTGAGGCATACGTTACAGAACCACTGAAAGTTTATTATAATGCTGAAGCCATAATCAATGCAGCAGAACTGTGTTGCGCAGCGAAATTTGCTCAAACCTCAAACCAGGCATGACAACAACATTTTTTCAAATATCCAATTCCATCTGTTCGTGTGAGCGTCCGGGAAATAGGAGATGTCATATGCAAATTGAAAACAGAATTTGTTTTTTGCTTTGCAATATACTCTGCAGCTATTAATGGATAAAATACTCCTGCACTAATGAATGGTATTCTTCAGACGTTTCCCTCGCACGATTAACCAGATGAACCCAAAATCTACGCTCCCTTTGAACAACTGCACAAACAGCAACATTTTAAAAGTCTTCTTCAAAATCTGAAGAGCTTGTGGATGAATCTGTACTCTCACACTGTATATTATAATGAATTATTAATACAATTACTTTATTAACAAAACACTTTTCAAAAACGCGAGATAAACTATTATCACACAGCTGCAAATAGTAAACCGTCAACCGTCGATCAGCAACTGCAACAACCCTGAGCTGCTATCATGACACAAGTATATTTCCAAGCATGAGCTCATGCCTCCACACGCATGACGTGACGGCACGTGAGGTCACGTGACGTGACAGCAGTGTATTTCTACCTTTATGGGCTTTTGAAAAATTGATAAAATTGATGAAAGGTTTTTTTGGAAGCGGATTTTAGGATTCAAAAAAAAAATCTAAAAAACCTCAAAAATACTGATTGGTATAGAATATTGACTGATCCTTTTAATTTTGAAATAAGATTTGAAAACCGGAAGTAAAATTTGGGTGAAACCGGAAGTAACAATTTCAACTCGTTTTTTGAATAATTTAGACCAGGTTAATTTTGCTTATGTTTATGTCAAAACAAAGCTTATAGTATTCTTATTTTATCATAAAAGTTTTAAAATGGGACTACCAGTAGTTTAAGAGGTAAGTGAATTTCAATACATGCAAGTCGCATGGGGTGTGGTACCGACAGCTTGCTTACGACAGCTAGTTGGCTCAAAAATTAAAATTGATATCGAAATAGGATTAGTAGCGCCATCTTTTAGTTGAAAAAGGTTTTATTTTTTTCATAAAAACCTATTTAATATATATGATGCCCATATAATATATATTGTGCTAAGCCATTTCGAATTTTCCGTTATTTTATGAGTTATTGCTCAGCACTTGCAGTGACGATTACTTTCGCTGATAAGTTAAAGAGTCTTAATAATGTGTATTATGTCTCGGTGCGGCTGTCGATGTTTCAATCCTTTCGATTTGGAATTTCATTGGAAGGTTAGAGACCTAAGAAAAATTTCATCTTATATGTACGTATGTGGAAGCCGCATAAATAAAATGATCGTACAAACGAGAATAAAATTGTAAAAATTGTGAAATAAATTCATTTCCCATAAACAATTAGTTTTTTTTTCATTAAGTAAATTAGCATTATCGATTTTTAATATTTTATATTCTTTATGTAATTGATATAAGTGATATATAATAGTTTTACTTCATATGTTTGGTTGTCACACTCACTAGCTGTCCTAATCAAGTTCCCGGTACCACGCTTCATACGACTTATGTGTATTGAAATTCACCTACCTCTTAAACTACTGGCCATCCCATTCTAAAACTTTTATGATAAAATAAGAATACTTTAAGCTTTGTTTTGTTATAAAAATAAACAAAATTGACCTGGTCCACGAGTTGAAATTGTTACTTCCGGTTTCACACAAATTTTCACTTCTGATTTTCAAAACTAATTTCAAAATTAAAAGAAACAGTTAATTTTCTACACCAATCAGTATTTTTGAGGTTTTTTTTTTAGATTTTTTTTGAATCCTAGAATCCGCTTCCAAAAAAACCTTTCATCAATTTCAGCAATTTTTCAAAAGCCCACAGCTCGGCAACTAAACCTCATAGAAACCTAAAATTGTGTAACCACGTTCTCCTCTAGAAGTACCATTATGCGCAATATGAACGAAATCCAGAATCTCGATTTTTTTTTCGTTGTCCACTTCACGTGAAATGCCCCAAATAATAAAAATAAGTAAATTATTATACATTAACCAGTAACAAACGAAAAACTATCGTATAATTCTACTACAAATCATTCAAAAATACGTTACTCACCATCATCATCCATAGCTTCAATGGCCATGTGCTTTGGTCCGTCTGTTGAACTGCTCACCCCCACAACTTCATCTGGCTCCCTATAGACTGTATGCACAGCCGAACCATGTGCCTGACTATCATCACCATCACCACCTTCAGCATCCAATCCTGCTTGCTCATCATCATTTTCAGGACTAACAGTTGAAGATCCTACAAAACTGCTTGATAGTCGACTTTCCGTAGTCGATTCAACAACAAAAACATGAATAAAGTCGTCACTGCCCGATCCAAGTGGATCTATTTCACTTGTAGTTTTCGAATCTGAAAAATTAGTTTCACTATTGTCGTATATTATTTCAGATCCAATACTATGTCCCGAAGACTCAGTAGTAAGATCCGATGAGTTCAGTTTTGTATTATCAGACCGTTTCGCTGCCGTTTTCTTCTCCTCGAATTCCATTACTTCATCCAAAACATCGTCACCTCGCTGAAGACCTTCAACACCGAATACTGTAATTGGTTTAGTTTGTCCATTACTATCAACGATGACGACCTCTTTTCCCGCCGCTTCTGTAACTGTCTTTTCACTCACGCTAGTGGCTGTACTAGAGAGCACTTCCTCCGACACTGTATTATCGATTGGTTCTTGTACAGAAGCCGTTTGCCGAACAATTTTCACTGCATCCTCATCTGTGATTGAATTAGCCTCGGCACTCTCCAAATTATTAATCGGTTCATTTTGAGTCCCCGCTGCATTCGAGTTTATTGCTGGCACCGACCCATGGCTAGCTTCGACACTATTGTGGGATGTAGAGAGTGGTGAAATTGTGGAATCGTTCGCAATCGCTGAGTGAGGTGGGCCTACACTGGAGTTTTCAGACTCATTGGGCTGTATCTGTGCTGGTTGTTGATCTGGTCTCGAAGCAGTCGGTGTATAGACTTTCTGTTGATTTGCCGCTGAGCTGTCGGATGGTTTCGTAATTTGATATGCAGGTTTAGGTTTTTCGTCGATAATGCGGATTTCTTCCGGTTTAGTGATTTCTTTGATTTTAATTCCGAGTGGATTGCTGTTTATCATTTCTTGTTGCATATTTTTTGATGGAGTCGACAGTGCGATTGAATCTGATGGTTCGCTTGAAGGGTTTGCGACGATTTCTGGCGGGCTGGTTGTACTGGTAGATGGAGGTGGTCGCCCTGATTCTGAAATGGACAAATTTAAACGCTGCAATTAGATTTTTCAGAACACAGTAGACGGCAGAGTGATTTTGAGGAGCTTAATGCATTCGTCTTATAATATTAAGGTTAAATTACAAAACTCACCAATTGGCGGGCAATTATCATATTCCGGACAACATCTTCCCGCAATGAACTTTGGCTCACAATCATGTCGGATGTAGCAATTCACATCATTGCAAAGTATTTCACCTCCTAAAAATATAAAAAGTGAATATTTTCATATTTACAATCAAACACTTCGATCAAAGACAACACTACCACGACGACCAAACCATCAAATACGCTTCAATCGACTTGGCGAGTTCAAACAAAGTGCCCACAAGAACGACAGGAAATGCATTCAACGTTTACTAAGCGATTACAACATTGTATGATGCGAATACTATCCATCCAATGTCATCATTGACCATTTCGGAATCGTTTCATCTCCACCGAATACACTGTGGACTGTTGTTGTCCATCGACTGTCCGGCGGTTTGCCTCTTCCAAGCTCTAAGTGCCTTGAAGAGAGTCGTCGCTCAGGGAATATGTCAAATGGTACATTACTTTAACACTAGGCCATTCTTGTGAACTCTCCTCTTCGATTCAAAGTCGTCGTTGTAAATATTGTCCCCGATGGAACTATTCAAATGTTTGTCTTCACTTCTTGTACAAACCTTGACAATAGCAACCCTTGCATGGTTCCTCCGGATCGACGAGCTTTTCGCCGTTTGCATAGAATTTCCCATCTCGTTCGCAATCTGAAAAATGAAAAAGAACAAACGGACGATAAGATGAGATTTTGATTGTTGCTGAATGGTGCTTTTTTATCGTAAGATCAAATGGGGTTGTTGATTCATTCAAAGTGATTTGATGGGAAGCTATCATGGAAGCAACTGGTCTGGACTTTGGAAAAAGTCAATATGTTTAGTGGTGGGAGAACTGTTGATTTGTTTTTCGGTAGGCTTCTCTCGAATTACTAAAAGTTTTTCGACGTTATAGGAGTATAGAATGCAAGTTTAATTCGTATGAATGAAATCAAAAACATATTGGAGCAGTATTTACGTAATTAATGAATTATTGTGGTTTATACATATCCAAGCTAAACTTGTTGCATTTTATTTTAGTTTTGTGAATTTAAATTGAATTCATATCACAGATTGTAACCGAAAAAGTGTTGAAATCACTTAAAGTTGACAGGTATAATTTTTTTATAAAAAGATTTTGATAAAAATATATAATCGCCGCTATATAACATTGTTGATTATTTTTTTCCTTCTTCTTTCCACTCTCTCCATCACTCAATCAGTATGCACGGTCAGTGTGCATCAAGGTATTATCAAACATATCGTCCCAGTACTTCCCAGACAATTGAAAATTAGTATAAGTGAAGATACAATTGCTATGAATTTTAATTACACTTCATATCCTAAGTGATATGTTTGTCCTCATTGACATGTGTCCAAAGAAAAGTCTACAAAAAACTCTGGTATCTTCTTCATTAAGGATTGGTGTTTTTGATATAAGATTTCAAGTATACCTTGAACTCTATTATGTTTTTCGCCGATTTGACCGACTTCGACTATGAATTGTAATATGCGATAGCCTGCTGTATTGGATCCATCTTCAATCTATCCCTTCTTGAAATTCCAAGAAATAGATTTCTAGCAGTTCTGGTTTCCCGGTTAGTTATCTCCAACACAGTGCGGGGGGTGTTAGGCCATTTCAAATTGTTGCTGAGGATGTTAAAAATCAGTTTTTCCCTTTCGAAATTAACTAGTTGTTGAATATTTAACAATCCTGTTCGAGTGTACACAGTAAATGTTCGCTCGGCATTCTAAACATAATTTGAATTGTTTTCGAAATAAGTCCTCCAATCAACTCGATATTTTCCTTTGATATCTGACCCCATAAAAAATAGTTCCGTATGTGATAGTTGAAAGTATATAAGCATTAAACATCATTAATTTAGTTCTAGTTTCCAAGAACTCAAATTTTATAAGGCTGCAATCATTGGTGCGACAACCATGATATTTTCTCATCCAGGATTAAAGCAAGATATTTCATTGATTCAGCTTATTCCAGACGAAGTCCGTTTATCTGAATAAAGGGGTTTATAGGGCGTTTGTTTTTCTGCTGGAAAATGGTACGTACATGTTCTTGTTGACGTTTATAAGCAGTTTGCTATGCCTAATCCATGCTTGGTATGTTTCTAGATCTCTATAAATTTTATACTTCAGAGATGGTTCATCCTTTCCAGAATATAAAAGGAGTGTGGCATCAGCAAAAAGGAGTGTGGCATCAGCAAAAAGGACCGATTTGCCAGACAACTGGAGATGTTGGATGCAGTTCACATACAGGATGAATAGTACTGGTTTTATTTGTTAAAATGTGTACCCATCCCTACGCATGCATCTTTTCCGATATGATGCATCTTGCCCATGATTTCATGGGCAATCCAAATGCCGGGTTTACATTCTCGCCGAGGAATGGCAAATGTTGACGAGGTGAGTGCGTAAATGGTCTCCTTGTCTATTCTCGGCTGTTTTTTTCATGACAAGCACGCGTGTGTAAATGGCTTGCTCGTCGGCCCTTGGTTGTTTTATGAAGGGATAATGATCCTTTTATTGCTGTGCCTGAGTGTTTATGACCGTCTCGTCCTAGCTCGAAGCCGCTGGAAGCGAAGTCGGTCTTATGCATCGTGTCAAAGGGATTCGAGAGGGTAGCGAATGGTCATTTAAATTTTTCGAATTTTTCGCCGGGACTTCAAACATATCCTTGCCTGGCATAGATTGAAATAACTCAGCGCACACCAAGCAGTTGCAATAGCCACAACCTGTACCTCAGCCATCGTTCACTGAACTGAACAAAACAGCTCACAACTGTCGAAAGGTGCATGGTGCGTGTTGCATGGTGCAATATCCCAAGTAATTAATTCACCCTATGTCTTGCTGAGTCTTGTCCAATGTTTTGCCGAGTGCCATCACGAGACGCTCGTCCCTATGTATAAACGCGGCAAAATAATTTTGTAAATATCATCGGAGCGAGCATCAGACCTTTTTCAAATCCCTTTAACTCGATGCGTAAAACCGACTTCGTTTCCAACGGCTTTGAGGTAGGACGAGACGGCCATAAACACTCAGGCACAGCCATAAAACGCTCATTAACCCTTCATAAAACAGGCAAAAGCCGACGAGGGAACTATTTACAGACGCGTGCTTGCCATGAAAACAACAGCCGACAATAGACGAGGAGACCATTTACACACTCACCTTGTCAACATTTGCCATGTCTTGGGGAGAGTGTAATTCCGCCATTATGCCGCGTTTACACATATGGCGAACGTTTCGTCGAGGAACTTGGCAAATTACTTCCCTCCATGTTTTCGTATGTGAAAAAAACAGGCGAGAATAGACAATGTGACCATTTACACACTCCGCTCGCCAACATTTGCCATGCGTGTAAACGCAGCATCAAACGCAGATATCTTGGCCAATGTTTTTCCACAAATTGTTTTTCTCTCCAGTAAACGTTTATCTCTGTTTTTGTTTGATGAAGAACGACCCTCTAGACACCAGGCTGTCTTTAATGTTCCTTGGACTCGCACAGAAGTGTATTTTTACTCTCCTCTTTTTTGCTTCTAATTTTGTACTCTTTTAAAAAACATACCTTGGATACATTACGTTTAAGTCAAAATCATTCAGCCACTAATTAATATAATTCAATTTTGCATTTAATTGATTTTTTTTATCTGTAAAACTGATCTACTGTAAATAAGTAAATAAAAAGTTAGTCAAATTAATCATATAAAAAGTTTTTCGATTGCACTTTTTCGTTTGATTCTCATAAACTCTTGAAGCTATCTCGTTTAGCTTGAATCATTCATAACTGTATTATTGTATTGGTTTCAGCACTTTTTTTGATCGATTTGTCTTAGAAAGGAGTAAAACGAGTCGAAGAACGGCACGTCACTTAAAAGCCAAATGCTTATATCTTAGCAACTAGAAAATTTAGGGCTTCGAAATTTCGAAGGTAGTTACAACTCTGAAAACACTAGAAGATATTTGGAAATATTTTGTCAAAAGGATTTACAAAGACAAGGCGTAAGGGGGATGATGATTTAAAACAGTATAAAGTTGGTAGACAATTCAAATTGAATGGAGTTAACTTAAGATATCTATCTTGTTTGTATGTCCACAAATTACTAGGGTTTTTTACCCTAGCCCCAATTAGGACGACATATTTATAGATTCAGTGTTAACGACGATGTGTTTACTAAATCAGTCATACGAAACTCTTAAACATGAAATCTTTTACCGAAACATACTAATATAGAAACACTAATTTAAATTTTTGCTAATTATTTGTTTTAAATCATTTAATCTTCCTAAGTTTTACCATTATCAATGCTGATTCCTCTATTATAAGTCTACTTCTTTGCAGAAAATCGTTTTCCTCTCAATATCACCATGCAAACATAAATCAAATAAACATCTACTCAAATCTTACCACATTGATAATCCGGACAACAATATCCTGTCTTCTGAATAGCCCTGCAGCCAGATTTCTTTTCGCATTGAACTGACGTTTCGGGTACAGCGATTCCATCGTATAGACATGTCCCGGCTAGAAAAATTTGATTTATAGACGAAATTCAAATAAATACACTCTCTAGTGCTACTTTCTACTAAATCTACTGAAAAAGCATTAAAGAAGAAAAGCAAAGTCGAACGAAAAGAGGGTAAAGTTGAAAATCGAAAGCGAAGAAAAAAAAACGATATTCAAATTTCTAAACCAGCAACCTACCTGTTGGCTGTGTGATATTCTGTGATTGTGTATCGAATTCCGAATAGACATCTCGAATCATTCGTCGGGATCGGGCATTAAGTAGTGGACCTGGAAATAAAAAATCAAACGCAAAAATCAAACAACGGCTAAGAAAAGGATCAAGATGATGATTGTATACTCTATTCAGTAAACACATTTTGATATACTGCGGGGTTTGAAGTCCAACAGAAATGCGATATATTCAATTCAATGTATCAAGCCGACAAGTGTATCAATATTTTTATTTGAATGATATTGAATTTTCATTGTTTCATTTGTTTCCGGTCGATGTCCGTTGAATATTTCATGACTGAACTTTGAAGCGGAGGGAAAGCAAACGGACTTGGAGAGCTTGGAGATATTAAGTAGGGTTGTGTGTTATCAATGGTTTTCCTAGGGTCAGTTGAGTGGAGATTTTGTTGCTGACAAATCGATCTCGAAGTTGTTGCATGAATTTATGAACAACAGATGTGAATTCAGTTATGTAGACGCATCTGTATATGATTCTGAGTGCTGTAGCTATTCGCATACTAGACAGACAACTGAAAGTATCAGTGTGCTGGTGCTTTGGGAAAGATCCGATGGTCAATTTTTGTTTCGATGTATCTTTTCTCATAAATAAATAGATGCATGTTGAGTAAACATGGCCAGAAGTTGAGAGAATTGCTTACAGCGTTGACATATGGTTAGTCTTTGGGTTACAAAGAAGTTTGCTGTTTTCTGGGCAAACAATTGAATTTAGTATAGTTTTGCTGCGGCAATGAGAAATATTGTTATCTGAGTTCGATGGGACACATGCATGCTGGCATGTAACGAAAGGAACGATTGTAAGACGACACGAATTAAAAATGTATTCAGAAAGATGTATTGAAGACAAAAGTGTTAAATATGTATTATTAGCGAGGTGAACTTAAGTAACTGAAATACTATAAGTCTTAATTGTGCACGTGAGTGTTTTTGAGTGTGATTAGGATCTTGAGAGATTGTGCTCGTGAAGATGATGGAGGACTACACAGGTAGTGACCACAACTACATCACCTTCTACATCGCTGGAAGTAAACAAAGGCAACACCGCTCATTCTGGAGAACGTTTGGTTCGAACTCAGCCAGGCTAAACAGAAGTGAGCTTGTAACGTCGATAAACCTGAGCCTGGAGGAAGAAGCTTCACATATTAAAGCCCCAGCGACTCGTGAAGCAGTCGAAGCTACTGTCTCTAGCACTAGAAGAATTAGCTGATTCGCAGAGCATGCGATGCATCAATGCCCCGACGACAGCCCGTCCGTCGAAGGAGACAGGCTTACTGGTGGAACGATGAAATTGCTGAGCTTCGACGCATCGCTTTGGCGTACAGACGCAGAGCACAGCGGACCAGATATAGACCGCAGGCTGCCGAGCTTTCTGCAGCCCACACGGCAGCCAAAAAGAAATTCGCCAAAGCTATTAAGAAGAGCAAACGCTGCAAATGGCGGGCTCTTTGCGAGGAGGTCAATATAGATCCGTGGGGTCAGGGGTATAAATCCGCTAAGGACGGGTGGTAGCATCATCGTTCACTGAGGGACTTTCCTCGCTTTACTGAGGAGGAGCTGATCACCGCGGTGCCTGGGGTGAAAAACAGGAAGGCCCCAGGCCCTGATGGATGCCAGTCGAAGCACTTAAATTTGTAGTGGAGGGTGAACCGTAGCTACTACTGGATTTATATAATTCATGTTTAGTGGCGAGTGTCTTTCCTTTGCGATGGAAAGTTGCTCGATTGGCGCTCATCGATAAAGGAAAGGGAGACTCGGACAATCCATCCACGTATCGCCGGCATGACGGGAAAGCTTCTCGTGTGGTTGGATCAAGCCACGGCTGCTATAAGCATTTAGATCAGCCAATGATCTGTCTGACAGACAGCATGGCTTTCGAAAGAGGTATTCAACAGTTGATGCCATCTCAGCAGTGACTGGGGCTGAGCAAGAGGGGATGAAGCACGCCACAGCACCCAACCGGTTGTTCTACTGGTAGCGCTAGATGTCAAATGCCTTCAATTCGGCAACAGATGTGCTTTGGGCCTTCGATGATAGCTTCCGCATTCCTGATGATCATGCTATGTCACTATCTAAGGGACCGACGGCTGTTGTTCGATACCGACGAAGGTGTTTGGAGGAGGCTTGTCACCTCAGGAGCAGCACAGAGGTCTATCATTGGACCTGACCTCTGGAATATCGTTAAAGATAGACTGCTGCGCCTGGAAATACCAACGGATGTGTTTTTCATGGGTTACGCTGACGGTGTGGCAGCATTAATTACCTCTAGAACTGCCAAGTTCACCGAATTCCAACTTAGTCAAATCATGAGGAGGGTGGAACGGTGGATGACCGACCATGGTCTACAGCTGGCACTGTCGAAGACAGAGATTTTCATGCTGACTAAATGAAAGATACCGACTGTCATCCCGATGACAATGGGCACTGCAGAGGTCCAGACCAGTAGGTCGGTAAGATATCTGGGAGTCACACTGGACACTAAACTGCCTACTAGGACTACATCCGTAATCTTACATATCTATGTGACAAGGCTCAGAGAGCCGTTGGTTAACATCGGTGGTCCCAGTGAAACGAGACGGAGGCTACTGATGGCAACAACCAACTCCATCTTGCTTTACGAGGCGGAAATTTGGGCGGACGCACTCCGAACGAGTATTGCCAGCGTCCAACGTAGAGGTGCCCTGCGTATTGCCAGTAGCTACCGTACGGTGTCGGAAGATGCCGTGCTGATAGTAGCGGGAGTAATCCCGATAGATCTTAGCCGGACAGATCACGAGCTCTAATGCACGCAAGTTCGCGAACACTCCAACTTGGGCAACAACGTTGGAGTGCAAGCAATAAAGACCTATCACTTTTGGAACTTTGGGTCAGCCGTCGTCACAGAGAGGTAAACTTTAATCTGTGCCAGTTCTTAACGGGGCATGATTGCTTAGGTGCTTACACCATACTGTCAGTACTATATGAATGAGTGCGATGATGCTTGCCATATGTTCTTTTGCGTGCAGTCTGTTCGCAAGTTTGAGGAGTAGCCTCGAGTCCACGATTGGCATGCTCACGCCAGAGTCGATTGTGGAAACGATGCTGCGTAACGAGGATAATTGGCGCACAGTCTCAACATATGTTGAGAAAATACTGCGCACAAAGCGCGAGGTGGGTCGCCTTACCGACCCGGATCTTTGTGACCTGTAGATGAAATTTTTAGTAAATAAAAATCTTACATAATCCGTGGTTTGTTGACCCGGGTATCTTTTGAAATTTTTTTTTTTCACAGTCTACAGCGAAAACAAAAAACTCTAACGCACCTGAACCGCTAGAAACACTAATGTTCGAAGAACAGTAGAAGAATCGTGCAGATTTTGAGTGCATATTCCACCATATGCGCTGCTTATTACGGCCAAATTGTTTCAAATGCAACGTTTTACTTTTGTCTCAAGAATGCATTATAACTCATGTGGTAGAAGGTTTCAGATATTACCACTGGCATGAATTTCAACGTTTATGAGAGCAAAACACGGGTTAATTATATTCGTTATCATTTGCTTTTTTCACAAAATTTTGAAAGCAGCATCTCACATAACATCAATGAAGAAAATGCTCAGTGCCTTCAGCACTGTAACTGAAGTTGGTGTTTGGGGCTGCGATCCGAAAAATTTGCAGAACTTTGCGAATTGTAACATCGGTTATTTATTTTCATTGTAAATGTTTCCGGTATGTATACTAACTGTAAGCATTTATTGATACAAAAGTAGCACAACCGACTCGTGCTGGCAACCTTTCGCCAGTATCAAAGCCAAAAATATATCACATCTGCTTTACGTTGTTATATTACATTCGAAGTTATAGGAGTATAAAGAAATTTAGGGTTACCTGCAGCGAGTTTTTTCAAATAATCGAAAGCTTAATATTTGCTGTTTATTGTCACTACAATATCATTACAATTTGAAAATTCTACGATAAAACCGCTTAATAAAGATATTGCAAACAAACACAAAACCAACAATAGCTGGCAACCCTATCGTGGCTTTTCAACCAAATTTGGCCTGAATAATGTTTATAATAAGTTCCATTAATTCGTATTGATTTCATGACTGCACTAGAAGTTATAGGGCAAAAAAATTTATTTTCCTGAGCGAATTTTCAAAACCAAAGACACAAAAATTACCATAGCTGGCAGCACCAGTCGAATTTTTCAACCAAATTTCTATCAAACAGAGTTTACTGTGTCAATTTCATGAAAATCTGGTAACTTATTCACATTTCATAGGGCAAAAAGCATTTTTTTTTCTTTGTAATTTTTCAAGATGGCACCACTGGAACAGAGTGGCCCACAATTCAAAATCGCTTCTATCAGACCTGGTCCTACTTAAGTCCAATGCATTCTGTAAATTTCAATTCTATCTGATTATTGATTCGTGAGTTCCCGTGAACAGAAGTTTTTGATGCTAAAAATATAGGTAACTTGGGCAAGGGTTGCCAGGCGGGCCCGTTATACCATATCAAATTTTCTTTTTGTCTATGTAAACAAAGCACAAAATTTACATATGAGTGGCTTTTTTTTTAAGAAACGACATTTTTTCAAGAGAGACGATGATTTGGAGGTTTTCAATTTCAGTGCCTGCCCTAGCTACAGGGTTGCCAGCATGCTCATTAAAACGTACACTTATCTACAACTAAATAAAGCAAACACGTCCTGAAAATTTCGTAATGATTGAATAGCTCTGTCAAAAGTTATCGCAATTTAAAAATTTTCAAATTTTTCCGTTCTCTTTTTAGGCACCCAGCGCACACATGGGGTTAAAAAATTCCAAAACGTTATCCGATTCACATGTAAAACTTGTTCGAAATTTATGTCGTCAACTTTATTTTTGCAAAAATTATTTGTGTACGGAATAATAGGCATATTAAAAAAATCACTCAAATGGCCGCCGGCGCCAAAGGGTTAAAGATTATTAACTTTTTGTGAGACCTGGCACTATTCTGCATATACATCAATGTGTCCTGAAAATTTCAGCTCAATCGGATGGTGCGTTCCTGAGATTTTTTCACTGAAATTTTTTGATGATATATATATATATATATATATATATATATATATATATATATATATATATATATATATATATATATATATATATATATATATATATATATATATATATATATATATATATATATATATATATATATATATATATATATATATATATATATATATATATATATAGAAATATGAATTTTTGGCCAAAGTGATTTTAATACTAATGTTCTTCTTCGAACATTAGTAAAAAAAACTGTGCACGCTAGAGGACGTTCTTCTCAAAATCGTTCATGCCACACATACTATTTTCGTGTGGCTTTAAAAGCGTTGCAGCCGTAACACAGCTATATCTTTTACCGCCATCCAATCACCGGAATAGCGCATTAGCTATTTAATCCATCTATAAAACACTTTCCGGACTAAAGACTTAAACGAAAATTTGCGTTTTCTCTATCACACACGCGAGACAAACTATAAATCTTCATCGAATCATCATTCACCTGCAATTTTTCTTACAACGTCTGATCATACACGTACACATGCAAGCTCGAACAAGATCCATTTGCCACAAATTTCCTATCTATTCACACGAACTCCTCAAGGACCATGAATCATTCTCCGAGAATGGTATTCGTACAGCTCGAAAGCTGGAATCTCACGCTGCCAGCTAGCTAGCTAGCTACACTTTCGCATGTTTCCTTCGCATGTTCTTACATCTTCTTGTCGTCCTGTAGCTTGAAAGGAGAATTCCACCACTCTGTTGTATTCCGTACTTACTACCTTGATCCATTTAACCTTCGAAAAGAACATTTCTCAAAAAAAAATTCCAGAATTTGCATACCCAGAATTTGCTCGATGGCAGGTATCTCAATCGTGATGGTTGTTCCGTTGAGTGTTTGCTTTAAGCGAATTGTTATCCTAGCGAAATCGGTTACAGATACGTTTTTGTTTGCAACAGGACATGCAGTGCTCGAACAAGTCATGCATGGCAGCGGAAACGAAAGGAAAATGTGGAGACGAAAATGAAATGTGGAGTATGCGGTTTTTCAGAGCCAGATACGGTTTATGGGTCCTGCGTTTTGAAACTTGTTTTGAAAAGTGCAACGCGAAAGGTTTCCGTTTCCGATGCATTGGAAAATGTCAATATTGCTTCGTTTCGGATAAATATTGGTAAATTTTTCGCAGTGACAAGATATGCAGATTCATATGATGAATCGTCTCTGGTGCAGGTAAGAATCGTTTTGAAATTTGAAGCTGATTTGATGGATTTGTATCCCGCTGCCGGTGAAATGCTGGATTTCCACGATGAAATGATGGAGTACTGGATGATTTTACTGAGTCATTTTCCTATTCGTGTTGTTTATTCCTACGTTAGTCGTTTAAGGATAAATATAATTCCAGAAGAATATTAAGTGATTACTTTTTATACTAACAGGTCTCTCGAAAGTCGCTAAGTGTCATTTTTTATTACCATCTTTAAAACGATGCAACAACATTGTTTCAATTTCCGGAAATGTTTATCATCGAAATCTTGATGTCATGCTGTTATGTCTTTAAGGTCCTTGTTACAGTGAAAAAAATGGACAGATAGTGGCTGACTTCTGACATAAAAATCGAATTTGTGCTGACATATTTGTTTTGTAGCGCTGATGAGGTGTTGGAACTGTTTTAATGGACCTGAAAATATTGATGGAGATTATGTCATCCACAGGAAAGACATAAATTTTAAGTTTTTTGTGGATGGTAGATTAGGTAGGAAGGTAGATGGAGACCGTTGTTAAATGCACTTCTTTAAAAAAAATTATCGAGCATTTTGAATGTAGATAGTTTGACAGGTTGTTGCTGAAACACTTCTGCAAAAAACTTATTATAAATTAAATGTAAATAGTAACAAC
The DNA here is from genome assembly GCA_947369275.1 of Nemotelus nigrinus. NCBI lineage: Eukaryota > Metazoa > Arthropoda > Insecta > Diptera > Stratiomyidae > Nemotelus > Nemotelus nigrinus. The sequence goes on from OX376375.1 coordinate 60,720,185, forward strand.
AACTACCAAATGTCATTTGCAAAATATTGGTTCAAATATAGAAGGTCTCAATTTGGTTTGCGCCCAACATACATTCAAAACTGCTCATGATTAGTTCGATTGATTGAAAACCAACATCTTGTCAATCGAAATTTTAAAAATTGACTTATCGAATTGCTTTGTAATACACCCCGCTCTAATTTTCCAATTTGACATATCCAATTTAACATGATGCATTAAAAAAATGCACATAGCAAATAAGAAAGGATAGTAAAGTTTATTTCGACAGTATTTCAAAGACAATTAGGAAAGGTGTTTGGCACCTGCATTTAGGCGCGCACGCTTATAACTCTATATTTGTAAAAAAAAAAAGACATACTTAGTGTGGTGGGAACGATTCAAGCTAATTTCTACTTCATAGAAGCCTACTAGAATGCACAGAGCAGTAGAATATTGTTAAGGAAACTGAAATAATTTTTAACTAAGGTTTGGAAAAATGATATTGGCTTCATTTTTAAGACTTTATTAAATTTGTTTTGAAAAATAAGACCATAAACTACATTTGTGGGATTGGTCCATCACTGATTATTTGGTAACGCTCAAAATTTCGGAGGACATTCTTTTTTGGACTTGAATCCAAACGACATGGCAAATACCTTGTCATCGAATAAAGATATTAAAAATAAAATATTTCAATTTGAAGACTCGATTTTACTCTAGATATATTTCAATTTCTGGTAAAGCGCCCAAACTACTCGAGGATCGGTCTAAGGCAAAAAATAAAATCTAGTCTAGATGTGTGTCATGAAACTCTTTGGGTTGCTTTTGATTCGATTGCCGATAGTCGTGGAGTGCAGACGTGTCGTGATCGTTGTGCGCAGCAAATAAGTGCCGTGTACCGCTATTTAATTTTGGGCGTTCGATAATACGCTCTGTCTGAGTGTGGTACCGTTAGTTCACTGGTAGTGCGGTAGTAAACAGTAATACCGTCGATTTTGTTTTTATAATCATTTTTGACAAACTTACTCGTAAGTTCATTGAAACATTCAGCGACAATCATTATTTTACACAGTGCGTGTCAAAAAAAAACAAGTGGATAACACTGATATGGGTCGGAAAAGAAAATAAATAAAAACCTCAGAAGCTTCGGACATCGACGAGCCGCTTTTAGAAAAAGCAACGATGGAGAAAGTTACGGTACTCGAAAAAAAACCGAGCACTTCGAAAAGAAGTCAACGATTTGCGGCGGCAAATGAAATGTTTCCTGGCCAACAATCAAAATAAAGGTGCCAGTGGTCGTGAAACAGCAATACCAGCAAAGGCTGCGTCGAGCTCAAGCGCAGGCAAACTAGCCATCCTTGAGCCGCCGAATGCTTCCGGAGCTGAAATTATGGATACATCACCAATAAATGAATGCGTCGACGGCCAGGATTTTAACTTGGTAGCGCGTAGAACACAACGGACAAAAGAGCAGGTAAGTGTACCTTCACGGACAACACATAACACGCAAACCTCCCTACCAACCATTCAAACCTTAAAAAGCCTTAAAGTTCCCCCAATAACGGCTTACAAGGTGGACATTTCACAGTTCATAACTGAGCTTCACGCTCAAGGTATCAGGGTCAATATTAAAAATATTTCGAGTGACAGATCACTCATTCTGTGTGCCTCCTTAGAAGACCACAAAAAGGTCTTTGAAATAATAAAAAGCAGTGGTCGAATTGCAATGACTTACACTGCAGCCACAGAAAAACCGAAATCACTCATTAGCCGTGGCCTGCACAGAGGCGTTAAACCGTCGGATATTAAATCTGAGCTAGCTGCGCAGTACCCTGATCTGAAAGTTAAGTCAATATCATAATTTCTCACCCGCAAAGAGCGGAACCTGGGCAAGTCGATAGCGGCTGAAGACTTCAGACCCCTGTCCGCGCTCTTCATAGCGCAATTTGAACCTGTCCAGGAGCTAGCTGCTATATTCCAAATACAGTCTATTCTCTGGCAGAGAGTGACTTGGGAGAAAATCCGAAACAAGGAAAGGCTGCAGTGTTTTAACTGCCAAAATTTCGGACATATTGCAGGTAACTGCACCATTGTCCATCGCTGCGTGAAGTGCCTCGAGAGTAGGGATTCCAATCCCGAACCATATTTTCAATCCCGGGATTACGGGATTAAAAAATCTCAAATCCCGGGATCCCGGGATCCCGGGATTTGAAATTCAAAATACAACACAACAAAATAAGTCAAGTTTCTAGTAAACAGATTATACAATTTGCCATCATTTCAAAACTACAATAATAAGTAAGCTCAAAACTCGATAAAAAATTGCATTATTACTAATTTATATTATTGATGCAAATAAAAACAATAATTTTAATTATCCAAAACGTTGACAGTATGAAGACAGATATTAAAAATTACATCTAATACAAATTACAACAAAAAATCACGACCAAAAACCACAACAACAAAACACAACTCTTAGAATTGAGATACATAATAAAGTAACATATAAAAAATTCGGCCAAAGTTCATTGGGTTTTTCGGAAGTAACATTGAAGCAACAGCAAAGCATCTAAGGTATCGTCTCCAAGCCTGCTTCTAAATTTATTCCCGATTTTGGACGCCGCGGAAACGGTCAAGAAATATTGGTACGCCTGCTCCAAACTATGCAAGTGCCACCACTTTCGAAAAGATTCATTTCTTTTGCAATGGTTTTAATTAGATTAGTTTCTGGCGGCATTTTATGATTGATTATTTTCATACTTTTGCAGCTCTTCTTGTAGCGTTAATTGACGACTACCTTGTTGATTCAATATGGTTATCTACTGGGTTCTCTTCATTTCTTTGGCTACCAAGCATAGAGCTCAGCATCTAGATCATTGAAATATTTTTTTTTAATATTTGCGTTGCTTGGTTTCAAAAATAGAGATTTTATTTCACTTGGTAAATTTTCGCTGGTACAATGTGGATTCTGGAGGTAGCTTAGCATACCAGATAGCTCGGCACACTGACGCTCTTTTATTCGATCCAATATTGCAATTTTCATAACATTCAGAAGAATATACCGTTTTTCACCTAACAGCCTAAATACAAATATTGATGAAGTATTAGCAGTGCATAAATTTGCAAGTCTGCAACTAAAGGCCGTCACAGCCAATTTTACAGGGAGTAAAACTTCACTAATTTTCTGAATCGAATCAAACTCTGTTGCTTCTAATTGCTCTGAATATTGCAGGCCTATTAATGTATACTATTTTTCAAAATGGGAAACTATTCGAGCATTGTCAAGAGACTATTTCATCTTGTTTTATAATCCATTTAAAGGAGACAGTTAAATGCCTTGCTCGGATCCGACATAGTTTTAAAGATCGTTATTATTTTTTGTTGGATCTTTTTTAAAATATAAAACTACCTTACGAACTTTCTTCATGCGCTGATGTCCTTCGTCAGATCTAGCGTATCTTGCAGGCGACCGGGTTCAACGTAGTAAGCTGATTCAGGAGCGTCCAAATCTTCGTGGTCTTCGTCCAGATTATCAGCTGCTTCATCAACTCTTTGATCTAGAATGGACCTCCTATTATAGAGCACATCGCAAACTGCCAAAAGGATGCTATGCGCCAAACAAATACGTTGCTCTGTATTAACTAGTCTGCCTACTTTTCGCATTTCATTTGACCCATCAGCTATGATGGTAACAATGTCTTTTCCTAGAGAAACATCAAACTCAGCGAAACGCTCTTTTAATATATCTAGGTAGTTTGCAACTGTCATTGATATCCTTACTCACACCAAGCTTCAATAAGAATTCACTAAGCAGATGTTAATATTTGTTGTCGAGGTCCACTCATCAAACGTCAAACTGAGCCGTTCACCTGAGATACTAGCCTGTCTTATCTCATTTTTTATTATTTATTTTTATCCTGCTTGCATAGCCCACAGCCTTTTTTTTTTATTGTTATTGAGGATTTTGGTAAATCTGTGTATGCATTCGCTAGTATTAATTTCCTCAAATCATTCGATGTAACTATTCGATGTAATGCATTAAATGCGAAACAGTCCATACTTATTTATTTACAAACCCCTTTGTATTCTCTTGTTAACTGTTACATCGGTTTGTTTTGCTCTATTCTTTACGCATTATGATGTGAGCTAATTGTTTTCTCATAAATATGGATTCTATTTGCACTTTTCGAGTCTTGCTGTAACTTGATTGCCGATAATGCTTGACTCCCGGCCCCGAAATCCCAGCCAATTTCTGATCCCGAAAATCCCGGGATTAGAACTCATCAATCCCGGGATTTTCGGGACCAGAAATAGGCCGGGATCCGGGATCCCGGGATTGGATTCGCTACTCGAGAGGCACCCACGTGGTGAATGCAAAAAAGTTGAAGACGCTCAGCCTGCTTGCGTCAACTGTGGTCTTGATGGTCACCCAGCCAACTATCGTGGACGCACAGGCAGTAGGAGCTACTGCTTCCCCGAGTTCTGGTTGTCAGCGAGCTCCAGCTTCGCAGGGGTCATCTCCTGCTAATGTCAATTTTGGACTGATAAATGACTTAATCAGCCAAGTATTGGGGGCAGGAAATGATGCTGTGGGGCGGTTGCCACTCTCATGCTGCTGACTACCCTTCTTAAATAAGTTGGTTGACGTGGCCACTTTTAATGGCGCTTCGCTCATCTCGATGGCGCAAAGAGCGTCTGCTCAACACCTCCTTGATGCGTTGAAATTGGATCTTGTGTTGATAACAGAAACAAGACTCTCAGAATTCCATAGAGTCAGCTTTAGAGGGTTTACTACTGTCTGCGACCACCGAAATGGCGGCACGGCACTACTGGTTAGGAGTGATCTGGACATGGAGCCCGTCGCGGTCCCGGATCTGAAGTGCTGTGCGTTTGCTGCAGCAGTAGTCAAAACAACGGACCATAGGCGAATCCTCGTAGCATCTCTGTACGTTCGATGTAGTTCGTCAAAGTCAAGTCTGCTACATGATTTGGGAGTGTTTAACTCAATCATATCCCAATATAAATATTCGCTTATCGATGGCGATTTGAACTCGAGACACCCACAATGAGGAGATTCCGTGGCCAATGGAAACGGTAGGATGTTGCCCGAATGGCAGCAATTAAGCAGTCCTCCCATTCACAATGTAACCCAATAAACTCTGAAAAAACATGAAACATGAAAGTAAGTATTAAGTATAAAAAAGTGTCTGTCAGTTGAAACCGTTGATATCAAACTTTGAAAAATCAAGCTGTAAATAGAAAATATTGAATCAAAAACATTTTATTTCAGAAAAAAAGTTCAAAAGGATTGAACCTGAAATTGTCTATTCATTGAGTTAATTTTTTGAGGTTATTCAATAATTTCAGGAGTCAGACAAACCAGTTTAGGCTGAAATATGCCTCTTCACGCTATTGAAAACATAGCTTTTCCACCTAGCACCAAAATAGTGCAGCACCTTAAGTGTTAGAGCCAACCAACTATTATTAATAGTTGGTCGGCTGAAATTTTGCATTGAAATTTGTTGGGAAATTGGACATCTAGGATTTTATTAGCATCACCATGCTGTAGAATTTTCACATTATGCACAGGCGACAATTAGTTTATTCCTCGGCATCCATCTTTTTCACCATGCATCATATTTTTGGTTTAGATTAAGAAGAAACATAAATATTGAAGAAAAAATTATACTAAGCATGTTATTTCAAATTAGACAATATTTGGTATTTGGCTTGCTGAATTCTTGAGGATCTACAACATCTTCTGTTTTTGAAACTTCGTTATGATGCAATCTTTTTTCCACTATTTACCAAGAAAATCAACTCGACCTAACTTCATGATGTTTCTTTATAATACGTTTCTTGTATTGTTTGGGTACGTCAGTTCGCCTTTCAGCCTAGAGCAAGGTTTTTTTCTTCAATTTTCAAGCTTTCAAGTCATTCTTACTTTTTTAATCGTCAACTCACTTTAAAAAAAAACTGTCATTGACCGACTGCTCGGCATTACCCATCCATCCCCATTAGTTATCATAGTGATCATAGTGATTTTGAGAAATCACATACAAGTACCCTTCATCAGCGATACTGAAACTTTTGATAACTACGTTTGAAAATTGATGTGATCGGTATGGCAAGGCTAACTCGATATGTTACTTTGCCGATTTTGTCGAAAATTGAATCAACCGATTGATAAGTTGGCTATGAAATATGTATCTTCCAATTGTATAAGCCCAAGTACAAGCGCGTGCTGTTTTTTTGTGCTTTACCGATTTTGTCAATCTTCTGAAAAATAATTTCTGTAGCTATCGAAATATTTTGGTGATTTATTTGAATTTTGTGCTTGACATCAGAAAATTTTACGTCAAAAATTTCAGGAATATTCGGTAAATATCATTAACCATGTGCCAATGTTGTCAATTTCCAAATAAAATTTAAGTTTTCTAGGTTATTTGTCGATTTCTTTGCTTGAATAATGGCTCGAACCAATGACTATATGACGTACAGAGCCTTGCATCATCATTACTGTCAAAATATTCCATTGGAATCACAAATCGAAAATTACAATGAGCTTTTGAAGCTAGCAGCATCTGGGCAGGAGGATTTAGAAGCAATATTGGATCCATGTGGTAGATCAGTGCATGCTGGTTTGATAACTTGTTACAATTATATGACAATTTGTAATCAGAAGTATATAGTCAAACAATGTTTCGATACGGACGCGGAGTATATTGCGCGTTATTTGAAGAGAAAAAGTACGTGATATTTATTTCTATATTATAATATTTATTTATATATTATATTTTTAATAAAGTTAAGGCTTTGTTTTATATGATTGTACCATTTTTAGAAGATGAGTATGTAAGTAGGTGTTATTGAAGCTTGGTGTTTGGGTAAGGTTTTGACATATCACACGCAGATCTAAAAATCAATATTGTAGCATAATTTCGAAATCTATGTAGCCAATTTTATAATGAGGAGTATGTATCCCACGTGAGCTCACTAAAACAATCTGCATCTGTGACCGATTGCTGGCGGGGAAAGCGTATTGTTGCATGCACACCAAATAAATTATATTTCGTCGTATCAGCACCAAAAATGACAAGAAACGTCAAGAAATAGCACATGTACTTCATAAAACGAAAGCAATCTAGAGATAAAACGCAGGCTATAGCCCTCTAGAAGTAAAATCAGAACATTCTAGAAGCCAAGATACAATCAGATTTCATATGGCAACGAAAATACACAATAGCCTTCTGGAAGCCAGTTTAAGAACCTCCGAGAAGCCAAGACACAAATCTAGAATAGCCTAGACGTATGCAATAACAACTTACCTCTTCAGAACGAGTATAAAAATCGCCGCGAGATGCCTTAGAAGTCAGTTAGTATACAGCAATAGTCAGATACAGTGAGTATGATCCAAAGAATTGCCCGAAGTGACACAGCGAATTAAAGGTCTGTTTCCGTACTTCAGCAAACTGCAGCAGTAACAGAATTTGGCAGTTGGCTTCTTTTTGCTGCAAAATTTGGCTTGCAGCAAAAGTACGGAAACGACTTGCTGCGAATCTATTTGAATATATTATAATAGATTCAAGCACGGAAACAGACCTTAAATGTATCTGGGTACGGTTATTTTAAAAAGTGATAAAGTGTAAAATTGTAACACGACTATCGCAATTTCGTGTTTAAATGAAAGTGATTAGTTTGATAAAAAAAAAATTGTTTATTTCGCAAACGCGGAGAATATCGAAGCCACGAAAGGTTTTAAGGGTAAAAAAAAGTTGTAGTTTATGCATGAGGACCTTTGTATGCGTACGAGTTTGAAGAAGTGGAGACTGGTATGTCGTGAAGAAGTATGGGGTATGGGTAGTATGGGAGCTATTCTGTATTCCATATATATAATTTATGTATATATATATATATATATATATATATATATATATATATATATATATATATATATATATATATATATATATATATATATATATATATATATATATATATATATATGAAATATTGTTATATTTATTTTTATTGTTAAATTTCTGGAACAAAGTAAGATTAGCTTCTTTGTTAAGGCTACTATTTTTTTTAGGTAGATCGTTTGCGATAAAGGTGACCTTGACCTTAGAATTCAAGCTTTAGTATAAAGGTGATCTTCACCTTAGATTTCAAGACATTGCTGAATTCGCCCATCAGAGGAGGCAGAGGATACATTTTCTTGCTTGATTATGTCTTGGTTTAAATTGATATAGTTAGATTATCGTCCAGTAGATATATTGATTTTTTTTTTTAAAACGACTAGTAAGGGCTTCAGTAAGCAAAACCTGATTCTGTAATACTGATTGACTTTGGATCTGATGCGATCTATAGTTTCACTAGACAATTCATTTATTAGGTACCGTAGAGAAATATATTATGAGTTAACTTTGTTAAAGTGGCGATGGAAAGTTCACGTGAGTTTTCGCAGCATTGTTTTTTTTGCCGTGCAATTTGAAATGATTCGAAAAAATCTCAACGATTTATAGACGTACTGCTATTTTGTAGTGTTTACTCTCATGAAAATCATATAAAAACAGTTGATAATGTTCACAAATGTTAACTTATCTGAGTGCTTAGTTACTAAGTGTACTCTTTTTTCACCCTCTTATATAAAAGTGCAAGCTATTTGTATGTGATGTTTTTCACATACATCTTGAAAGCTTGTTTTGTGTGACCAAATTTTTTGTAAAATATCGTATATTAAGCTCAGATAAAATTAAAAAAACATCGCTCGATGAACTTCTATAAAAAATTGAAATGGGAAAGAGCCTTTCAACTGAACCGAAGTCCAGCAGAGAAGGGCTAGAAAAAAAATTAATTATCACTGGAGCAAGGTGCAGGGCTCGTAGTCCACCTTAGCGGATCACCCTTTTACCCAACCCTGACGAATGCTGAAGTGCCGCTTTGCCAGCTCTTCGCGGCTGCGGTGGGTCACTGGAGCAAGGTGCCCCGGAAATGGCCGCGAAGGCTCGTAGTCCACCTTAGCGGATCACCCTTTTACCCAACCCCGACGAATGCTGAAGTGCCGCTTTGCCAGCTCTTCGCGGCTGCGGTGGGTCGTGAAACAATTAGGCGTCTTCTAGCTCGAGCAGATGTGGTTTCCAGTGAACAGATCGGCAATTCCCAACCACGCAAAGGATATTCCAAACGGTCTACCAGGCGTAGCAACTCTGAGTAGTAGTCATCGAATTATTTGCTGGAATGCTGCTTGCGTTCTTCAATAAACTTCATTAAGGCTACGTACGTATAACAATCTCCGAAGTGGAACCGCAAAGCCTCCGCCAGATCTACCCACACGACCCCTCTACTGGATATGTGGTACCTCCAGTACCAATGTGCTGGTGGACTTGTAAATAAATGCTCCCTTCGAGAGTCTGCCGCGTAAGTGCTGACACCCTGTATAGAAAACCCTCTACTGGTAGGCACACGTTGCTCCTCGAGAACTTAAGTCTCCAGCCTATCATGAAAATGTCATCGTGAAAATGGACTGTCTTACCCCTAGACTTACGAGGATGGTTTGGTATCTGTATAGTCACAAAGGCTGGAGTGGCTGCATCCCGTTCGCCGTTTTGGAAGACTAAGGTGAGTCAAATAATCCACTTTTGCGCTCATACCCTGTTGAAGCGAACCCAGCTATTGTTGGAAACCTTCGAACTCTTGGCCGATCATTGACCGCTAGAAGATTAGATGACTAACCTGATTCCTCCATCATTGATTGAGTCTTTATCACTGGTAGCCGACGCTCCGTCGCTCAAGATCGGGGGCCTGTCTGGGTAGCTTTGGGCTTTATTTATCTTGTATCGCTCGGCTCCACTGTCCAATGATTAGAGGGAGACGCAGTGCTCTTTGAAATAGCGGATACTACGCCAGTGCTGCCATGTTAGGAATTTTAACCCTAGATTTAGGGATATTTTAAAAACTTCAGGGGACAAACAGGGGGAAAAATATTCAGGGTTTTGTTTAGGGTATTCTAAAATTTGATAATGCATTTTGCCGGAACGGATGTTTCGATAAATAATAATTTCGAAATAGGTCATGTCCACCTTTTTCTGATATAAGAAAATATAAAATATCAATCTTCAATCATACCAATAAGCGGATATTGGCTATGCTGTTTCAAAATTGGTATTTCTACCTTACCGATTGACGACAGAGGCCGCGATTGCCGTACACTATATCTCTATCTATTCAGCTGAGTGACCGATTCACTTTTTCGTAGGTACTATTTACAATACGCTGTCATCAAATCTATGATGGGGTCATTTAACCGCCCTCGCTCTATCATTGTTTGATGTGTATTGCATTTAACACGGGAATATCCTAAAATATCGGAATAAGTCATATTCGTTTCTCAGAGCTCGCTTATTAATGAATCAACCGATGAAATATGCCCATGGTACTGTCTAACTGTTTCTCGCGACTCTGTCGATAATAAACCTTTCGAGACTAATTTTTTCTGAGTGAAAATTTAACGCGCCCAGGAAAAAATTAGTCCCAAAAGATTAGGATGAGTGGGGGAAAATTTCGCCTCACCTTAAAAAAGTTTGCTTCATGTGACGAAAGTCTTACACATACAAAAATTTATATTTAAATAACTTGGCTTTTGAGAATCCCGAAAAAATTCCCGGAAATGACATCACTATGGCTACTTAGGGTATTTTCAAGGATAAATAGGAATTGTCTGGGGGTAAGCCGCAGCGCCTATCTGGCAGCACTGCACTCCGCCATCACTCAATGCAAGGCTGGTAAAAGTCGGTTGCGTTTGTGAAGAAAGTCTGCTGGCTGATGGAACACTGCAATATATCTTGCCGGCGCCCAGTGTGTGGGAAAGTGAACTTAAAGAAAAAATTGAAAATACAATTCAGTTTGTTCAAATCAAAATTTGATTCGAATGAGAAGCTATCAAGTTTTTAAAGATCACAAAATACTCTCTGAAGCAGATTTATGTCTCACCTGTTTAAAAACAAATATTATGCAAACAATCCACACAAAAAAAAAATTAAATCGAATCTCTTTCACTTTGAATACAATTTTTTACTTTGCCGCAGAAAATAAAATAAAATAATGTCATGATAACATTTTGTCAGAGCTAGGGGTTGAAGCTAGTAGGGACCTTCATTCACAAATTACAATCAATATGAATACAACTGTGGAGTGATTAGTTCTTATGCTTAGTTCACTTTAGCCCTGATTTAAATCAGGTATCCAATTCGAGCTACGTGAACTTAACGCTCGGTCTGCGGTCTCTCGTCCGAACCTGGATTCGAACCAGGGACCCCACACAAAAAAAGCCATGTTCTAAAACAGAGTTTAAGTTTGTATGATATTATAACAGATTACGTTTTGAAATTCCGGACAGGCAATTGATTGTTGTCGTGAGATTTTTGTATAAAAATCCAATCACCCGAGCCTTCTTCAAATCTCACATATATTTGAACTAATACTCCTAATAAGAACAGTGATTCATGTAAGAAGTCATTAACTTTACAAGATTATGCTCAATATATCCACCCATTCCCATAATCTACTATTCTTAAACTTTGGGTGACGTGAATCGGGCAAAGTACTCCGTCATTACTGACGTCATTTTTGTCGAAATCACATCCTACACACTTTCATGAAGAACATATTAATAAGCAAGATTAATTTTGGAAAAGAACTAATCGAACAACACTTTCACTTTCCTCTTAAAGCTTTATATTCGTATAAACTGAGTATCATCTATTCTACACGCAATTCCTGAAATTAATTTTTAAGTGCCAATAGAACAGATTGAATACAACCATAAAGTCACTGTGTCAAGATTGTCGATAAATTTCCAATGACTTTTGTAACAGGACCATAACTTCTTGTCCATTTCATGAAAACGGCGATGTCGTCAGGGATGTTATCTTTCTTTAGCGGGCAACGTCACTAGCTACATGGATGTTATGGAAGATCTTGTGTGGGTAGTTCGATATAGGATGCAGTGATTAAGAAGGTAGAAATATGCTTTACGATATGAAATATTTTTTTTTGTACTGCTTATTCTATTCTGTTTCTAGTCAAAATAACCACATGAATAAAAAAATATAAAAAATATAACAAATACAATAGTTTTCCTAGTATTTTTTATCTCAACCTCATTTTTTGTATTTGTTTAGATATTTATATATAGACGATAAAGTGCATTTTTACTCAGTGCTTCCCGCTTTTGTAAATACAAAAACTTTTCCTTGAAAATGACGAAAATATCTATATTTTACGGAAGAACAAAACATCAAAAGATATAAGCGTACCCACAAAAAAAAATCGTTTTAGGTGCTCCCAAAAGACTATCAAAATCTCAAACCCATCCAACCGTTTTCAGAGCTTACGACGAAATTAAAAATTAGAACGCATTCGAACAGTAGGGCATTCTTTCATAGTTGTATCTTACAAAGCACATAAGCTTTGAAAAGATTAATTTATTGTGTCCTGTCTACAATATATTTACTATTTTTGTGACGTTCTATTTCCAGCTAGCGAAGATAACTTGAAGAGAAGATTTACAAATTTAAAATGACATAGGAGTATTTCTAAATTTCCCACGAGATGAAATCATTGGCTTTGGTTTCTTGGAAACTTTCTTCCGAAATTCAACGTAGAGCAAGTTCGTTGTACAAATAAATAGGATGGTTAAACATTATATTGCTCCCTTTTTTTGTGGAGAGTTTTACACGCTGAAGGTGATGTTCTAAGTATCTCATTATTTTCTTGGTATCTCATTAGATTAATTTTGATTCTTGATTTTTCAGAGTATCGTTGGCTGATGTTTAGACTCAGGAAAATAAAACAAAAAATGCTCGTGGCAATTAAGATGACTTTTCGTGCTTCATTTGAGTACATAAATAAGTTCTACGACATACTGCCAACTGTTCTCAGTACTCCACTTTCACTAAAAGGCCATGAAGGAATTTTAAAGTCTACCGAAAACACCCTTTCTAACGAATCAAATTCTTTCACAAACTTTACACCTGAAAAAACTCTCATCATTGTGTTGCAAAGCCAAAAAACCAAAGTATGAAACATTTTGATTAGGAACATAGAAAGATTTACACTTTGAAATTCTTTGGAATATTCAGCCCGGGAAAAGTATTCATTTCGGCAAACACTCGTTAGGGAAAATTGAAGAAAATCATCAGCCTCAGTCTAGTGTATTTTCCATTTCTCATCATCGTCTACGCAAAGTTTCTGTTGTTTTTACGGTAGCGATGCGAAAGTTTACGCTGCCATTGTGGAAAATCTTTTCGCAGCCGCTGGAAATACGTTTTGAAGAAATTTGAAGGACTGACTGTGTCATAGATACTTCAAAGACATTTTTCGAATTGCTTTCACTTTTGAATTCGACGCGGATTATAGCTCAAGCAAGCAATGAATTGAGCAGCTCCATTACAGTTGACTTGATTGCGAATGGTGAATGGTATTTTATTGTTCATTTCACAGATACTGTGCGATGTTTGTTGATTTTGGTAGAATAAAGGCGATTTTCTGATTTTCGTTTGGTATGAGGGTGTTGGAATTAAGCTACGAGTTAAATTTTGATAGCGAATACAGCTAAAATGTGGGGATAAAAATAGGCTTTCTGTACGAGTTTCTTCAAACATGCATAACGTAGATCTGATTTTTCTTAAAGAATTTCTTAATGTATTTAATTTTTTTGTATTTTTTTTTCGTAAATTCGAAAAATATGCATCCCTAAAACCAATATTATGTTCCGGTTAACATCGGTTAACATCGGATAGGATGCCTTCCAGTATGGAAAAGTTTGAATGATCATCGTAAAAAAAAGTATTCGAACTTAATACCAAAATCATTCACACTGTTTTCCAGTTAAAATAATTTTTCTGACATTGCCTTCTGTAAGTTATTCAAACGAAGTTTTCAGTTGTTAAGTTGTTTTCAGTGCTGCAACGTCAGAGCCTGATATTTTTCATACATAACTTTCTTTGTACACAGTCTAAAGTAAAATTTGTACATTTTTGTAGTTCCTGTCCTATTTATTCAGATACATTTACTTTTTTGCCCGTTTCTTGAGTCGCCTGCTAATGCCCATTTTGAATAGAACTCCGAACTATTTCGCAAGAAAATACTGTTACTTCAATACAAAGTAGATAACCATAACAGATCTTATAGTATAATATATATATATATATATATATATATATATATATATATATATATATATATATATATATATATATATATATATATATATATATATATATATATATATATATATATATATATATATATATATATATATATACATAGATCTTATGGTACAATGAAACTTTTTTGAAATAAAATGTAATGGAAAAAGACACATTTTCGAACAAGAAAATTACAATTTATGAAAAAAGTATCTATTTTAGAGGCAACTTATTATCGTACCATCCTTATTTTTCAAATTTGATTCGTATCTAAAACGATACGAAGGTATCCAAAGTGGCAGCACTGCATGTCTTACGTGCATGTATGACGAATCCCACAAACTCTTATCGCATTGTCACATCTTTTAACCTATCTCCTTGAGAAAAAAACATTTCCTTTCGAAAATTGAAGTGGATTTATTTCAACCGGAGACACACTCGACAAACCAATAATCGAAAATAACGACTCATACTCGAAACAAAACGAAACAGAGACCGAGAGAGGAAAAAAATAGCATGAAGAAATTCTTCACTTTCTCCCATTATCAGAGTTTAAGTGTATCTGTTAAAGCTATTTTTTTGCCAAAAAAAAAACACATCATCCAAACCGAATCCAGTACAAAGTGATAAGATAAATTCCTCGGTCATTATTCACTCAGCTGTGAACTGCGTGGGGAACTACTTTGACTGCTCCAAAACATCTTTCGTTTCAAGGTTTTGTTTTGCTCTCTTCCTGCGAATCGATGCGTGATTACATCTCAACACTACATACGTCACACGAGCAATCTTTTTTTTCTGCATCAAGTGTAAATGAAAAAGCACAAATCCCGCGATTGTTTCATTTGTTTTCTTCGACAAATCTTCTCATATTCTTCGGAGCAAGCTGAGTAGGTGACTCACCCTCCCTTCCCCCTCAGACGACGTTTTGCGTCAAAGTATCGCATGATTAGTGCTTAAGATGTTGATAATGGACTCTTAAGTGTAGTGAATGGACTTGATGAATGACTGACTGACTGACTACATGCACGGGAAAAACTTCAACCATAAAACTCGAAATAAGATACGAATGAATTTGTGAGTGGCGACGGCTACGGTGACTTCCACTCGATTGCGAATTATTCAGATGTGGATAATTGGCGCTAGCTGGCTGGCTGACTTACTGCAATTACCTTCATGCAACCAAAGCGTCAATGATAGAGATGACCTTGTTTTTGGCAAATAATTTTTTTGTTGGTCCAAATTAGAAACTTTTATTGTGCATTTTGGTATGCATGTTTATATGTGTAGCGAAATACGGTGTCACGTGTTGATTCAGGCAACAAAATATTTACTGTAGCACCAAAACAAATAGAACATTAGCCGGACCTTGAAAATTAAATGAAAATTAATAGTTACGCTACTACTATGAGAAAACCTTTTCCGTTTTGGAGCTAATTTGCAAGTGGTTTCAATTTTTTATTTCATCAACAAGTCACCCATTTTCGCTACAATGACTACAATCACCACCGAAACAATTTCGATGCGAATGGTAATGAGAAAATTATGGTTTTAAAAGATCAAAGACGAATAGATTGCAGGCATTCATTCAGTTGGAGTACCAAAATTAGCGAAACTGAAAAATTATGGATCGTCAATTGTAGCACTTAATTACAATGGTTGGTTGGTTTGTTCTGGTCATATTGTATGAATATGATAAAAAAACTGTGATTTGTTAGGTATGTTTCTCCAACTACTTTGTTTGATATCGCACCGCTTGAAGAGTGAGATTTTTGAAATTTATATTATGCAAACTTAAGAAATCGCAGAACGATTAAAAATTTTAATTTTTTTTCAAAAAAAAAAACTACATTCCACATTTCAAAAACACTAAAAGACTGGCTTCTAGCAACAGTAGAACAAGTAAATTTCCCAAAGTTGGTTTTAGCACGCTTCTACTCTTGAATATAATTTCACCTGGAACTTCATTTGCATGATATCTCCTGAAAATTTCACCAGAAGAATGTCGTACGTATGTATTGGCGGATATAGTGACTCCAGGACAACTTTGCTACGAAAACTTTTAATCAAATGTTCTAACTGATTGGTTTGCTCAAAGTTTAACAGAGCTGATCTAAACTTGATCTAAACTCCGAAGCGTACTTCACATTCATTTTCTTGTTCGAAGGGTAATAGTAGTAGTTTGCTTGTGTATTTGAGTTGAATTTAAATTTTAACAGTTCATAAATATCCAGGATATGTAAAGGAATAAGGTGAAAATGTATGCTTAGAATTTCGAGGAGTCATACTCGTGCGTTCGAAGTTTTTATGATTTGTGATGTTACAATCTCTACTGCTTAAACTGTGAAAACTAAAATCATATCGTCGACGAAATCGAGAAATTATGCAGAACTATTTGAAAAAAAAATGGTCTGCGACAGAAATGCTCTGCTTATCGTGTTGATAACATATGGTGCAACATATAAATGACAAGGATGATATTAATCATGAAACAATAAAAAAATTACTCCATCATTTTATAAATATGCACTTCGCTGCACTTAATAAATTTAGGGTGAAAAATAAATTTAAAACTCAGGAAAAATCTTAAGTAAATGATTTTTAAAAACTCTAGTGATAAGAAACCGCTAGAAAGACGGATTTTCGATGAAAATTAACTTTGAATGGTGTTTCATATCATTGAATTAAATTCGTCTAATCCAGGCTATATTCATATAAAATAGTAATCAAACATTCTTATACAGAATTCGTTTAAGTAATACTGTAGACAAATGAAAATCAAACATAGAGTAAGCTTCGTTAAAGCATCTACACTTATCGCAACCACAATTGGTCTGATGTTGAAGGATCGACAAAAAGCGCCAGCATGACACGTTTATTATTAATGTTAAAATTAAGTTGGCAATTAGAGTGGATAGCGCCTGCTAAAATTTTCGCGGCAAATAAAATTTTGGAATTTTGACCATTCATAAACAATTTAAACTGTCTTGGTGGACGATGTAAAGGGTCATACCACGGAAGACCAAAAGTATTAGATTTATACATCCTTTTGCATTTTTGTTTGGTTGATTTGATTTGGATGATTAAATGATTATTTTATACGTGTCTGCCATAACTACAGGACTGCCTATACTTTTATCTAAAATCATAACCAATACGTCCTGCGAATTTCACAATAATGTGATTATTCCGTCAGAAGCTACCACGACGCGAAAATTAAAAGAAAAGTCGTTTTCAACTCTTAAGCCCTCAGCGCCCAAAAAGGGTTGAAAAAAATTCCGAAGCTTTATCGCCGCTAAACATAAATCATTAAATTGTTTTTATTGTGTACCAATTTTTTTCCTAGCTTGTAAAAATATTTTTTTAATTTAAACCAATTTTTCCTTTAGAAGCTAGATTTATTTTTATTTTGACATATATCGATATTTCGAGGGTAATCTGCCCTCTTCTTCAGTGTCTTTTGGTCTGATCTTAAAATAACTTAGATATCTTATTTAAGGTGCTTACTTTTAAAGTATTTACTAATACTAATTACCTGCTAATTATCTATTGATTATATACTTAAATACATTTTACTATCTATTATTAATAGTATGGAATATACACATGGAATATACAGAATTACTTGCCCAGAGTGCAACAAAATATATATTGGACAAACGAAACGGTTAGTTGGTGTTAGACTAACCGAACATAAGCGCGAAGCAGTCTCAGCAAGGAAAAAGAACTCAACGATAGTACGATCAGCAGTAGCGAAACACATCCTGGAGGAGGAGCACAGCATAACGTGGGACAACGTGGATGTGATTAAGGAAGTACAGCAGGTACGAAAACTGGATGCATACGAAAGCCTGAACATATGGAAAACCCCGATGGATAGGCGACTAAACACAGACCAAGGAAACTGTGTATCACCATTGTTTAAGTTAATTTAAACAGATACTTTATGATGATAATGGGATTAATAATAGATAGTAAAATGTATTTAAGTATATAATCAATAGATAATTAGCAGGTAATTAGTATTAGTAAATACTTTAAAAGTAAGCACCTTAAATAAGATATCTAAGTTATTTTAAGATCAGACCAAAAGACACTGAAGAAGAGGGCAGATTACCCTCGAAATATCGATATATGTCAAAATAAAAATAAATCTAGCCTCTAAAGGAAAAATTGGTTTAAATTAAAAAAATATAAATCACTATCTGTATGCATTTCACATGTTTCCTTTTTTTTAAAACATTTCTTTCTATACACTTATAGGGGAGGCTAGAATATCACTTAAAAGCCCGCCGCTGTCACTTAATTTTATATTATCAGGCTCTCTTCCTATATTCATTTCATCTGGTATTCATTTCATCCGGAAAAAATAATGAAATATTAAAATAATAAAAATAATAGCAATAATTACCGATTGTCTCAATCCTATCCTAATTGTGCATTCTATTAAAAAGTCTATCAAATTTGGATAGCATTGAAAAATATAGGGTTACTTGAAACTTAACTGAAATTACCGCCGCCGCTACCAAAGGGTCAAGGTATCTTGTTTTTTTATATAAATTTGTTTTTTTTTCAAAATCAGTAATATAAATAAATAATTACATAAAAAAAATATTTATCCAAATAACACACCCAAATAAGATTAAGGACGCTGTTTTAGTTTCATAATGATCAGCAATTCTATAGATTCATTGACTTCGAAATTGATACAAATTGTAGAAAAATACATATATACATAAAAATACATTAAAACAATTTTAAAGACCTTTACAAAAATAATATTTTCCATGAAAGGCACAGGATGAAATTTAATGAAGCAAAGATTCATTACATATTGATGTATTTTCAGAAGGATGAAACATAAGCACTCAGAGCTGCTTTGTTAGGATCAGCTATCATCTTTTTGTAAGGCGCGTTGTAAGTGGCATTAGCTAGCTCTTGATATTTATCTTGCCATTTTTTCTAATAATACATTGTTGCATAATACATTGTTGCAATCCATAAAAAAAATTCGGTTAATGTCCTTAGTCATTAATGCATATTTATACAAAAATATAATTTTTACTAACGTAGTTATTTTATTTCCAAATTCATTGAATTTTTCCTTTTATTTTTTCTTTAAAGCGGAAAGACCGCGAACTATGTTCAACATTTAAGTCTCCCAAATTTTCTGTAGTGATTTTTTCATGAAATTTAACATGATTGTCATATGTTTGTTTTTAAATCTTCCACAGAAATCATGTTCATATTGTGGTGAATCCTCTTGTTTTTTCGTGTATAGCATGTGAAAATTTGCAGCGCCCAGTGTGGGCTGATTTACATACAACAATATCAGTGGGTTGATATTTACACAAGACTACAAAAAATTGCAATAAACAATTAATTGTTTCATAATTTCCATGAAACTGAATGTTTAATTTTATTAGAGAAACTATATAAAGCGAAAGTTTTGTTTTTTAATGACACGGAAACTTGAACATATTTAATATTTAATAAGTAGAAAAAGTTGTTGAAGAATGTCATTAGAGTGTTGATTGATTCTAATGCTTTTTTTTAACCCATTTCATATGCCAAAGAAAAATTGAAATCCACTGTTATTCTTTGTTGTTTACATTCAACTTCATTGTTATTTAATCAATAAAAGTACATAGTGGCTGAGATGCACTTATGGGTTGTTTACTAACTTTTCCCATTTTTGACTAACAATGCGTCATTGAACTTGAATAGTACATGGGAAAATTTGATGAAACGGATTATTTCCGAAAAATGTTTTAGACTGAATATTAGTCTAATACATATACATTTTTTTAGAAGTATATTCATTTCAAGATGTAAAAGTTTTTATTCAAGCTCACTCCTCTGTTGAAAATATTATTCCGCAATTGTCTTTGCAAAGTAGCCATTTGCCATATTTGTCTTATAAACAATTGAAAAGGTAGGTACAATATCTACATACCTACTCAAATCTTCCATTACTTTTCTTGCTTGATACCCATTCTTTCACTTATCATTTACTAAGGATAACTCTCAATAAATTCCCTTGTCACACTCTGAACCATAAAAATTAAATCATTGAAATGAAAAAGTTTTTCAATTTCCTTCGTATATTTATTTGCATGTCTTCTTGACATGTGGTGCAAAATCTCTCTTGTCAAAGTGGAGTTTAACTGAACCTGAAGTTCAGTGTTCAATTAGCTAAAACACTCGAAAAAAATAACCAAATGGAATACAATTATTTGGATGAAAGCGTCACAACTTTGGTTTCGGTATCTTCGGAATTGTGTTTTATGACCAGTTTAGCCAGGGTGTAGGGTACATGTAGGGTAACATTTCGACTCCGAAACACCTTCAAGCTAGCTCGCTTCACTCATGCCTGGATTGAAGATTGAATGAAATTCAAACGTGGAGTTATCAGATTCCAATTTGCATAGGACAATAAACTAACTGTTTTCAGAAAACTGACCGTGTCGAAAAGGAGGATATAGAATTAATTTGGACAGGATACGAGTGGCAGTAGTAGCACTTGATTTAACGGTAGAAAGCACAAATTAAATTGTTCCGGGACAAAGAATGGGCTCTATTGTATTGCTTTTGCATGAGAATGAAAGGCATTTTTTTCAGGCGCTCTTTTTTGATTCTGAAATATGTTAGATACACCAATGCTCTTATATAATAAATATTTTCTATATTCCGACACATGGGAATAATTTTAAACCAACTTGTCCTGAATTTCTTTAACGTGAATGCGAACCAATTAGTCAAATTACACATTCTGACTAATTGAATTTATTCTCTTTTGTCATGAAATGTCCTTGACTATAAACTTAAGTAATATAAGTTTCTGTATTGTCGCTAATTTTCCCTAGCACAATTACTAATTTAAAGTACTCTTTACTCTTCAGCTAATTAAATCCGAATGCAACTTCAGACTCTATTCACTTATAGTAATTTCAATGAAACTTGCAGTTTGATCGCAAGCTTTGGGGAGAAAACTTGAATCCCTTAACGAACACAAGTACCATAAACAAGTCTCGAGTGCAACATAAATCCTTATGCATGCAAGATCATTACTCGCAGGATTAGCTAACAGTTTAAGTCATCACTTCATTCCGGGAGTGTACAGCAGCTTGTTACTTCGTTATACATTCTGACTGCAACATGCATACAAATCACCGGAACAAAATATCTTTCGGCAAAGTCATAACTCACATCGAATGCTTTTCGGTGAATAGAGGAATGCACAGGATAATAATAGTGGAAATGAAGTGGACGATACTCGGTCAGGATATCGATAAATTTTTGGAGAGTTCTATTGGTTTAAAATGTTTGTGTCATAAATTAGAGTTAAATATGAAAGTATCAGATTATCACGCTGTTGGCCGTAGTGGGAATATGGAAAAATGTCAAAAAGTTGTATCTGATTGTTAATTTTTTTTAATGAAATTTTAGCAAAATAAATTCAATACACTATTACGAATTCAATACAACGAAATTTATTTTGAAAATCAAGGGCCAGCAAGGTGTATAATACTCCATTCTTCTGCAAACATATGAGACAAAAAAAAATATTTTTAAGTCAACTTTGAGACTCCGAACGATTATAACTGGAACACAATTATCAATTGAATTACAATTTCACACATGTTCTCATAGTGTTCGATACTATTTTAAGTTCTTCACTCTTTTTTCGATATTTTGCAGATGACCCTTGAAAGACATTCTCACAGCTAAGTCAAAGTTAAGCAGCTTGAGTTCAGACAATTGTAAATGTGCACTTTCTGCCTGTCTCCATATGTTATTATCCAGTTATCCTGTAAATAGTCACCGTTTGTAATACTGCAACTTGTAGCTTTTCAGGATTGTTAGGTACGTTACGATACGAGGATGGTAAGCAGTGTATAAGCCAGAAGACAAAATACATATGTGACATATCACATTTGTATTATTTACTGTAGTTTACGGAAATGCTTAAAACGTCCGTTTTGTGCTGTTGGTAGTTGCATTGTGCTGAATGGTGGTCAGATATGTGTTGCTAAAATCTCAGCAGAGTGGCATATGGGAAGAATATTAACACTTAAAATTAATCTAACCTCGAGTGTTTTGAAGACCAATTGGGAGTTGAAAAGGATATGAGTTTAATTAACATGGAGCTATAGAGTTTTTGTGAAATGAGACTGAGACAGCATATTAATGGAAATAAATATTTTTTGAAAATGAATATTGAGTGTAAAGCTTCACGTAAATAATTTGCGGGAAGTTTACATAAATTATTTTACTGCAAACGTATCGTTTGATTGCAGACATTTACAGGGGGCATGATCAGTGCTGTCGTTTTAGTTTTTCTGTGTGCAATAAATCGAATTTTGAAATTGCAATAGATTGCTCGAAATTACAATGGACTGATTTTAATGTGTTCAATCAGACTCAGCGTTCACTTTTTTGTAATGAAAGTAGTATTGTAGGAAGAAATTATTATAGTATGTTAATTTATATAGACTTATATGTCCATTTTACTCTTTATCGTTAATTTGACTAAATGGACGCGTTACTTATTTACTTCATCAACGGATTTACATTCGATTGAAGATAGGACAAGAAATAAATTCAATATTTACAAATAAAAAAATATTAAAACTACAAAATAAAAGCTGTTAATTCAAAAAATTAAGTAGTATAATAAAAAGAAAGTTCATTCTAAGACGAAATTGGACAAATCTAAGGAAGTAATTCGTTATTCACCTTTTATGACAAAGCCCTTTCTTTTAAATGGTTTTCGCAAAGATCCAATAAAGGTCAAAGGATATTTAGACTATTATGTTGCCTTTGCAGCCCTAAGAAAGTTGAATGAAAATAGGCGAACGGAAACTAAATACTAGGGATAATAATCATAGAACTGTTATCCGTTTTAAAAAGCAGAAATTCGTCAAAGAGCGCTCTTTGTGACTTTAGGGAAGAGATTTTCAGGATGGAGCAACGCATACTATACTAAAAGTGAGGATTTCATATCAAGTTTTGAATCAAATAATACTAAATATACTAAACTAAATATTAAAAGCCCAACGAATTATCAGCAGGGCTGAGGGATGAGCAAAGGCTAGAAAAGAAAAACATGAAAAGAGGTAACTTAACTTATGTAGGACATTTGGAAGCGTTCGGCATCATTTAAAGGAATATAATTCAGAAAACGAGTTGCTCAGTGCGCACAAGTCAATCGGCAACTGGGAGCAGCCATCCGCTGAGCTGATCACTCTAAATATTTTCAGGTTTTCAGCATGCAAAAGATAGGGAAAACTGAAGAGAGAAGGCACCGGCGGACATTTTAGTGATATTTTTAATGTACCTAATATTCCGTCCACAAATAACTTTTGTTTTGGAATTTTTTAACACCATGTGTGCGCTAGGTGCCTGAAAAGGGATCGGGAAAATTTGAAAATTTTTAAATTGCGATAACTTTTGACAGAGCTAACAAATCATTATGATACTTTTATATTGGTACTATTTAGTTGTAAATATGTGCTGAGCATATTGGTAACCTTCTAGCAAAGGCAGGCGCTGAAAGTGAAAATTTTCAAATCATCGACCCTCCTGAAAAATTGTCGTTTTTTGAAAAAAAAAAGCCACTCAAAAATAAATCTTATGCTAGTCTACAGAGCCAAAGTAAAACATTTGAAATTTTACTACGGATAAGAAAGGTAGCCCTTTCCCAATTTACCTATATTTTTAGCATCAACAACTTCTGTTCACGGGAACTCACGACCCGATAATCAGATACAGTTGAAATTTACAGCATGTATTTCTATTGAATAGGACCAGGTCTGATAGAAGTAATTTTGAAATTTGGGCAATTCTGAACCAGTGGTGCCATCTTGAAAAATTACTAAGAAAAATAACTGCTTTTGGCCCTAAAAATTCTGATTCATTCGTTCGATTTTACCGATTTAAAGCCACGTTTAGTAGAAATTTAGTTGAAAAATTTTCTAAGGTCTGCACATTTTTCGGATGGCAGCCCCAAACACCTTTCTATCGCTGTAACTTTCGATGAAGTCATCGAAATTTAATTGGCTTAAGGTCTATTATTACTAGGGGTATAGTAGTCTTAAGTAGGAAAAGCAGCTAGTGGTAGAATACACACTCAAAATCTGTACAAATCCTCTACTGTTCTTTGAACATTAGTGTTTCTAGCGGTTCTGATGCGCTAGGGTTTTTTTTCAAATTTCTATTTGCATTAACTTCTGACAGAAACACCGGATCATGACAAAATTCCTAGGATGCATTGTTGTTTACCAGATACAGTTATGTGCAATTTTTGATGAGTGTGTTATACTTATAGATGACACGCAAAAAAAAATACTTCAAATCATCAAGTCTTTTGAAAGTTTACCGTTTTTCAGGAAAAAGGCAAATGATTTATAAAAATAATCAAGCTTTGATTTATAAAAATAATCAAGCAAATATTATGCTTTGTCTATTCTCTCAGTTTGAATTTTGCTGAGTTCCATGTCTCAACAGAACGCCAACTTTTTACGAAACTACTTAAGTTTTAAGCAGCCGAAATTTGTGTTCGCAACAACTCACCACCGGATGATTAAATCAATATGAAATTCACAAGATGTATTGATTTATTTATTTGGTGTGTATAAAAATAAAAATAATAAGAGTAAATAAGTAAATATATATGAGAATCTAAAAATAAGTAAAGCAGAAATTAAAGAAAGTAAAATTAAGTAAACCAAAAAGAGCAAAGTAAGTTGAATAATTATGCAAAAAAAGATGATATGCAGTATAATAATAAAAAATAATAATAATAAAAAAACTCCATTAAAGATAATAGGAAAATAAATAAATAAAATAAATAAATAAAAAATTGAATATTGAAGTGAGTTAGAGTCACAAAACAGGAAAGTGGAAGAAAGGTTCAGTTTGAGTCTACGGTACTACAAACACAATGGAGGACCTGATTAGCCCTACGGGTTGCTGCGCAATTAACAAAGATGCTAAAGAGGAAGATATGTAACCACGACAGATTTCGAAGAGAAAACTCTCACCCAAGAAAACTCTGCGCTGCTCAAGGAGAGGAATGCTTGGAAGAGACAAACGTTCATTGTAGGGTATATACGAAAAACCATATTTAAAAAAAGGTGCGTGTAAATCTCCGCTGAACTGATTCAACAGAATCAGAGAGGTATTTGAAACCAGTACACCACACTTGACTACAATATTCAAGCATAAAACGGACTAGGGCAATAAACTGGTGGACACAAGTACAAATACTAAATGAATTGTGGCAGGAACGAATCACAAACTAGCAATCCGAGAAGCCCTTCTAGTGATATTTAGGGCATGATTATCGAATTTCAGATTACGATCAAAGGTGAACCTAAAGTCAGAGAAATGTTCGACAGAAGAGAGAATAGTTGCACCAATAAGGTAAGGAAAGACGTGAGTGTGAAGCTTTAGAGAAATGAAAATAGAAAAACACTTGGAAATATCAAGGAACCTGGAAATATTAAGGAACTCAAGTTGCCAGCTGAGGTGATATTTGTCTCCTAAATCTTGCAAATTCGCTCAATAAAATAAAGCTTTTTTCCCTATAACTTCCAGTCCACTCATGAAATCAAAGCGAAGTTCATGCAGTAAATGGACCTTAATGTAAACCAAATGTCGTAGGAATTTCGTAAAAAAATCATGAAAGGGCTGCCAACTATGACCATTTTTGTAATTTCTTTACTAGGCGATTATGTCATTATATTTGCAAATGGGAATGCTTCTGCAATGAAAATTAACAACAAATATTAACGTTTTGAAAACTAGAAAATTTTTGAGGGTGGTTACCCTAAAATTTTTTCACCCCTATAACTTCCAGCGCAGTGATTCAATCGAAACGAAATTCACAGGGTGGGTTTAACTTAACGTGAAGCAGATTTGGTATATAATTTGCTTTGCTGCGAACACAGGATAAACAGCATAAGACATTTTCGTAAATATTGCACCAACAGATGCTTCAAATGACATACTCATATGCAAAGCATTTGCAATAAATATAAGGAGCTAATTTTTAAATTTTCCGAGTTTTGTAAACTTTTCGGATGGCAGCCTCATACATCGTTTAACCGCTGAAACTTTCGATGAAATCCTGCGATGAAAACGAAATTCAAAGGATAAATTGATTTAAGTATGAGCTTGTTATGGTAAACCTATTGTTGTTTCTTTGGAAAAGTGTTGCCAGCACTGAACATTTTTATCATCTATGTTATAGTTGGGTTTTGTTGCTTTTGGATAAGGAATGGTTGATATGATACTACAAAAAACTGTATAACTTCTTTCCACATTTTTTGCCACTCAAAGACAATTTCTTCGATAATCAGTTTCCTAGCGGTTCTGATGCGCTTGACTTTTTTTTATATTATATTTTTTGCCAAATAAAGTTGAAGCGCAATAAGTTTGCATGATTTTTAACATAATTTTATTTTTAAAAAATAACATTTTATTTACATTTAAAGAATTCTTCAAAAGAAGGTTTCGTTGACATGAAAAACATAATAACCAATCAAACAACCATCACCAGAAAAAATTATTTCGAACTCCAAATTGTATCAAAGCAACGCGCTAATTCGCACATGTATTCCATTGTCCATTGTCAGAATCAATTTATCTGAAAATTTTCATGCCACAAATTATTTGCGCCACACTTCACATCTTTACACACGCATAGGATAGTAGACAAAGACGCAACACATATTACTACAAAATAAATAACGAGCCATTTTGCATAACAACACTTGAACGGAGATCATCGAATCTTTAACAAGCTCCGAGTGAGTATCTACAGACAACAAACAAGATTCGCAATCATTTAGCTGTTTGACCTCCGATTTATCCATAAATTCCAATACCGAATACATATCACATCTATGAGTCAATTTTCTAATATGAAATATTTTTGTTTTGTCTAGTCTACGATTTGTTTATGGATTTGTCTAAAATTAGAAATTTGTATGAAATGATTTCTGCAATTGCACTTTATGCTTAGATCAAAAATGATTCCATGCAGTATTCGAAACTGTGTGTACCTGCAAATAACAAAATGCATTTTCCTATGTCATTTCCGTTTCTTCACAATTAACAGAGAATGAGTACAGTGAACATGCTGGGAAAAATCATAGTGATTTGCATTTTGGAGGTTGGAAATAATTCGGCCTTAGAAGGTCGTCTGTAATTGAGATGTACCCGTATGTCGCAATACGCCTATCGTGCCAAGTGTACTGTAGCGACTAGTAGTAGTTTTTTTATGCAGTTAATACTAGTAGTAGGTACTTACTGCTATGAACGGATGTCCTAAAGACAGTAACATGTCATATGCAAAAATTCAATTTTCAAATATTTCCCGTAATGATACTGCCGACGACGGTGGTATTTCCAGGCCCCTATGCGAGTATGATTACAAAGAAATATGTAATTTTTTGATTGACTGAACTGCGAAAGATACAAATGAATGCAAATGGGTACGTCAAACGAATGATGTGCTCGCGGTTTAGATTCATTCGGTTGGGTAGATGACCGTTTCATGGCTGATATGGAAGAGCCTCTGACTTTGAATTTATGTAGTTACGTGATTGTCACAGAAAAATGTGAGCAATATTGGTTATTTTATTGTGGCAATAGTTTTTGAATACGCATTGCCATAACCTTGTTGTCAGAATGACTAGGTTGAACATTTTTTTTATTTTTAGGTTGAACAGTTTTGATATCGTGCGAGTAAGCGTAAAAAGCTCCGTCTAATTTGCAACCTTCAAAGTTATTGAACTATTTGTTTTTAGTCCATAATCTCTCCGCGATTTCTCACCGCATCCCATAAAATCATTTATCGAATATTTCACTGCTACCTGCCATTCCATCTCTTTAAATATGTGCAACATTAATAGTTTAAGGTGCGAAATTCTCGCGACGATAAACAACAACAAAGCTTATATTATGACGAAGATTCATCGGAATTCGCCTGGCGCCAACCTATTAAACATAATGTCTACACGGATATTCCTGAACTTAATTGATCAATCGTCAAACAGCCATAAAACTAATTAATTATTCATACTTTTAATATGGCCTGACCATTCAATGCGATTTGTTGACTAAAATTTTGAAATTCGAATTTCGAATTCAACAATTTGCATGAAAGAAATACATTCGAATAGCTTATAATGTCGCAGACACGGGTTCATAATCATCATAATTGCAGTTGGATTAGGTGTTTGGAATTCGGTTTGTAGTTCGAATAAAAAAAAACTCGATTCATTCAAATCGAAAATGATTTAATGGGATTTAATTTTGACAAAATTAATTTCGACGATATTTCATACTTAGTGCTAGATAGTGGCTTTGTCCGCACTAGCGCGTGTGAAATGTTTGGACTACTGTATTAAGTTTCTTTTTGATAGAAATTCGTGTACAGGAATTTCGAGTGGGATTTTTTTTTTGTATTTTTGCAGAAGAGTTTTAGATGATGCATGCTATATAGAATAATTTAGATTTTATATAGCTGTTTTAAAAGTAATTTGACTATAATTCATTTTATGAACCATTTTTACTAATTCACGGTCAAAAGACATGTCCCCCAAAATTATGAGAAAGGATAAACTTTCTGAGTCTTAGCTTGACAAGACTCTTAGACATCTGAGAAACTATAAAAGTAAGCTTTATGAATCAATAAAAAAATGTATTCTTTTTTAATACGATCCCAGTCATCGTATTAAAGGAGAATACAAAGTAGTGGCCGAAAAATTCCATGTAATGTCTCGCGAAGCGTAAGACCGACGCATTAGAATAACCAGTGGGAATATAATTAACATCCCCAAAACATGATTTTCTGATTGTAGTACGGAAAACAATTGGTTATCCCCTCTTCTGCGTTTACTAAAAGCTCAATATTTTCTTCTTCTCAAGAAATCTGCAACTTTTTCATTGATAACTTTCAAGAAGTTTTTAGCCCAGCCAGTATTTCATCATCGCTTGAATCCCAGAAGGTAGCTCGAACACATTTTGCTGAGGCTATAGCCATTTCTAGAGATGATGAAGTTATTTTCGAGCTTGATAGTAACAAAGGCCCTGAACCTGACCTTCTTCTTGCGACTTTTCTATGTGTTGCACAGTTAATCTGTTCACTTCATATCATATTTAAAACATCTATTTTTTCTGAACACTTTCCATCGTATTGGAAATTCTCTGACGTTACACCAATATTCAAAATGGCAATAGAACATCAATTCAAAATTATAGAGGCATCGCCAGTTTATCCACTATCCCTAAGCTGTTTGAAAAAATCATATGTGATAAACTATCTCCCCTGGTCGATGCTTCTATGCAAAATGGAGAAAGGTGATCAAATTGACGCAGTCGACATGGAAAACTTAAGTAAAGCATTTGACTATGCTGATTTTTTAATTAAAATTAGCAAGCTTTCGCAGGATATCTATTAAGTTGGCTTCACTCTTATATGTAACGCCTTCGCATTCCGAATTGGAGAAAAAACTTCTTGCGCGTCTGCTGGGGCCTTTACTTCTTCTCGGAACTTAAAATGTAAGGGGTGAAACCCGTAACCTCGTGTTTATATGTTCGCAATTTGAGCCAGGTATTGGTCACATGAGCGATGGTTATCCGAGGCGTAACATCTCAGCATGCATTTAATGTCTGGGTTGCACCTCTCGGTTGGGTTGGCCTGGGAATGTTATAGGGCAGTGTAACACACCTATACCCCATACTCTTCTACCACCGTTTTAAATTGTTTGCCCTTGAATTGGACCCCATTGTCGCATATGAGAATCTTAGATACTCCGTACACCAAGAAGGCATTCTCCTCCAGCAGACGGAAAGTGGCCGATGTTATCGCTGTTCGTACTGACAATATTATGGAATACTTCGTGACGTAGTCAACGATCGTCTCGATGAAGGTGTACCCTCGCGTCGATGTTGGTAATGGTCCCACTAGTTTATCCTAACCATTTCCCAGGGTGATTCGGCTTCGCCGGCTCTACTTGCCATCAGGTCGATTGGTGATTTCCTCTCCACCTTACAGGCCTCACACACCTTAAATTTCCGTACATAGTCCTGGATGTCGCTCCGCATTCGTGGCCAGTAGTAATTTTGCGCGATGCACGACAATGTTCGCGTAACACCCATGTGCCCAGCTTTTGGTTCGTCGTGGCATCGGTTTAGTATGCTACCTCTTTTTGGCCTCCGAACTACGCTTTTTGCAGACTGGGTTGACCTCCTCACCATCGCTCCGGCCCGCAATCTGCTTCCAGAATGCATTCCTCGTCAGAATTGGCAAACTTTTGGGGATCGTCCCGTACGTTTCCTAATATAATCTCAAACCACCGCTCTGATTCGTGGGGAATCGCTATGTGACCCACCTCCGCGAACGCTCGAGAAAGCGCATCTGCCATAACATGTTCGTTCCCCTTCCGGTGAATAACCTTGAAATCAAATTGCTGAAGACGAACGGCCTATCTCACCAATCTGCCGGTCGGGTCCTTTAACTTATTGAGCCAGATAAGAGAATGATGGTCAGTGATCGCAATGAAGTGTATCTAAGTCAATGCTGCCATTTTAGCATTTTGAATGCTTGGTCTAACATTATTTTTCCCTAAAGGGCATTCGAAATTCGGAGTTAGAAAGCTCTAATGGTCTTAGGTGTATTCCCTCAAAAAAAATATAATCGTTTTCATGATTTTATGTTCCCTGATAATACTACTGCTTCTAATCCACGAGAAATTTGCGACCACTTTATAAAATATTTTTCTTTCTTCTTTTCTTAACGCCATTCAATCTTACCCTGTGATGTCCCCCATATTGCTTCATCTTTCCTCTCTTTTGATCACACCAATCTTCTAGAAATTGAACCCTTAGTCGAGTGTCTTGATTTCAATGTCGGTTATGGCTCTGATGGTATTCCAAGCCTGTTGGCCAAGTCAGTTTCATTCTCCTTGAAGGTTTCTTTGTCTATTATATTTAACCTCAGCTTCTTCTCCATCTTCTTCTCAATTGGTTGGGAATCTACTTATATATTAAAAGTCTCATTTCCCTCCTCCATTGGTTTAGTAAAATTATTCAAAGAGCTGCTCCCAATTGATTCCTCGACTTTATCCTTTCCTTCTCCTGAGCAACTTGGTTTCATCAAAGGTACTCTCACATCTAACCCTTTACTAACTTGGTATACTACATATATCCATTATTTCCCTTAAGAAAAATGAAAATAAATGGATGTACACCGACTTTTCAAAAGCTTTTGATTCTGTTGATCACAAAATTCTTCTTCCAAAGCTTGGAGGCTATGGGGTATCTGGACTTTTTTTGGTTTGGTTTTCGTCATATGTTTGTGGTCGTAAATGTGATGTGATTCTGCATTCCACCATCTCTTCTCCTTTCTGTTCGCTTTCCGGAGTTTTTCAAGGCTCCATTCCTAAATTCATTATTATTTTTAGTTTATATCAATAATCTCCCTTTTTTTATTCGTTCTACCTGTCTCTTGTTTGTTGATGAATTCAAGCTGTTCAGAGTAATTGAATCGATTGATGTCTGCTCCCAACTCCAAAATGATTTTTGTACTCTGTGCGACTGATGCTCTAAATATTCAACTACTTTCAACATATCCAAATGTATAAAAGGTCACCCATAAAATATTCACACGCTCTGTACGGATCTTCTATTACGACTATTGCAAATTTTTAAGGAAGGACCTTGGGGTATTTTTTTTTTTTAATCCAATGCTCAATTTTGACGAGTACATTGCGTCCTCTCGTTTGTCCGGTTTCATCCTTACATGTTCTGCTCTTTTTACTAGCGACTCTCCTTCTCTCCATATGTTTTTTTTTTCACTTGATCGTAGCATCCTAAGAGTATCGGTGTCATGTGTGGTCTCCCCGCTATAAATATTTCAATGAGAACAGGTTAGATGCTCATTGTTGCTTAAATTCAACCTAGCTTATTGTGGGTATAATGATCATCTTTCCCTATTCTAAATTCCTGCATTAAACTCCCGACGAGGGTTCCTTTGACGATGGTTCCTTTGACGAGTGCTTGATTTTCAATTTACTCCACTGCCCTATGCTCTCCGATCTTGGTGTCCCCCCATAGCCGCTAGACAATTTTACCGATTGATGTCTGGCTGGTGTTTTTGTGGCTGTTTGTTTTTGAGAGCGCTTTTTTTGTTTATTTGTTTGTTTATCTGCAGTGTGTTGTCTTCTCGAGCATTTTTGCACGTTTTTGTTAGTTCTTTTTCAATTTTTGATCCCTGCTCGGCCTCAGGTGGTAGCAGAGGCAAAATCTTGAAGAAAATTATTCAAAAACATACAGAAACTAGACGAGAAGACAACACAATGATAATAAACAGTATACAAACAAAAAACACACAACCACAAAAGCACAAGCATATCAGCCGAACATCTATCGGTAAAGTTGTCTAACGGCTATGGCGGCACGTCGTCGAGTTTATCCCATTATTAATATTCTTAGTCACTTTCTGGTTGTTTTTAAGAATTGCTATTTTTACAATTGGGCATTAGCCTGTTAAAATGGATTAATAAATAAATAAATCAATAGCCTTCCAAATGGTTTCACAATGCTATGATGAAGAGATTCCAACTTATATCAAGTAGGATTTTTCACCAGACCTTGATTTCGTATAAATCGAGAAGGAACTTCAGCAACGTATAAGTCAATGGTGTCATTTTCCTTCACAAAAAAAGGTTATGATTCATGTCACCCCTAGTGACAGGTTTGCGAAAATGTTTTATGTCATAGATATAATAATTCAACCTGTTGGAGATCTTTTGTACACTCGACGAATCTGAGTGCTTCACCGAAGAAGAAATCGCAGTCATCAACGACCTTGTTCACAGTGAAACTTCAAATATATTTCCCACACTGGGCGCTACATTTATCATGAGCTCAAATCGCTTATTGAACCCATCAGAACATAAATATATCTGTATTTCTTAAACACTTCGTATTATCATAAATATTAACTTACATTTATCACCACAATTCATTATTTATTGCACCATTACTCTCAACATCACTTGTGCTACTTCCTCGTCGAAAGTCCATGTCATCGTTGTCACCATCTGTAACACTTTTCTGAGAATTCTGATCGAAAGCCGATAAGACTGAAATGTAGCACATTCTGAACAAGCTGACTGATTCAATCATTAAACATGACCCAAAAACTGATGATGATGATGCTGCTGGTTGATGCTGCTACTGCAATAGCATCTCCTCTGGCAGGTTGCATTATCGCATGAAATATTATTCAATTACACATGCGTTTTTCCCTCGATACACAAGCTCTAGGTAACTCACGCAATGTAGTAAAAATAAACTCGACCTGTTCTTCATCATCTTCATTCAATAAGATGCAATTGGGTGTATGCACATACTTGTCAGTTGATATGCAATAACAACAGCAACAGCAATTGCAACCCGCTCATACTTCGCCCGATTTTCTGTATGATTTAGTCACAGTGCAATTTCAAGGTGTATGTACTTACATACATTTATGGTTGAAGTATGTAATCGTTGTTTACGCATTTCATGCATAGTTGACGTATCGTGAACATAGCCGGATCATCGTGCGGATGCAGATGTAAGAGCACCGACCAAGCTTTGTACGTGCATCTTACAATCGCACAGATGCATGCAGCAGGTTCGATATGCAATGTTGACATTTTCCCGCTAACCGTCTGACCTAGTGCAATCATGCGGTTAAGGTTTGTGAAAATTTTATGGGCAAATAATGGTGCGCAAGTATTTTCATAACTGTTTGTTGGATCGTAAAAAAGTTCTAATGTAAGCAGCCAGGTAGCGTGTGATCGTGTGTGTTCGATTATGATTATTAGGAATGGAATTCAAAGCTATTTGATAAATGCTCGGGTCATAAAGTAGAGTTTTATGAATGTGACTAGAGTGAGGGTTGGATTTATTTACCGTTGAAACTATTCAAGCAAACAAATAAATGCAAATTAGTGTCATTCACTCGAAAAGTAAATTTTCAATCAAACTATCATTAAGGCAACTATGATTTAACTTCAGCACAACTATCTCTTTAATCACTAA
This sequence comes from Nemotelus nigrinus, assembly GCA_947369275.1. NCBI lineage: Eukaryota > Metazoa > Arthropoda > Insecta > Diptera > Stratiomyidae > Nemotelus > Nemotelus nigrinus. The sequence goes on from OX376375.1 coordinate 60,754,480, forward strand.
TTCTTCATCAGCCGCATAGTCAACCTTGATTTTTTTTTTCGGAACGTGCCCTAGATACGAGTAGCATGAAAATGTAGCAGTCATATCGCACTTACAGCCATCGCGCGTTATCTACTTTGCACCAGCACTAAAGATGACACAAAAAGTGCAAATAAGCCTGAAAAATCTATTCAACGTTTAACACGGCTCCTGCATCACCAGAAAAATTTCAGTGACTATCATGTATGAATAATTTTTCTTCTCATTACAGGACGCTTTTGTCTTCGCTTACGTCGTCGTTCGTGTTATCCGACATGCCGTCAGTTTTGCACACAGTTCTTACCGATTCTGAGGATAATGAGTGGTTTTGCAACCTGTTCAATGACAAAACTGCATGAGTGAAAAGTTTTTGAAAAGTGCATCAAGGATAGTGTGGGAGATCGGTTATGTGCTTGTGTTTATGTGTGAAGGCATAACTATATGGCTGCAGTATTAAACGGATGTAGAAGAGGGCGCTGTGGAGTAGATGAACATGTGGAGGAAGGAATGAAGATTTGAATTTAAATTTCAACATTGAGCTGCTGAAATGTGGAGCTCCGAGGCGTTGAGTTTAAGCAGTTGGAAATATTTTTCTAGAAATTTAAGAGATAAATGTGTCATTTTAAGAATTTAATGGTAAAGTGGATGCTTAAGTATTTGACTGCCGCACAAAGTGGTTAATATATGAAGTTTCTATTAGCTTTGAGCCTAAGACCGAGAAAAAAACAGAGCCATCAATTTAAATTCTGAATAAAAGTCTTTGTTTTGTCCAATATAACATGTATTTAGGGTCAAGCAAGAAGAACATTTAGAATTGTTGGTCGAATAGAGAGGGCATAATTATAAACAGGACATAATCAAAACAATAAAGGCAAAATAGATTTTTATTGTTGAAGATCGAAATAAGTTAACTATAACGTTTCACCACCAAAATAAATTCTTTTCTAAATTTGATAGCATGGCTCAAAATAATAATTTCAGATGTTTTCTTTGGTGTATTTAAGTTTAAGTCCAATTTAAATTGTTTCCGAATTCGATTCTGCCTTGAATATTTTTTTCATTAAGAAGGAGGTTACTAAGTCAGTAAGTAGTATTAACATATTTATGAATAAATAAAAATTGGCGAATGTACATGGTTTTGGAATGTACACTTTACGGGAAAAAAATTTACGGAAAAAGTTTGTAAATATTTTTCGATTATTGGCTTCCGCACGTTTGATTTTTCAAAATCAACTAGGACTCAACAAATATTAAAAACAACGTGTAAAACAAGACGAAATAATCTTAAGTTTTGAATAATGAGCTTCATTTAAAACTGAATTTGATCGATTTTCGATGACTGGTGTTAACTTGTGTGCGAGATGACTAAGGTACGATTCTACTGAAGTGGATGCTGGTTGACAATAACTGAGTGTCGAAGGAATCTGGTGCCTGGCAGCTAGATGCTGACTAGATAGGAAAAGTTAAAATCTAACCTACAAAGATGGTTCGTGAGCTAGACTTTTGTATCAACTATCTTCGTAGATGGTTGGCCTAGATAAAAAGAAAGGTGGAGAAACCAAAAAAAGGAAAAGAAGGTATCCAACATTTACAAAAAGAATCTTTAAACGATATGATGATTTCTAGCCGATAGACTAGGCAACAAGACTTAGCGAAAAGGTTGAATACAAGTGGCCCCAGGATGGAATCTTGAGGTAAATCAGAAGAAGAGAAGAAAAGTGAAGACGAATAGCCAGAAAAGGAGACAAAACAAGTATGATTAATTAAGAAAATGGAAACTCAGGAAAACAGCTCAAATGCCATAGTGTTTTAGTTTGCATGAAAGTAGATTATGATAAATAGGGTCAAAAGCTATGGGAAAATAATTCGAATTAAGTTTGCGCTCAGAATATTTGAAAATAAAACTAATATTCGATAGCTACCAGGAGGAAGGATATTTTCCAGCACAGCGGCTGACATTTAATAAGATGGATAAGACTATACAGAGGGAAGATGACAGATTTTTTTACAAAATAGTTGGCAATGTCGTTAGAGTCAGGTGAGAAAATGAGCAATTTCAAAAGTCATAGTCACGAATGAGGAGAGACAATGAGGGAAGTTAAAAGAAACACGGTGAGAAGAAAGAATATAAGGGTAAGGTAAACTACAGTAAAAATATTACAAACATCGAGACGGGTTAAAGCAGTAAAATTACTAAATGAAGGAAAGTCAGCAAAAGTGAAAGAGGATTTTAGGGATCGACCCAGAATTTTTTTAGGGTCATTCGAGGTCCAAAAAAGTTCTATGCATGAAAAGGCACCATAATTTTCTTCAGATCAAGAGTTCAAGAATTTTAATTGAATAGCATTTTTAAATTGATGGGCACGCTTCACTCTGTTGACCAAGGAGCGTCGCTATGGTTATATGAAAAAACAAACGATAGAACGCGATCAATTCAAGGAGAATAAAAACAACTACGAAACTGGTTTTTTTAAATAATTTTTTTAAAATTAAAACGACCTTCAGGTAGGTAGGTTGAAGTGGCTGTCGATCGCCAGAGTTCTGCCGACAGACAGGCAAAAAGAGCCCGTTGTGTTACTACAGTAATTTACTCCCTCCTGCTAGGTGCGATGCGCGTGTATGGTTAACCAAGACTGTCTTGTCATAGCACAGGATGATTCATCGACCCAGGTCTTCCTAGCGTCCTGGAGGTATTTTTACTTGATAGCTGATTTGACCTATGGCATCGGTATTCCTATGGAGAAGGGGCATGAGACTTCCTGTAACAAGGTAGCAAGCCTCATCAGTTCATGGGCCTTACAGCTACTGCCTATGTCAATTGTACCAAGTCAATTGTACTGCCGAATCTTCCTTAGCAATGTACACCATTCAGAGACATTCATGGACACTATACAAACGGCCATCAGAATATTTAACAAAATTTAAAAAACTATTGGAAATTCTTACGGAGACGGGGGATTATGGGCATCAGGATTCGTATAGAGCGTTGAAGCAGAAGATAATCAAAAGAAAAAAGATTCAATATTAGGAAGGATAAGATCAAGGATCTCTTTATTCAAATTGGAGTGTGGACTGTGAAACAGTTGAATTGAGAAAGCATTTTCTGAGCTCATTTTCCGAGCTTTTTCTGAGTTTAGCATTAGTAAAGTTCAAGCGCAAGCAGAGTACAGCCTGTTAAAACGATGCAAAATTGGAATTGTGCGATTTCAAGGTATCGAAAGAATGACTGAAATCATTTAAAAACTGGAACAGAGTTTACATTAGTGACGGAGTTTCTAAAAATATAATTTGAAGTGTTTTTGAAAATGTAGACTTCCCGCAAATTTGAGGTTCGATAGCGAAATCTGAAGTGATGGGAATTCAAATCTCTCATCAGTAAGTTCAAAATTTGGCAGAAGTCAATCTGTGATTACAAACGAGATTCTTCGAATGAATTGGAAGAAGCTTTTTGAAACAGTTTCCTCTGAAAAGCTATATAAGCTTTTTTTCTTATAGCAACATACTGACACAGAACATAAAGTTTGTCAGCAGAATGCTAGATCTATTCCCCCATTATCCTGCAAATAAGAAGCATCAAACCCAATCCTCGGCAAAGGAACATACCTGAAGTCCTGTAAAAAACAATGGATTTGAAGCTACGAGTGGAAAGAAGCAAAATTCTATATGATAAATCTGTAAACTGAACAATATTTTTTTCTTTTGAGAATATTAAACAATTATTCAAGTGAAAACATACACTTTATATTTCTTCTCTCCAATAAAACTCAAAATGCGTTAATAATAAATAAGTGATCAAAATTTGCAGTAACCTTTCATAAACATAAACGTTTGCGACGGTGGGATGCTCCAATTCAAAAACGTTAATGTATTCGTCTAAACAAAGACAGTTTATAGAGTGAATCATACTAATATGTAGTTTCTCTATAACCGTATTATTGTACAGCTTTTAAATAAATTTCACTTGGCTTTGAAAATATTTATTTAACTATTATTGCATTTACAACAATTTAGTTTTTTATCGATAATTTCGAAACGCAAACAAATTTGTGTTAATACAGCAAAAGATATCGATATTTAATGTCGGCGTTACACGTTCAAAAGCCATTCTTTCTGTTTTTGCTCAAAAATTTCACTGAAAATATCTGAAAATATCTAACACATTTAAAAATCCGTCTCCATCCCAAAAAATTAACCATTTTTTCCTACTAGCACAAAAAATAACACCATCATTGTATCAACCGCAAAGAAACTTACTCGTGATCACAAACAAATTCCTTTAACCTAACAAGCACTAGAACATGCATATTGTCGTTGTGATAAAAATGTTCTTATCTTGCACACTATTCAAGCTATGTCAAATTCTTGAGTTAGATTCGTTCACATTCAACGAAGTGCAAGGCACTAATATGAAGTGATAGAAGTGTACGTGAATGCAGTATAGTTTCTTTTGCGTTACTTTATACAAACAAGAGGTAAAAGAAGAAGAAGAAGAATGCTGTCAAACATTTTCCGCCCTCAAGTGAAAGCAAACATTCTGCCAGTCGTGTAACTGAAGGAAAATAACGAATTTTTGCCTCCAAGCGTGAGAGCTTTAATGAGGAAACTAGTTAGTGAGATTAAGTTTTAAAAGTATGACTACGTCACGTACTTGCGTTTTATTAAAAGAAAATAAGGTGAATATAGTAATTATTTGTGTGCTTGCGTACAAACAAAGACCTCCTTTGCTGAGCACCTCTCGTCTATGAAGCGGGTACTCTATTTTGGTCTTTTCAACCAATTAATTTTCATCTATCAGGCATTGCCAATATTCCGACGAATTGCTTAGCACCTTTTAATTGATTTAATCTCGCTTATTCAGACATTAGAAAATAGCAAACTACAAACAATACGATTGTCGCTCGAAAATTGCAGTGCTTGTCAAATCGGAAATATAATTCTTAGTTCAACAGTTTCATTATCATTAAAAAGACATTAGATTAATTTTGTGATTTTTGTCATATTTTAGTTTCTGGAGCTGATAAGTGGGTTTAGAGATTTAATAGTGTTCCTTATAGTTGCTTCTTTATTATACATTGAAGTTTGTCATCGAACGTGAGATCTAAATATTTGGCTGTCCTTTGCCATGCCACGGTTTCATCGTCTACCGTTAGCATGCGTGGTCTTGGACTTCTTTTCTTGGTGATAAAGAGACCTTCAGTTTTACCAGTGACGATCTTTATTTTCTACTTTTGAAAGCATTCTAGAAGAGAGTCAATAGAGTGTTCAAGATTCGAAGTTATAGTAAGTGCCGGCTTTGACGAGTAAAAGATGCAGATGTCGTCTGCAAACAGGATTATGTTCGTTCTATTGAAACGAAGAACGCCTGCGGTGTACAGATTGTACAAAATTGGCGAGACGGTTGAGCCTTGAGGGGCACCAGCTTGGATGCGGTGCTTCGAGTAGAGATGGCTGTCTATTTTGACTTGAAAAGTTCTTCCTTGTCAAAAGGAGCCAACCAAGTTTAGGAATTTGCAGATAAATTGGTTTGACGATCAAACCTGCGAGACAGACTTTGTCGAAAGCTTTGGTCACATAAAACATAACCAGACCTATAGATTGACATCTATTAAACCCTTTTATATGTTATAAAGCCAAATTATTCATAAGTCAGGACGTTATTGAGGTTAACTGTCTCCTTTAAACAAAGCCAGAGTTGTTCAGCCAGAGGTGAGAGAAGGCTAATAGTTTTGAGAGAATGTTAAGCTTTTCCGGGTTTGGGGAGGACTATAATTGTGGCCAATTTCCAAAAATTTGGATATTTTTAGCAGGAATATACAGTTTACAATATCTGCAATGTTCTGCAAGATGTTATCCGTGTCAGGGCCTGGGGCACTGCGTACCAAATTTTTGAATTCCTCTAGATTGGTAGCAGGAATTGAGTCATTGCTTGACGCCCTTGAAAATTATATTCTCGACGATGTTGACCTCGTTCTAAAGATCGTCGTCTGAAGAGACCTGGAATTGTAACTCAAGGGCGTTCGTAAATGTTTCGGGTTTGCGGGATTTGCTCAATTTTCATAAATGGCAGGTATAGTAGGTTTGGTTTTTCACCTAAAATATTAAGACAACCTTTAGAATGAGCAACTTTTGGGTTTCTTTTCTATCTTCAGAGGAGCAATAAAGACGTTCTCAATTTGAAAGAGCGCAGGCTTGTGATCTGACGGTAGTTCGTCAAGAACACTGGTCTGGATATTTTGGGGTATGTTATTACAAATCCCGATATTTAGTATGTATATGACTGTGAAACGGACCGAAGTGAGTTGGTTCAAAAAGAGTGTGAAGAAATCTTCATATTTCTTTTCCTGCAAGATTGTTTTTAACAGATTCCCAGTGGCGATTGCGTGCATTGAGATCTCCACCTAGAAAGATACGGCTTTCTGCAAAATATTGTGCATTGGCAGGTCTATAAGCGGCAATAGCAGTAAAATCAAGAAAGCTGGTTTGGACTTTAATCGCTGTATATTCCATAACCTTAAGAGGTGGGATGCTTAAAACATGTTGATTCATGTTCCTTCTTATCAGAATTGCTGTGCCTCCTCCCCTGCTTGTCAGTCTATCATTTCTGAACAAATGATAGTTTGGGAAACGGAGCTGTCTACTTGGTTTGAGAAAGATGCCAATCCCTGCTCGCTAAGGAATTGCTAAGCTTCTCTGGGTAAAATGAAATTCGCATTCCAAGTCAGAATATATTAGATCATTGAGAGAAAGTTGGGCATGTTTGGGTAGGAAACATAAACTACTTTCGTTATAATGTACTTCATCATCGAATGAAGTTGTACTCGTATGAATTCCAAGAACTGCCCCTTTGGAATGTTTTCACAAAATGCCACTGGTTGGGCAGTAATAGAATTTTCTCGGGCTATTCGAGCCAAGGTTTTTTAAAAATGTGTTTGGGGTTTTTGGGGCAACCACAATAGCTTGCGGGATGCTCCCTGCCTCAGTTGACACATTCTGGTTTCTATTCTGGGTGGTTGTTGCAGTAATTGTGGTGATGAAAACATACACTTTACGCAACGGAATTGTGCGAGGCAGTTATTAGAGAAGTGGCTGGATTTTTGGCAATTGTGACACTGCTTTTGGCCAACTCTTGGTTTTTGAAAGTACTACCTTTACTTTTAATCCAGCGAAGATCATTTTCCTGTGGTCGATAAGTGATTTTGGCATTATTCGTATGCCCAAATAAACCCTTTTTGCTAAAACGATTTCGACTTTACGTTGTTTCAAGATTCGCGCCAGCCCTGCCTACTGTTCAAGTTGGCGAAAAATAATTGAGACCGCCCTTGAGGCTGCATGTGGTTCTTCGACTTGAGCGGGATTCTGATTGTTATTTGTATTGCTTTGAAACAATAAAATAGTTAATTGTAATTTGATTAGCTGTTTCGATTTGAAGTGTCGAGCTTAATCGCGTAATTGTACTTCGAACATTTAATTGTAATTGCTAGTCGAAGAGTTTATCTTCGTGACTGTTGAGACTGAAGTCAAAAGTCGATGATCCAAAAAAGTCAAAGTCGATGGTTGAACATTGTGCGAAAACGAGATTGAAGGTGGTGGATTGAATGCTACGGTCGGAGGTAGATTATTTTGTGCTAATGAATTCGACGTTTCGTTTCTATGCCAAGTTGAAAACTGCGATTGGTAAGGAAGGATTCTGGAGAAGTGAAGAGAAGTGTGTGATGTGCCCTTTTACACTTGAAACATCTTGACGTGCTGGGACATTTTCGAGCTAAATGTCTTTTATTCAAACAATTGAGGCACAAACCATTTTTTTTACTATATCAAATCTCATTGTATGATCTGATTGAAAAAAGTTGGTTCATTGTCTTAGATGGTGTGGCCCCTTACTCGAAATACACATACTTTGCTCCTCGCCTTTTGCCAAGAACACATTGTGTGAAGATCTGCTAGATTTATGCTTTTCTACACCAGCAGTTTCTAAAGCTCTAAAGAGACGCTGCGAAAATTGTTTGAGGTCTTGAAAGGATGATCTTTCTGTATGCGTTGCTTGCTGCTATTTCCAAATCTGACGTGTTTCAGTTGGTAATCGTTGGGTCGTCAAATGCACTAACATTGCATCCAAAAATACTGCTTTAAAGCCATCTTGGTTTCTAATCCGTTTTTGGCTCGTTGTGAGGCGTCTACAATCAGCTGGCTTTTTTGGTGTTGAAGGAGAAGGTTGCCCCAGAAGCTGAGGTTTGCAGTCTTCTGCTTTTCTTTTTTTTTTAATATTAGAATTCTTGCTTTTCGCGATATTGTTTGTTGAGTAGTTCATTATTTTGTTTGATGAAATCTGTATTGAAGCAGCGTTGCCCAACTAGCTCATGTTGGATTTTCCTAAGCTCATCTAAGAGCTTATACAATTTCATGGACACTTCAAATGCATTGAAATGAGACAGACCGTGCTGTAAATCTGTAGCGACGCTGGATGCTTTTGTGCTACTCATTATGGTAAACACGCTAGCCTACCACGTGGACCTATAATGCCGCATTTACACACATGGCAAATGTTGGCGAGCCGGGTGTGTAAATGGTCACCTTGTCTATTCTCGCCTGTTTTTTTTTACATTCGAAAACATGGAGGGAGGTAGTTTGCAAAGTTCCTCGACGAAACGTTCGCCATATGTGTAAATCGGGCATAAGAGTTTATCTTAGCCTATGGTCAATCCAGGAAATAGGTTTGCCTTCTCCAAATATGTTAAGCCTAACGGTGATAAATTTTTTTGTTTGTAAAGAAACAAGAAAAAAATTTGGTAACAAAGCACTACCACAGTAATAATATACTCCTCTGAGGATATGCAGGTTCGGTTTCAACGAAACTCTGTTCCTTCGCGTCCACACGATGTGTTCGCATTGTCCGGTGCTGAGTTGTCCGGATTGTGATGACAGACTTGAAAAACCTTTGCTCCTCGATGTAATAGCTCCGCGCCGCAATTCGCCTGTGACGTAGTATCCTCTTTTGCTTGTTGGTGATTAGCTTCGCTACTGAATTGCCTGTACCGTAATTATCGACTAATTGACGGTTAATTATTAGCTAATTATCTGCTCGGCGTCAAAGCAATTGAAATTATTGTTTGTTTCAATATTTGACCTCTGTGATGTGCTCGTCTCGGCGGCTCTAGGCGAAATGTACTAACTAGAGAGAAATGGCGCACAATTAATGCTGATTTCCAAAGTAAATTACTATTTCGATTCTTAATTTTCATACAATTCCAGAAATTCAATACACCAATTTACACAAACTTAACCTCCAAGTCGGTTCACCACAATAACAAAAGGATAACCATAATATATCCATTCGAAATTCCCATTCGATCTATTTCAACACTACTATTTCGGAATTAATGGTGTCAAAAACGGAATATGCTCACTCGAAACCTTCACACCCAATCGTTACTTTGTATGCACCTACATATGTATGTAAAATAACTAAATGCACAATACCTTCACATAAGTATGTTCCCAACAAAAAACAAAATATGAGTAATGCGCTATTACAATGCAATTTGTTATGGCACGATAGTAAACCAGTTGCAGAATGTTCACATTGAATTCTGCTAGTGCATGGCTGGTTGTACGTACAGTGCAATAAGTCTGCACGAAAATGCATATTTGGATATAAGTAGTTGCGGTTATATGCATGCATGCTTGCATATGTACGAACATAGCCATGTACATCCAAGCGTGGACTTTTATCAGGAAAAACTTTGGTGGCACAAATCGATGCGGTGAAATGTTTCGCGTATGTAAACATGGAAATGAAAATAAACATCACAGGTGAACGTGTACATTGAAAAGTAGTATGCTGTAAATGAAGATAGTTATTTAAAGGAGAACAGTCATATTTATTAAGAAACAAGTACAAGATTAGTTGTGTGTCGTCTTGTATGGTGATATGTATACGCTATAACATTTTGTGTTTATTAATCATGAATTTTCTTGTCATTTTATGGAAATATTCTTGAATTTATAAACAACTTGGCAATATGTGATCGAATGAATGATTTCTCGTGAAAGGCGTGAGTTTACGGGAAGTTTGGTTATTTTGGGTTTTTTCTCATAAATGGATTTACAAAGAAAATGGGTTATGGAATACATGGTCGTTTCAAAGCCGAACATACTTATGAAGGTATTATTTTTCAATGACATTTCACTGGAAATAGACCTATCGAAATATTTTACGGTCAGGAAACTCTCATACAAATAAATTTATTCAAAAAAGGTTGTTTGCTGATTTCTTGGAAATTTGATAAAGACACTTTTTGTGTGCAGCGAAAAAAGTTCAAGAAGAAACCCATACACAAATTCATGAAATACAATTTTAATATTTTTATAGGATACAAAATTCGTGTTGGGATAATTTAGCAGATGAGGAGTTTAAGGTTTGTTCTCATTTTTGTTCTGCAAATGCTGAGAATGCTGTAAAATACAATGGCAAGAAAAAGTGATGCAAATAGATGAAATTACCAACAATTGCAAGTTAAGCTTCGAAATGTTAGAATTTCGAGCTCTAAAAATACCTATAACTAGAAAGTTGATAGCTCGTAGCGTACATTGATATGCTCGGCACTTGTTTTTAATAAAACTTTCATGCTAAAAATGCCCGCTAAAATATTTACCCAAAAAAGAGCCGAGAAAAAGTTTTGTTGCGGATCTGAAATATTGAACCCATGTCAAATTGGTTATTGCTTGTTAATCAGAAGGTTATATTTAAGAGCAGAAATAATAACTAAAGCGTTGATAAGATTTTACATGAATTTTAATTTGGTGCTAATTTCTAAGCGGCAAACATGTGAAAAGAAACGAATTTGCGAGGAAAAGGATTATTTCGAGACTACAAATCTAGCTTGTATTGTATAAGGAGATCACGCATATAATCAATAGGTCCATTTCAACTGTTTGAACGGTTATAGATAGGTTCTCGTAAAAACAAAAGTTAGGAAAATGGAAAATTGATCTGGTCGTAAAAAAGTATTTTTAGGCTATTAGGTATACAAGTAAGTTTTAATGGATTGTCAACAGAGGGCACCAGTAGTGTTTAAGCATACTGGAGCATGTTGCAGCTAACTTCATGCTATAGTATCATCATTGAACTACATTTTACAGTATATATCATTTCATCAAAGCGTAAAAAACATATTTTTTTTCGTACGACGACTACGTCAGCTTTTGTGCCTACAGAACTTCATTCGCACCAAGCATTGATATTTTGCTTCCATCTGAAGAAAAGTTCTGCAGAATGTCTTCGGCTGCTGTGTGAGGCTTACGGAGACCATGCTCGATCAATTTTAACTTGTGGGTACTGGTTCTGACGTTTTAAAAGTGGTAATTTTGACAGAACTGACAAGGACCGCGAACGCAAGCCATCAATGTTTGTAGACGCTGAAGTGGAGGCAATTTTCGACGGAGACTCGTGATCACAATCTTAGACGGGACTCAGCAAGCCATTTCATTGCGATTGAAAGCCATTGGTGTGGTCCAGAAGGTCGGAAACTGGGTACCTCACGAACTCAAACCAAGAGATGTTGAACGGCATGTCACTGTTTGCGATATGTTCCTTCAACGGTACAAAGCGAAGTGGTTTTTCATCGTATTACCACCGGCGATGAAAAATGGATTCAGTAATTCAAAGCGCAAGAAGGCGTATGTTACGCGCGGCGAACCCGGACCACCGACGCCGAAGCCAAATATCCATGGCAGCAAGGTAATACTCTGCATTCGGTGGGACCAGAAGCGAATTGTATACTATGAGCTTCTGAAAAGTGATCAGACTATCGACGAGGTTCTCTACAGACAAGAACTGATGCGAGTGAAGCGAGCCATTGCTGAAAAACGCTGGAATGGGCAACCAGATCTTTCAACACGACAATGCTTGGCCACATGTCGCACAAGTGCTGAGAACCTATCTCGATGGTACCAGATGGGAAGTCCTAACCAACCCGCCTTCTGGCCCAGACATTGCACCATCAGACTATCATTTATTCCGGTCGATGCAGAACGCCCTTCAAATTCAATTCAAGGTACCGACAATTTTCTTCACCTATAAAAACGAGTAGTTTTATTGACGCGGAATCCATGCATTGCCAGAAAAGTAGGAAAAAATCATAGCTAGCGATGGGCAATGCGTTGAATGAAATACATTGTACCAATTTTTTTCCTTTAATACTTAAATCCTTTAATACTTACCTGTATACCCAATAATAGCCGAAGAATTAGACAGAAAATTAAAAAGGATTCTATTTGATCTCTAATAAAACTAACCGCAGCATTAAATTCTTGATTGAAAAAAGAGTTTAGGGTCTACATAATGCAATATTACTCAAGAAAATAGAATAACATTTTTTTGTTCCCCTAAAGAAATTTTTTGTCAGTGGATCTAATCATGAAAAAAAGTTGAATTTTTTCAGATAGGATTTACACGATGTCCTATGAATTCGAATACAAAAGTGATTTACTGTTAAATATGAAACGAAAAAAAAAGTTAGGTTATCAGTTCACATGCTTTGACAGAAAATACAATTTGTGTCAGTCTTATTTAGATAGTGGAGTGCGATAGTTAAAAAAATTATTAGAGGAATGAAACCTTGTGAATTTTTTCGGGACCTACAGAAGGAAGATATAGAGCGGAACTTCATACATAAAACAATAAACTGTTATTAGGAAACATCCAATATAGTAAGAGAAGTCGACGTCCACGCACTACATGGCAGAGCAGAATCGCAGAAAAAAGGTCATTCTCTGAGAAAAATAGCTGCGAAATTATGAACCTCAGAGCCTTCAGCACAATTAATACTCACCAAGGATCTAGGGGCGAATCCTTACAAAAAAAACAACAGAAAATTCATGTAGTTTCAGCTTAATCGAAGGAAAAAAGAGCTGCTATAGTTGAAACCATACTGCTTTCAACAAGACACCGCGAATTTAGTTCAGAAGTGGTGTGCTGATAACTTAACCGACTTTTTACCGAAGAATGAATGGCCTACAAGTAGCCCAGATTTCAATCTTTTGGATTTCTTTGCTTGGAGCTATTTGGGGTAGCGAAACTCAAGGACCGACAAAACAATCGTTTCGAGAAGTTCAAGCAATTGGACGACATTTGTGCCGCCTGTGACTCTTTCGAAAATAGATTAATATTGGTAAAAAAAAAAACATTTATTTTTAAGGTTTTAACTATTCATGTACCATTTAATTTCAATAAATACATTGGCAAAATATTTAACACTTGTTCTTATATCTCAATATATTTTATATTCAAATATATTGGACACCGTGTAAATAAGGGTTCAGAATTCCGGCAAAGTATTTAAGTTTCAGATGAAGGTATATTCAATATTGTTACTCATGGTAAGCCATGTAAGGAATATATATTATGTAAAAATATATTTTGATTTCGAGAAGCATGAATGCTAATAGAGTGGCAAATTTACTATTGTTGCAGTAAAGACAATAGACGTAAAGTGTACATCAACATTTTGGATAAGCTTCAGCATAGTTAAAAGAAATTACACTTTTATGACCGATAGCTATCCGAAGCATATACTCTCCTCAAAACTCGAATGTGGGTCCTTTAAAATGTCAAACATTGCATAAAATGGTCTCCCATAAACACTCAATTTCATTTCTACTAAGCATATTTGGAGAGAAATTGTGCAACTCCTAATATTCTCAATAAACCTATGAGTGAGGTAAAAATAAATTAGGAGTGACACAATAACACCCAGAAATATTATGAAAACCTAGTTTCTCCTGCGCCAGGAAGCCTTCAGCAGTATAACTGTTTTCTTGTTATTTTCTTAAAGCTGTAAAATAAACCAAAATATAAATGCAAAATTAAAAGCAACAACTCTTTTCTTCATTAGTTTCACTAATATAAATAAATGTAAGCAAGAACTTTTTTCAAATGTTTGTTGTTTCATTGCTTTTTCTCGGCACTGTACTTAATATTTTAATCAGTCGTGATAAGAAATTCGATAGCGACATTGTAGTCTTAAAATGAGACGGAAACTATCGGAGTCGTAAAAAGGAGGAAAGAAGTCTTATTATATCCTTGGCCCAACTAGGTCCAACTATAACTGAACTAAACTTTACTGACTGTTGAAAATATATTTCGGCATAAATTTTGCACCACAAATAGTTCAGGGTATGATCCGTAAACTGAGACTACGGAGTAAAACCGCTGTTCGAAAACCGCATAAAAAATGATCCAATTTGTAAAAAGATATGGCCTTTTGGAAAAGGGTGAATATTTCCGATGAGTTCTAATTCAACACGAAATATCATGGCGAGCGCGTTCGGATTTGGCGAGAAAGAAATCTGATTTTCACATAAATACATGTTACCTACATTTAAGCATTGCGGAGGCTCTGTAATGGTTTGAGGGTGTTTTTTTCACCCCAAGAGTCGGAGATTTACTTTTCTTCGATGGAACTATGGGTTCTGAATTCCACTTTTAATACCAGGTTGTGAGTCCTGTATAACTGCTCAAAGTACTTGAAGCCCAGCCGTCAATCCTTTTGAAAATATGTAGTTGCTTTTTAAAAATCTTTGAAAAATTACACTATCGGGAGAGTCAAGGGTCTTAAGTCGGTTTCAAAGGATGAATGGGAAAAAATTGCGAAACATGTCATCTGGAACCTTTTGTCATCGATGCCACGTCGACTGGTGAGCGTTATTAAGTAGAAAGGGTACCCTACTGTAAGACAACTCCAATTATAACTCACAGCCATACCGTGTGAGGGTACGTATAAATGTCAGCAAGTGACATTTATGGATCATCGGATAGAAGTGACATTTTTATCTTGAAATTTATATACTGTGAATAAAGCATTAAGTCGTCATCCAGGAAAGTGTTTATTACACTACTAAATATTGCAGTCTAATTTTTCCTCGTTTTAGCATTGCATTATGAGTGTACGAATACGAATTTTCCATCCACAAAAAGGGAAAATGATGTCCAATGGATAGTATGAATATTGTAGTAAAGGTTGTTTCCTAACTGGTCACTATGTATGCGATTCTTGCTTGCAAGGTCACGATACAATAGTCACCTTTCAAACAGTCGAAGATAGAATGTTTGATTCGGAGCTTGTCTGTTTGGTCGCCGAGCAGTTTGTCTTTTCGAAACACTGTAATTTATTACGTCTTCACTGATTCATTATGAGGTTTGATTTAAAATAGGCTTTTTTGACAGATCGCGCGTGACTCCTGTCAAACTGTAATGTAATTTTCATTCAGTATTGTTTGACAAATCATCATGAAAAGCCGGGCGACTTAGGTTTGCGACGTGTTTTTGCTGAATGGGTTCTGTTCAGTGATGAGGCGCATTTTCGGCTCAATGGATACGTCAATAAGCAGAATTGCCGTATTTGAGCTGATGAACAACCTGAAGAGCTTCAACAGCTACCACTACAGCCACAGAAATGCACAGTTTGGTGTGGTTTATGGGTCGGTGGAATCATCGGTCCATATGTCGTTCAAAATGAGTCCGGTCAGAACGTAACCGTCAATGGCGACCGCTATCGCACCATGAAAACGGATTTTTGCTACCTGAAATTGAAGCCCGTGATATCGGTGAACTTTGATTTTAACAATATGGCGCTCCTTCGAATACAGCGAGAGAAACAATGGACTTATTGAGAAATCATTTTGGTGAGAACCTGATTTCCCGTTTTGGGCCAGTAAATTGGCCGCCTAGATCATGTGATATCACACCTTTAGATTATTTTGTTTGGGGTCACACCGAAGTCTCTGGTCTTCAGGGAAAAGCCAGCTTCAATCGACGCTTTGGAAGCCAACATTACTCGTGTCATTTGCGAGATTCGCTATGCTGGAACGCGTCGTCCCAAAATTGGACCCTCAGGATGGACCATTTACAGCGTAGTCACGGTCAAGATTTAAATGAGATAATTTTTAAAAAGTAAATGTCATAGATTGTTTTTTCGACTCACAATAAAATTTTTAGAATAAAATTCAACTTTATGCCTTTTATTTGAGATTAAAAATCAAATCACACAACAAATCACCCTATATATACCGCACATTTCAATGAGTCGTCGAGCATATGGATTGGTTTTGAATTTTCAAAAAATTACTAATTGTATTTTTTTTTTGTAGGTTTTCGTTTTGTCCGCTTGGAGAAGTTGCCGCTATCATCGAAAAGTGCAACAGATTGTTGACATTGTCACCTGTCACTTGTTGCAGACGACAGTATTTGTGAAATATTTTTTTCTTATAAATAAAAAGAGTTTTTAGTTCCCTACAAATATAACCTAGCGATTTTTAACCATAGAATAATTATCGAAATAATATGCTTATGGATACATTTTCATTTATTTTTTAGTGTACAAAAGTTGAGTACCTCTTACAGCTATGAAATCATCAGATAACCATTAATTATTCAAATTTGACGCGAAACGTTTGAATTATAGGTCATTAAGTTTATCTACATGAAATTATCACTACACGCTTCCATTCGTTCTAACACTCTAACACTATTTTTAGTGTGACATTATTCCAAGAAATCGATCATTCTAATAATTCATTCCTGATTTCCAATCAGATTTTAACGATTTGTTAATGACGATTTTCGTGACATTAATCATATACCCCATAAAAATTCCCCGTCAGACTACTCATACGTTTCTTTGGATTACCATTACCATATCCAATTAATGGTGATCGTTTCATTGGAACGCTCTATTCGCGACATTAAACTTGCCGACATAACAAATTATATGCTATCAAATTTGCAAATATATACAAAACACATCAAAATTATACTTCTAACAGTATGTACTTACCGGCTTGCACAGTTGACACGATGACAATCATAAGCATGCATCCAAATAGTAACGTTGGATTCATGGCGGAACTGCGGAATGATAGGAGCCACGTTAGGAAACCGGAATTGCCCCGCATCTTGAAATCTGTAATTTAATAGATAACAACAATTATGAGTACTTGAATTGATTCGACGGATATTTGTTGAATTAATTTTTTGTTGAATCGAATTTTTTGAGGTGAGACAAGGAAATTCAAATTGTATGAGTATGCAACGGTCTAAATTGAATAATAGAAATATGATGCCATTTGTTCGGGATAAAATGGTATGGCTGTATATATAGCTGTGAATAATAATGGAGAAGGATGATGAAATCGATAATGATAGGATTGTTGGTGTAGCGTAGTTGGAAGCCAGTTGGATAAGTTCGTGACTGTGGAGCATGGAATTGTGATAAATATAAACTTGATGACTTTACCATTATCGTAATTAAAATTAATTTTTAAAATTACTACGATTTGAAGAGCATTCAACGTGCAAACATACAGGATGTTTTCAGCTTAATTTAAAACAATATTGAATATACAGGCTTAAAATTAATTAATGATAATGCGAATTTTAATTTTTAAAGATTAAGTCTTCTAGATTTTTTCCATTTCGTAGCAAACAGTCACGGAATATGTTCATCCCATTCCGGATAACACGGCTGTATCAATTTTGCACCCTTCACAACATATAATTTTTTTAGCTTGGCGACATTCCTTCGAGTATTGACGTAAACTTCGCTCTTAAGATACAAGAGTCCGTGGTGGTTAAATTTGGTGATCCCGCAGGCCATGCGATATCCCCAAAGCGGGATACTAATTTTTGAAGAAACAGCTCACAATGTTGCTCCATAGTGGCTCTTGTAGAGTAGGCAGTGGCTCCATCCTGCTAAAACCACGGCCGTGGACTGAAGGCAGGATATTCTCCAAGCTGGAGTATAAAATATTTGGAAAACATTTGTCGATATGCCTCACCAGTAACAGTTGTCGTTGTACTTGTCACATTTTCAAAAAAATAAGGCCCGTTTATTCCGTTCACTGGCAGATCACACCACACTGTCACTGTTGGGCTATGTAGCGGTGTTTGATATTTTTGCGACCATCGAAAATTTCGTTTAATCAAATATCCATTTAAATGGAAATGTGCTTCATCATTCCAAAACACCGTAGCCAATGTATCAGATCTTTCAATGACTGTCGGGTAAAAACTTTTACGTAAATTTTATTCATTTTCCGTTACTGCCTGCACTATCTGGATTTTTTAGGGATGGAATTTCAGACTACGCTTCAAAATTAGCTCTACGCCTGATTAGGTGACTTTTGAAGTCGCTGCTTTTTTGCGTATTGATAAGTGCGAATTGTGACAGTCACAGGCTGCAGCTTCGTTTATTGCTTCTTAAATTTTTGATCTAATGCTCGGGTTCGGACGTGGTTGAATTGTAGCGGAGCCTGTAACTTAAAACTTCTGCACTCATTTACGAACCAAGTTTTCGGTTCGTACATCTCGAAAACGCCTGAGATTTTACTGGGAGCAAAACTCCAAGCCATAACATACGATTCCCCTCCCTTCAAAAATGCTTCAATAGCGTATGGACGTTGTGGGCCCACCACTGCGATATCACGACTGATGAATTCGTACAAATGGTACGTCTACTGCGTCCCTACCACTGCGCTCAGTTTAAACCGTTTTTTAAATATTCAAATTAAAAATCCTAGCTCTTCTGTGAGACACCCTGTATTTAAGTTTCCTGTATTTAAGTTTCGAACAGGCCTACTGTTACAAAACAAAAGCCCAAAACTAATAAAATATTTCTTCTCATAACATTTGCAAACCCATTAATATCGCTTTAAAGCACTTAAACAATTATTTGGTTCAGGCAAATCGTTAATAAATTCCAGCGCCCAACGTGGGTTCCCTGCCATAGATTTATTTTTCCATCAACATTTCACACCTCAACTATGAAACTCACCAAACAATAACCAAGTGTGTATCGGTAAACACTTGAAATACATTCAAATAAGCTCTTTCGTTTCTTTGTTAGCAGCTCAATAGATTTCATTCAAGAAAAGCGCATCCAAAACACCACTTGATCCCTTTACGAGCACTTAGCCTGTCAATACCATCAATTCATGTTCATTTAGTCGTATCACTTCTGTATCATGCACTTAGTCGATGCTGAAAGCTGACTTTCATACATTGTGCATGTGTATGCAGAACACAATGCACAACTATCGACAATTATCTATGCAGCATATAGAGAAACCAATGAATTCATCGAGAATCTCACGAAACAAACCAAGGCAGGCAGTAAATGGCAGCATCAAACCTCTACCACAATATTATGTGCTAACAGCCGGTTAGTTCAATTTGTCGTTTAAATTGGATAATGTAATTTGTGTAAATGTCTGTTTGTCTGTTTAATTGTGTGAAGTGATATAACTAGATTAGAAATATCTGCTCGATTGCCTGATTATGAAAATGATGAGTTTGTTGTAATGCATTTGATGATGACAGGAGAATTTGAGTGACAGTTTCGAATGTTTATGATATTTGAGGTAGTAACTTTAATTTGAATTTCCATCCACTAAAGCAAATACGTTTACTTCGAAATACTGAACCATTAAATCAACGATTCAACCAACAAACTTCACCATCAAGAATCACCGTCATTCACTCAAAAGCCCAATCTAATTCTGACGTCAAACATAAACAAATCCTTTTTCATCCTGTTAAATCTAATCTAAGTCTTTCATCATTAACTTTATCGCTGCTCATCTCACTTTGTGAGAAACATCGATAATCCTTCTCATCGCAAGCTGGGGTAAGCCTCATCTCGGGGGTTAGTTGACTTGTTCGTCAAAAGCCACTCACGAAATTGTGTTGATATACTCGTAAACTGTAGCAATTATTTTAATAACCTAAAAACAACTTAGCAGATTTTCTTCTTGGCTCGTAGTATGCATTTATATTTGTGCGCATGGGATGTGTATTTGTTGTCTGAGTATTGAAGTAATGTTTACACAGTTTTAATCGAGAACGAACAGTCATAAGGAATACAAGAAAGTTGTACAGTTGAAAATTAAACTGAAGAGAACATGAATATTTGATGTAATTTTTCGAAATTGCAGAGTATTGCTTTTATTGAAAATTTTAAGTTGCGCTAGCTTATTTACAAAATAATTAATTATGAAAAAAGATAATAAATTAAATAGTAATTAATTATGCAGAAAGAATCATTCTAAAATTTATTTATGAGAAAAACACGGATATATAAAGAAAACACAGTTTTGTTGGTGATTCTTTTAAATTTCGAAATCTTTTTATTATTTTCTTTGTTTATTTTATTTCGTATGTTTTTGTTAGCTTTGTTTCGTGTCCATATCTGCTTTTGAACAAAGCCTTTGATTACATTTAGCGCCTTCAAATTGAAAAAAATTTTTTTTTACACAGGTTAATTTTTCATTGAATAAAAAGACATGCCTTAATGAAACTTTGTCCATATACTTTATTTGCTTATATACGATACAAAATAATTTTTTAAAAATGTTTTGTGGCCCACTGTCGTCTGATACAATTTTTTTGGAAAAACACCAAAAAATCACGGCATAACTGCCCTCAGAAAAGTCAGGAGAAAAAAAAACATAGGGGTTTTAATCTTTGGAATGAACTAAGGGAAAAAATTTGGTCGAAAAATAACAAAATGGCGGCGTTTTTTTTCCAAAATCGATGTTTTTTCCCCCAAAATCGGTTATAATTAAAAAAAATTGAATGGCGTTTCATCCGTATATTAACGTGTTAAAATTTCTGAACGATTGTATAAATACTTTTTCTTTAATCATGCACGACAACTTGAAAAAGTTTATTTCGAGAAAATCGCGTTTAAAGTTCAAATTCAATATTTTTTGTGCGTGGTATACATAGCATATGCACAGTTCATTCAAAAAGTTCCGGGACTAATTTTTTTGTGAATTAAAAGAAGAGATTAAAAAACAGATTTTATTTAGTTTTCAACATAATCCCCTTTTTGTTCTATACAAATTTTGTTGCGGCCATACAGCCGCTGGAACGACCTGGAAAAATCCTCTTCTGAAATAGCTTTCAGAGCGTTGGTTACATTCCTTTGTATCGTCTTAACGTCTTCAAAACGTTCTCCCTTCATGGTCATCTTCAATTTAGGGAATAAAAAAAAGTCTGCCAGAGCCATATCTGGTGAGTAGGGCGGATGATTAATCGTGGAGACAGATTTTTGGGCCAGAAATTCTGTGACTAGTATTGAGGAATGGGCTGGCGCATTGTCGTGCAGCAGAAACCAATCACCGGTGCGGTACAATTCCGGTCTCACACGACGAACCCGCTTCAAAAGTCAATCCAGGACACCTTTGTAGAATTGTGCATTCACTGTTTGACCCGGGGGCACGAATTCGCTATAGATAATTCCGTGAGGGCGCCCTTCTCGTTGATCATCTTCCAGCGACTGTCGACCCCTTTTGAATCGTGCAAACCACTCAAACACCTTGCTGCTGCTTAAATAATCCTCACCATACCCAGTTTTCAATAATTTAAATGTTTCCAAACCACTGTTTCTCAATTTAAAACAAAATTTGATCGCAGCACGTTGTTCCATAGCGAAAATTGTGACGTACCGACAAAAACCTGTCTAGGTAAACAAACATAGCTGGCAAATAAATGAGGTTACAGCGCTCCTATCACCAGTGTGTGTAACTGAGACCTGATATGAGATAGTCCTGCCATCAAATAACAGATATCGCTAGATGTAATTTTTATAAAAAAAAAATAGTCCCGTAACTTTTTGAATGAACTGTGTATGTATATAGGTAATACTAGTATCCCAAAATGTCCCCCTTTATCTTTACAGCTGCTATGTGAGAGAATAACGTATTGTACTATTATATATATGTATATATTGAGCAGACGTTATTGAGAGAAAGTCGATGTAGCGGTATGGCGAAGTGAACGAAAGTCATAGAAAAAATTACCTCGGCGCGCTTCGCAATATATGCTCACAACATTTTTTATAGAATATAATTTTCGTATTATTAAAATCATGTTTTAAAGCTTCATTCTAACATATTCTATCCAAACAAAAAAAAAATCGATTTTTTGAAAATTTGAAGGTGCTGTGTCCCCTTAAATGATAGCTTTTGATTGACCACGACCGTATGCATCCAGTTTTCATATCACCTATCAATGTTACTTAAAGCACATCTAATTTATAAAATGTCCCCTAGCATGGCGAAACAACTCTAATTTCAAGCTACATTGTAGAAAAATTCTTTAGCGCATTTTGCCTGTATAATATATTCTTTGTTATTCTCAATTGTGCAACACTACTCACTATTACCTTAAATACGTTCAATTTGCTACTGTTTGAGACATGATAGTGCCGATGAGTCACTTTTGGCTGCGTTTCAACTTTTAAAGTGCTGTTTTTTATGAGTTGTGTAAATATCTTGATATGGAGAGCTTGACTAATTTAGTTGATTGTGGTTTCATTGACAGCTATATGGTTGGAAATTTTATTAAATGTTATATAACTTTTCTGCGTTAATTTACAAGCTTCTATTTTACAAGACGTTTTGCTCATGATGCTTGTCAAATTTTACGAGCTGAGAAGAGGGATATACTTTCGATCGAAATCATGCAACATAATATTTTTTCGCCTTATCTACTTTGTCTATGTTTTTCAATTTATGAATTTAAATTGAACAGAGCTAAAAGTCATTCATTCTAAGCCTAGTGTCATTAGCAGTAGCAAATGAAAAGTATTGAAAGCAACGACCCATGAATAAACAATGAGAAAAATAGCCATGTAACATGCTTTAATTTGTGATAATGGTGTCCCTTGTCAATCCACCAATTTCTACCTATATTCACCAGAAAACATCATCGCCAACACATTAGTCATTCCCAAAAAATGTCTAACAGAAATTTTGCGGAGTTTCCGTACACTCAGACACTAACCATAACTCTTCGATTCAAAATAGACCAAATCAAACACGATAAGACTACTTGATTTAAACAGTTCTAAATTTGTTCGCCAATCATTTCAATTTATTCAAATTCCTAGTGCTCCTCTAATCAAAATCAGCGAATCAAGATCCACATAAATAAAACTAAAAATCACCTTATTTTTTCTGACTATCTCTAATCCGTAATAGTGTTCAAAGAAACGAAACAATGGAACAAAAAATCATTCAAACGAGTTGAATCACATCACAACTAGCATCATCCATGTCTTTATCGCAAACGAATCTCATCAAAAATTCACCTCTTTTCTTTCTATTTTGCCTTTTTTACAATGATCTTATAAAAGATCTATGAAAATAAAATGATTGAATCTTTTAATCCTCTCGTAGTGCAACTAATAGCATGTGGATTATAAAACTTCCAGCGGAATGGAAACAACATTTTTTTTTCGCTGATTTTATTCGGCATGCTTAAATAATTTCAAAACTGAAAAAAGGAGAAAAATGCATATGACCGAAGAATGTGGTATTTTCGCTTAGTTTGAACAGAAAAAATATATTTTACACTGAGAGGATTTGATTGCTGATGCATAATGTGATGGTGAGATTGAGTAATAGATTTTTTTTAGTTTCTTCGATACTTTGTTAGATATTAAGAAGTGTATTTATTGCATTTGGATTCTTTCTTATTGATAATGATTAACCGCTTAAATCACAGGGGCCCGGTAGTTCTGCTCGCTTAGGCGAAAAGGCCGAAAAGCGGCGTGCTACAGGGCCTGCGGGTTCGAATCCCGCTAGCGCCATGGCTGTAAGTGTGAATACGTGTGATTGTCTATGAGGGTGGCAAATGGGCCCAAACTGGTGGCCTAATGCTGGCCGCGTTCCCGACAGACCTTTTTACTAACCTAACCGCTTAAATCAGTATTCGTGATTTGGAGCCAGAGAAGTTTTCATCTTCGAAAAAATTGTTAAGTTTAAGGACTTTTTCTATTTAAAGATTTTATAATATTTAATATTCTAATTTATATGAGTTTTCCCCTAAGTCCTGTTACTGTAAACATTGTTTATCATTCCGTATATTCGCCATTGTTTCGTCCGACATAGCTCTGCCGAGCTGTTGTCAGTGTAGCATAATTATATTTACGAAATCATCTTATGCTTGTCATGCGTGCCTTTACCCAGACAGCTAGATCAGCCTGGCCGTGAGTGATTGTGCAGATGATTACGCACGCGGACGAAACAACACAT
Source organism: Nemotelus nigrinus (assembly GCA_947369275.1). Classification (NCBI taxonomy): domain Eukaryota; kingdom Metazoa; phylum Arthropoda; class Insecta; order Diptera; family Stratiomyidae; genus Nemotelus; species Nemotelus nigrinus. Next base: position 60,778,591 of record OX376375.1, read on the forward strand.
AAACACTCGCAAAAATGTAGGAATGAAAGAACAGGAAGATTCCGTGTAGGAATTATTATTCAAAAAAGTTATTTTATTCCATTATATTCCCGAAATTTATTACTTTTGAAAGACAGAATCGAAACCAAATCGAAATTTTCAATTCTAGACTATCTGTTATCAACCATAACAAATAATGAGTATGTATAGGGTTTACTATATCCCCACCCCGGCCGGAATCGGTTCACACCAATCATATATTTAATAAATTCAATTAAAATAATAATAATTTATGTGATGAATAAGGTTAGCATAAAACATAAACTGAATATATAATTCTTGTAAAACAATGATATAAAAAAATACTGACAATCAAACATATAAATAATACTAGCGTAACAAGTTCACACTACAATTTACTTAAGTATTTCGACATAAGAATTTATTTTTCCTTAAGAAAAAAAAATCAGCTCTAACGTTAGATACTATATTGTTAAAAATTCTGAAATAGAAAAATTGCGAGAGCATAATTTATTTTATTATTTTAATCTGAATGATTTAATTTCAGAAACATTCCGTTGGACATTTCACTTGAAAACTTTTGTTCTTAATTTGGTTTTTTTTCTTTGGACACACAAAGAAAACATATAGTATTTATAGCACAATTGTTATAAATATGGTGTAAGCGATTCGCATATCAGGTACTTAGCTGTTTTTTCTTCAAATGCCTGTAATAGTGGATGTAAATTTAGTTTAGTTAGTAAATTTAGACAACCTGTTTTTTTTTAAATATGTACCTCGAAATTTATTGGTTTTACAGCAGTTAAAGTTCACATTGAATTTGTTCATCATGAAAATCTGCACAAAAAAATATACGAAATTCACGTGACACCAATAGTTCTCAAGATATGAGCTTAAAAAATGTTGAATTCATATCACCTAGCTGGATCGAGAGACACCTACTCGAACAGATAAGGAAAAATTCGACCAGAGTATCTTGGCATCCGAGAGGGGAATATTCGAATAAAAATGAATATTGGATACTTGTCTAGGTTTTCGACAGGGGACTATAAATAGTTCCACGACGTAGTCAGGTAAACAGTAAACAAAAGTTCCAGTGATGAACAGCGAAATTGTTTGACGAGAATTGTGAATTATTTTATGTACAAAAATGAGCTGCAATTATCAGTTTACTGAAAGCGTATTTAGTTTCAAGTAAACAAACTGTTTGAAATTATAAACGCAAAAAATCACGAGCTCGCAAACGGTATTTCAAGAGAAATAAAACAATTGGTGTCAGAAGTTGGATTAGTTCCTTAATTTAGTTCCTTGTCAGCATACATAGGTTTGATAATTTTACGCTTACTCGGAATGCCGCTATCGTCGCTCGCCACTCTGATTGAATTTTTCGCTTCACAAATTCTCAATAGATTTAGACTGCTCAGCAAATTTTCAATAGATATCGATAACTCAATAGATTCTCACTAAAAACTTTATGATACTTGACATTCACATTCCTCCGAATAACTTTTTTTTACGATTCCGTCCCTTGAACTCCCAGTTGAAAAACTGACCTCTCAAAAAATTTGCGCTTGAATGAAGACGCTGCCCACCAGTGTTGCCTGATCTGTATTTTTAAAAGCCCTCATCACATACTCAAAAACCCAAAAAAAAGTGTTAATGAATAACAAGCCAAATCAATCAAATATAAACTTAATGTACAAGTTAACATATTCATCAACTTTCCCATAAATTATCAATTACAGAAATTTCCTCAATATAACTTTTATTATATACAGTGTACAGTGTCAGCGTCAAAATTATGAGTTATATTCTGTACAGACAAAAATTTTGTGCAGCCTCTTTGTCCTCGAAAATCCTTACATAATAGGATAAAATTAATATAAAAACTATATAAACATATTTTAAATGCTACGTAGCGCTACGTAGCCTGCAGCGCTATTTGCAATGATAGCAGCTAAAGTTCGTGTCACTCTTATTAGCTAGCTGAAAAAAAAGTTGAGGTTAGAGTTATATTATTCTATCTAAAAGTGTGTATGACAATAGCTAGTTCATAATATTAGAAAATAAAGCGAAAATACGGAATGGATATTGTGTTCTAACCTATGTATATCCAAAGCCCCCTAAATCAGGGAGATACGTATTGCAGATGTGTGTACCGATCTCTTGCTTTTGAGATTCACTGGTATTCCCGATGTATTTGCCAGTTTTGCCAACATTCTCTCATATGTAGAAAAAAGACATTGTGCGGGCTGGATAAAGGCCATTTGAACGCTAATACTTTTGTGGCTGGCCTGGTTTAGGGGGCGTCGGCATATCCCATTAAATGTCATTTGTCATAGAAGAGTAGATGTAAAATTTGGTGTTGCATATTATTTATTTCTAAATTCAAATCTCATCTTTGAATTTGGCATTTGATTTATTTTGGGGGTTTAACAGCCCTCAAAATGTTATCAATATTTGAATATTTTCAAGAACGAAAAATTTATATTTTTGAATTATTTATGAAATAATTAATTTTTTAATTATTTTGATATGACACTGCTCAGTTTTTCCAAAAACGGAACGGTAAAATTATAGTGCATTTGTTTGTGAACACAGAAAAAAACTCATTAGCATTTTTGAAACCATTCCTTGCGAAAAAGGTCTTTGATTGAAAAAAACAGGCTTTTTCAGAAAACGTCATCAGAGATGATAATGTTTTTGTCTTTGTGAACCAAATTTTTTAATTTAAAGACAATTTTTTCTTTTATCACTCATATACGAGGGACGAGCCAAAAGTGGTGATAATTGGTTATTTCCAGTTCGCATACAAATCAGCAAAAAAAAATGTTTACTATCTCATATACGCTAGGACACGATTTGAATACGAACCGTCGAAGAGAGAACATAAAAAAGGAGAAAAAAAATGTCTACCAAAGACATAGACAGTGACTTGGTGGAAACATAAGGGGACTCTCCTTTTCCATATTCTACCATTGCCCGCTGGGCCAAGGAGTTTGAGCTGGAAAGAACACCAACTGAAGATGAACACCGCAAAGGACGTCCATCCACGTCCCTCACTGAAGACAAGGTGAAAAGATCCACCCTTTTGATTCAGAAAGCGACCCTCTTCACCGAAACCGAAGAAATTCGGCAGGGAAGGTCATGGCATCAGTTTTTTTGCAACGCTGGAGGAATTATTATGGTGGAATATTTGGAATAGGGAGGGTATTATAGGTTTCGAAACAAGATGGACTAAATGTATTAACTTGTTAGGAGATTATGTTCAAATATATATCTATTTTTTGAAGTTTAATCACCTTGGTTTCTATTTATTCTCATTACTTTTCGATCACCCACCGTATGTATTTTCACACATATCAGAAAGTTGGAATAGGAGGTCGACGCTAACTAAACTTTATGCACTTTTTGTATTCAATTTTTTTTACACGTTTGTCATATAATAATTCTGCGGAAAAGCCTAAAACTACAGTTAAAGTTTAAATCGGCCCAAAGAACATTAATTTGTGATCGCATTTCCTTTCTTGTCTATACTAACATAAGCAACGTATATTGGCTCTAAAGCTTTTCTAAGCCGAGAATATTTGATACGGGAATATGAACCGTTATTTCGAGTTCGCATGAATTTAAATGAAATTTTTTTTTTGCGGAATAAGCTTCCGATAGCGGAATCAAACTTAGCTGAATTTCAATTTTTAATCATATCACAAAAATAATTCCATTTGATTCTGGGGCATTTCACGTGAAGCGGACAGCGAAAAAAAACGAGGCTCTGGATTTCGCTCATATTGTGCATAATAGTACTTTTAGAGAATATGAACGTGGATATGAAATGTTTTTTTCCTATGGGGTTTAGTTGCCAAGCTATGGGCTTTTGAATAATTGACAAAATTGATGAAAGGTTTTTATGGAAGCCGATTCTGAGACTCGAAAAAAAATCGGAAAAATATTAAACATAATGATTGGTATAGAAAATTAACTGTTCTTTTTAATTTTGAAATTAGATTTGAAAACCCAAAATTTTTTCCTGTGTAAAACCGGAAGTAAACACTTCAACTCGTTATTTGAACAATATGTTTATTTTTAAATCAAAGCTTAAAGTATACTTATTTTATGATAAAAGTTTTAGAATGGAATGGCCAGTAGTTCAGGAGGTAGGTGAATTTCAATACATACAAGTCGTATAAAGCGTTGTACCGAGAGCTTGCTTGGTACAGCTAGTTGGTTCAAAAACAAAAATTGATATCAAAATGTGATTAGTAGCGCCATCTCTTATTTGAAAAAGGTTTTATGTTCTCATAAAAACCTAATTAAAATATATGACCCCTACATAATATATATAACGCCAAGCCTTTCGAATTTTCAGTTATTTTTCGAGTTATTGTGCGCTTGCAGTGATTTTTACTTTCGTTGATAAGTTAAAGAGTCTTAATTATGTGTATTATGTCTCCGTACGGCTATCGATGTTTCAAAACATTCGTTTTGAAATTTCATCGGAAGGTTAAAGAACTAAGAAAAAATCCAATAATATTAGCAGAAAACAATTTATGCCGATGCTACAGGAAAAAAACTGGACGTAGAAACACCTCCAGTAATTAAAAACAAGAACTAATTTAAGAAATGAGAGTAAAATTGAAAAAATTGTGAAATAAATTCATTTTTTCATAAACAAGTATTCTTTTACATTAAGTAAATTAAAATTAGCAACTGTTAATATTTTATCCTCTATATGTAAATGATAAAGTGATACATAATAGTTTTACTACAAATATTTTGTTTTCTCACTCATTAGCTGTCCTTGGCAAGCTCTCGGTACTACGCTTTATACGACTTGTATGTATTGAAATTCACCTACCTCCTAAACTACTGACCATCCCATTCTAAAACTTTTATCATAAAATAAGTACACTTTAAGCTTTATTTTGATATAAAAATAAACAAAATCAACCTGGTCCAAATTACTCAAATAACGAGTTGAAGTGTTTACTTCCGGTTTTACACAGAAAAAAAATTTATTTTTCAAATCTAATTTCAAAATGAAAAAGAACAGTTAATTTCCTATACCAATCATTATATTTAATGTTTTTCAGATTTTTTTTCGAGTCTCAGAATCGGCTTCCAAAAAAACCTTTCATCAATTTTGTCAATTATTTAAAAAGCCCATAGCTCGGCAACTAAACCCCATAGGAAAAAAAATTGCGTATTCACGTTCATATTCTCTAGAAGTACAATTATGCACAATATGAGCGAAATCCAGAGACTCGACTATTTTTCGTTATTCGCTTCACGTGAAATGCCCCTTCTGTTATTGGAAGCTTATTCCGACCCATATTCCCGTATCAAATATTCTCTGCTTAAAAAAGCCGATATACCTTGTCTATGCTATTATAGATAAGAACTGAAAACCGAGCGCAAATTAATAGTTTTTATGAGTATATATCAGGAGTGGGCAAACGGTCGATCGCGATCGACTGGTCGATCGCAAACAGTTCGACATTCGATCACAGACATTTTTGATAATTTACTACTTTAATTTAAAATGTGAACTAAAAATTTAGTAGACGATTTATTCAGTACATTTTGGAATGGGCCTTGGTTTATTAAATCCAATCGGACAGTCCACGCAGTTTCAGTTCACACGAAAGCTCGCAGAGCCTTGGTGGCGGAAAAGCTAAAGGGAAAATCCGAGATAGCTATGCTCTCGATTTGTTCAATTTCTCGATTTATATCATTGTAGTAAAACTGCTTCAGTAAATCTCGTATACGTAAACGGTTGTTTCATTTCCTTAAATCTCTCTGTTCTAAAGTACACACTTTATATTTTTGCTTCCCGCTATACACCTTGCCTGCATTTGTATTCGTCTCCCTGCTACCGAGATTGTTAATTGTCACACACAGCGTAACAAAGGGAAATCTCAATTTTAGATCAAATAAAATTTTAAATTAAATTCTTTTCACGCCAATTTAGTTTGTGCAGTTCATTCTTTCGAGCTAAAAAGTGACATTTGGTGTTTGAATTTGAAAATTGAATTGTGTATATGTCTTTTCAATAACAAAATCGTTCGAAAATTGAAATTCTTGACATCTAATCCGTCAGAAATGATAAGTGTCCCCGCTTTTCTGAATTTTCAAAATTTTTGCTCGAAAGAATGACCAGATATTGGAGACATGTCAAAATTTAGCTTCACGATTAACTCAGTAATAGCGCAAAGAATGAACTGCATATACTAAATTGGAGACTATAATAGATTGGAGACATGTGCCAAAGCTATCTGCATTTTCAAAACGAAAGCATGTTCCAAGCAATTTTTCGCGTTTAAAAGTGAATTGCTTATTTGCAAGCTAAATTTTCGCCGAAATAAATTTCACGTCAAAATTTGCATGAAAATTTAACGTGAAATCGAAAACAGTACTAAGCTTTAGATGGCTCAGCTGAGGAAGCTTTTTGCAAAGATTTCTAAATCTTTTGCCTGAAATTATTGTATTTTTGGACACATTGGGAGGAAAACATGAACAATTGGAAGATTCAGTATGGGTAAAGAAATTAGCATTTCTTACGGATTTTATGGGCCGTTACAGCTTGCTAAATTTACAATTACAAGGAAAAGGAAAATATTGTTGATTTGTTGAGTTCGGTAAATATTTTCTAAGTAAAATTAAAACCTTTTGCTTCACAATTAAATAGGCAAAATTTTTAAAATTTTCCAAATTTAGAAAAACATATTAAACTTACTGGTGCATGTAAAATGCAAAAGCTGAAAGACATCCTTCAGTTCGCGAAAAAGTCCGGGGCCTTCGATGGCCGCTTGGACTGAATTTTTTTCTCCTAGCCCATTTATCTGGTATCAGTATGGACCAATAGGTATATGTGTGGCCTTGTGCCAACTGGTACAACCTAACCTACTGGTGAATGTAATACTGAAATGTTTTGTCCTGAACTGGAAAATTTTAAACAAGAATTCGAGAGGCGATTTGCAAATCTCAATAACCTTCGACCAATTTTTGAATTTATTTCATTTCCTTTTAGAGAATTCGATAACGGGGATATTTCATCAAATCTAGCTCATTCTTTACAATTGAATTCATCGGATCTAGAGTTAGAAATTTAAACAATAGCACACGCAAATGAAAATTATTTTTGGATTTTATTACCAAAAAATATATCCATTATTGAGATTGGTGGCAATGAGGATATTTGCATTTTTTTTTTGCTTCTATTTGTCTATGTGAAGCAAAGTTTTCTCAAATGAAAAACATCGAATCGCAACTTAGGAGTTCTCTGACTGATGACCACTTAATGGCATCTATGCGATTGTACATCAGTGCTTACAAGCTTAACTCTACACTACTTTTTGATGCAATGGAGAGTCACGCATATACATCAAAAATTAATCCAAAATATTTATTAATAAAGTGCATTGCACAAAGTAGTAATACAATCTATTTAATATATTAATATCAATAAAGACCTTAATTAAATTTTTATTTGTTTTTAATTTAACCTATTTTGCGAAGTCGATTGCGCAAAAATTAAAAAAATTAATGTCGATCATACCAGTATTAGGTTTGTCCACCCCTGGTATATATTATCGTTGGATTTTTGAATTTGAATTTAAACAATATTTTCATTATAAATTAGTTGTACATTCTTAAACTTAAAGTTTAATTGACAAGAAAAACTTAAAATCTAGCGGCTATACTACTTTGGCCAGCTGGCTTTTATTGTTTTGATTTTGATTATCGTTGGATATAATTCGAGAATGTTGAAAACTGTCACAAATAACGTAAATAAAAAATTGATAGTCTCCCCTTGCAAGTAGTCACCTCAGTCAGCTACATACTTTCAGTAAATACTTTCGAAACCACTTAGTTAAATTTCAATTTTTAATAATCTCACAAAAACAATCCCATTCAAAAGACTCAAACAAAACTCATCATCCGTCCATGCTTAATTTCTGTTTAATTTCCCTTGAACGAAAAAAATATGAATCATATTAAATTTCACTTTCACTCTCCATCATCACATCTACAAACACACCAAAATATACGTCAATAAATTCAATCGAAAGTAAATCAATTTGCCGACTTATCGTCTATTCGCTTTATGACCTACAAATAGAATGGTTCGTTAATCCAACCGCCCGTCCGTCTGCCCGGCAACACGGACCGGCTTCTAAAACTCTCAGACTCATATCCAACAAGACATGAAATCAAAAGTGCTCAAAAGTCTCAGCTGAATTTGCGCCAACATCGTCGAAATTTATGCATGCACAAAATAACAAGTATTAACACCCACCCAGAATCAGGTCAAGAGCGTCGTAGTCGTCGTCTCACGTCAACTTCCTCGAAATATGTAAGTACGAGTATGTACCTATGGATGTAAGTAAGATCAGTTCAGACTTCTCAGTTATTTTTCGAGCGAAATGCAGAAAATAAAAACAAAGCGGCGACCGGAAAAAAGATCGACGACGACGACGACAGCGGCGACGATGGCGGGCAGCTTAACGCACTTAAGCACTTTAATAACGTTGGCAAATACTTAATCCGCTAAAGAGCTAAGTAAGCAAGCAAGCGTAGTGACTGTGACGGCGGCTGCTTTGTAATTTTCGGTTGAGCGGATGGATGGTGAGATTTTCGTTTCGTTTCGAAGAAGGAAACGGTATAGCTTTGATGGATTTGCAAATCTTCAGATGAAATGTGTGAAGCTGTGTTTTCGTTAGGAGCTAATCATGTTGAAGTTTGAACTGTAAATCATTGAAGTCATACATTGTGTCTCGTTTCACATATTTTGAAGAGGTATGAGTGTTTTCTCTTTATTCGAAAATAAAATATAGTAAATGTACAGCAAGGAAAGGTAGTTATGATTTATGCAGCTACCGCACGGGCTGCAGCATTATTGGAGCAAATCGAATGGCATTGTCAAGTGTTTAAAGGAAACAGAAAATGCAATAATATGTGTTGCTGAAATTAAAGACAATTTTAGATGCTTAAATGTGCCAGCTGCGGAGGGAACAAATAAGGTGATGAATAGGCTAAAATAAAATCATAATAATAATAATAAATTTATTTCCACAATGCATAATAAGTCCAATAAATTAGTGAACAATGACGTAATTTCAATTAATATTACAACTATGACTAAATAAACTAATTCACTAAATAGTTAGTACATCCAATATTCAATTAATATTTGTTATGCACATGGATAGGTACCTCCTAGCTAATGCTGTGTTGAGGTTACCTTCTTATAATTGAAGGTGCAATAGGTGACAGGTGATCAGAATATTACTCGATTCAAAAATTTTACTGGTTTCTATATTACGTTTAAAAAAAGTATATCAAGCTTGTCCCACTAGAGTACTCAGAAAAAATGATTCAATGTCTTGCATAGAGAATAGCCAAAATTTTAAATGTTTTAGAAATTGATTCACGTTATCTATAGATGAAATTGAGCTGGGAAGGGAATTAAACAATTTTGGTGCGCAGAACTTGAAAGACCTTTAATAAGCTTCCAATCTAGGAAAAGGGACTGATTTTTGGTTTCTTGCTTGCAACCTACCCGAATAAACTTTAGCACTACCTCTCATGTGGCCCCCTCTAACATAAAAAACTCGTAACACACGATAAACAAATAAATTCCATATAGGCAATATCTTCAAGATATTAAAAATTGGAAAAGATCTTTCGTATCTACTAACTCGCATTATTACTCTGACTATTTTTTTTTGCAAGATGACAACAGGTTTAATCGAAGAAAAAAAGTTTCCACCCCAAAGTGCTAGGCCATACTGCAATTTCGACTGAACTATAGCGTAGTAGACAGAACGAAGTACGGAGATAGGACAGACATATCTTAAGTAATAGAAGATTCTTAAACACGAATTCATATACTTTTTCAAACCTGCAATGTGGTGCTTCCAGCTTAGATTTTCATCAACTGAGATTCCTAAGTATTTTATTTTATCAACTTGATCTATTTCGATACAGTGTTCATGACAAATATCATTTTTTAAAAGACATCTTTTGCATTTGTAAAATAATCTGCCTATATCATCTTGTCTATCTCTAAGTGAAAAACGAACAAACTTGGTTTTGATGCTCAAAGCCATTCTGTTTAAAGTGAACCATAATTTGAGTTTATTCAAATCATTTTGCATTTGGGACCTCATAGTTGTTAAATTTTCTGCCGAATAGCATAAGGCGGTATGGTCTGCAAAGCTTTTAAGAGAGCCATCAAGTTTGCCTGAGCAGAGATTATTAATGTAAACTAAGAAAAGAATAGGCCCTAGTACAGATCCCTGAGGGACACCATATGAAATGGGCAAACATGAACTTGTAGAATCTAAGATACGTACACATTGGTATGTCCCAGTTGGGTATGACCGAAACCAGTACATAAAACTCGATAAAAATAAAATTTTAGTAAAATAAAATGTTGCAATAAAATTTTTGATCATAATAAAAAAAACCGTCAAAAATAAATATGATGTGTTAATGGCTACATACTATTAGTGATGGGCGTTTCTGTTGTTTTCAAAAAACGAAATCGAACTGCTTTTTTTAAAAACCAACTGTTTTTTAAAACTGTTTGAAAAAACAGTTTGAATTAACGAAAACGAACAAATTTTATGCTGTACGACGATAAGAGTTGGGTCGTACTAGGATTTTCACATACTAGGTATAACTAGTACGAGTACGAAAAAATACCTGTTCCCAATACCTGTTTGAAGTATGTACATACTATATATACAAACAATGCGTACGATTTGTAGTAATGTAATAAAACGGACTGATATGCCCTCTCCCACCCTCCAGATACAACGTTTCCAAACTAGAATGATGATGGAAGGATACCGAGTCATTAGTCTGTGCAGCTTGTCCGTAACTTTCCAATGGTCAGTCATTTATTTGGCATGTCTTTCTCCAATTTAGGGGCCATCTAAACGAAAACCATCAAGTTCAATCAATTTAATTTGTTTTTTTTTTATTATATGCAGAAATTATATTTATTTATTATATGCAGAAAACACCTTCTGTATTCGTTCAAATGACCAAAGTAAAAAAAAAATACTAAGATAGGACCAACTAATCTTGTTGTCATCTATAAGACTTTTCATCGAGCGATCTCTGATACCAAACTTTTCTTTGCTAATCTAAAACAGTCGGATTTCCATTTCGCCTCATTGAAGCATGAAGTTTGCCGAATATGTTATTCAGAAATGATAAAAAAAAATGTTTCGTTTAATAAACATGCACCCACTAGGGGGCCAACCTCTTCCGTAAGGCTGGGCATGAGTCCAGGGGCACCTTACCTCCCGCGGTCTCGTAAATTTTACAACCTCGGTAGGGTTGGAGACACGCTCGTGGCGACCTGCAGTCACAAGAAGGGCGTCAGCACACTCGGAGACACCAACTGGTGAACCAAAAAGGATCTTAACGTTTTCCTCCTTGACACTTTTAGTGCTACTTTTAGTTTTTCCGGCGGATTTCATTTTGCCGTATCTTCGAAACTTTGTCGCTTTTCCCAGACTTATATGGAAATTTCGTCCGAAACAACTCAGAAAGGTCCCCGAATTCATGCTAGACCAAAAAAAAAATTTTTGGGGAAAATCGACGTTTTTGCTCAATTTCCCCTATAAAAAAATTTGTTTCGCCCTTAAAATATCACTATCAGCGAAAGCGCCGTAAAGTTAGTTTTTGCCAAACTATGGCCAAACAACCTCTTACTCCCCTACAAAACCGAAATGTTTGTATCACAGCAATAGATCTTGACCCGTTATGTCCCAAACCACTCTAACCCAAAATTGGCCGATTTCAGCTACTTTCGCCCTAAAAACCTTTTGAATATTTGAATAAAATACTTGCAAGTACGAAAATACTCGCAAGTACGAAAATACTCGCAAGTATGAAAATACTGTTTTCCGCAGCTAAACAGTTTTCCACTGCCAAATAGTTCGTTTTAACAAACGAAAAACGATTCGTTTAAAAAAAAACGAAAAACGATTCGTTTTAGAGAAACGATTGGTTTTATAAAAACTATTCGTTTTAGAAAAACTTTTTATTTCAGAAAAATTGTCCGTTTTAGAAAAACGATCGACTTTAGAAAAACTATTCGTTGCAAAAAACGGTTTGTTTTAGAAATGCTGCTTGTTTTAGAAAAAAATTTCGTTTTAGAATAACTGTTTGTACCTATTTGGAAAAATTGTTGTTTCGTTTTTTGCAGCCAAACGTTTTTTTTTCAAACTGTTTGGCGTTTTTGAGCCCATCACTACATAGTATATGTCAAAGCGCAAAATATTTTATCGACAAAAACCGCAAAATTATGCAGAGAAATTATTCAATCAATTCAATTATCTTAACTTAAGATTAAACACTAAGAAAATTATGATTCACCATTTACCATCTGTGAGCTTTGAATACCTCAAATAATTGTTTTACTTCATTTTTTAATTAATTTAATGAGTGAATTAATAATGATTTTTTAGTGTCCTCTAACGGCACATATGTCAGTTAAGATCGAGTTCCATTGAACTAGTTTACGAAATTTTTAAGATACAGTGCCGAAGCTATCGTACAAACACCTTCTGCTCATTACCAAATAGTATACCAAGTGACAATTGCCCGCCATACGCCATTTGAGAAGATATGCAAGACATGTATCTCGACCTTCCGTAATTTCGTGATTTTATGCTTCGTTTTTCATAAGTTCATAATTCTGCTCACATATATCTTTCTTCTAACATCTCATTATAAGTTCAACCGGTTATATATTACACCTATTCACCATGGTACAATACGCTCAGCTTCTAGTCCCACCGAATTGACTCATATGCCTGCGAAATATTTGGCTTTTCCATTCCCTTACTTCGTCCATTCCGAGAACTATGATTGCCCCGTTCGAGTGACGGTTTGCACAAAGCTATGACTAATGCTACTGGAATCTTTTCAACCTTTTGTTGTTAGCATTACAAACATTGGACAGTATAATAGCTCCTCTCTCTCTGCGACACAGCAGAGAACTAATGACCTTAACTTGTACTTTACACGCTGCTATTATTAGTTTTTATTGTTCTGCACCAAGCTTTCAACCAGTAAGTAAAACTCTAATGATTGATTGATGATAGGTTAACTAACTAACTGACTGACTGACTGAGACGCGATGATTAGTTTCAGATTATTATTAAGTGGCTAATTTACTAGTGGCAAGGCAAAAACACAAGGCGCCTCCTCCACCGCAGACAATAGACGTTGAAATTTTCGGTGAATTTCGATTTTCGCGGGATCTGAAAAACTGCCGTGTATCAGCAAAAGAATTAGAGATGAGCATGGCCAGGATTACTTGTTTGTATTAGATATGGCATGCAGTTCAGTTTGTTAGAACGAAATGGTTTACGTAATTTGCTGGAAATAGCTGATGATGTGATGACGAAAGGATTTCGGTGTTAGTCCATCCAAAGTGTGGCTAATTAAAATTATTGTGCTCGTGGGAAACGAAAGATTAAAGCGAGAAACCTGCAGATTTCATGCTGTGAAATTTTTTTTTTTGAATTATAGATAAAATGAGATACGATGAGTTTATGGGCTAAAAAAAATGGTGTTAGTTCAGCAGTTAAAAATAAATATTGCATGCTTTCAGAAGAATTTCTATAATTAATGTCTGGTATTTGTCTGATAGACGGATAATATAGCGATTAAAGTTGAGGTGAGATAACGAAAAAAATAAGTTGCGGTAGGATTTTTTTTTTAAATAAAACATCGTAATTCATTTAAGGTAATAAAATACCAACGAATATTTGAATTGACGTATTTTAGGTTCAACACATTATCAACAAGGAAAACCTTCGCAAAAATAACATAAAATAAATGTATTTACGAACCTGATAAGAGTACACTTAAGATATGCAAAACTATCAATTTTTAATGGAATCAACTAGAACTGATACGTCAGAAATAGTTTTCACTAATCATGAAAAGATTTTAAAGAACCAATTCCAGAACATTAAATTTTCGTACGTGGCTACATTTTTATCCATCGCGTGCAATGGTGTGACTTTGTTTAAAATATTGGTTATGATAAACCTACCGACAGGCACTCTTGAAAGGCATTTCTGCTATCATTAGCTATTTCCGCTTTGCATGCCTGCATGAATGTTGTTAATGTAATGTATAAAACTAATCATAAAATCCATACATAAAATCTCGAACTAGCAAAGAGGATCCTAGTCGGAAAACCCTTGGCAGCAGATTTCACGACAGACGAAAGCGTGGGAGATCTTGCTTGTTCTGAAGAGATAGTGTTGAGAATCATGCTTGGAGCTTAGGGAATCATGGAAATTTTTTTGGAAAAAGGCCAGGGCTGGACCTCAGTTGTAGCGCCGATGATGATGAATGCATAAATTCAACAGAATTTTAGCTTTGCCAAAGCTTTTTTATATGGCTTTTACAGTGTTTTTGAAAAATAAAAATTATCAAAATAGAAAGTGAATTATATAAAAAATGTAAAACGCTATTAAATGACAATTTTCAGATCAATTTTAAATTTTAAGTTAAAATAAAGTTAAATCTGTCGAGCTGCCGTCAGTACAGACAAAATACAAGGTACAGGGTACCATTTGGAAATTTTATCTAACGTACCTTTCCCCAGTCGACTTTCTCAATTTGGCCGGGGAGGTTAGGGCGTGTGGCCACTTTCGTGCTACAGCAGGTAAATATTACAAAATTTTAATATTGCAAAAAAAAAAGATGAATACGTTAGAAATTATTATTTACGACAAATGTTGACACTAACAGAACCATTTTTTTTTGCATTATTTATTTTCAAAATTATTTATTTGATCAAAACACAAACACCTATTTTATAAAAGTTTCAACAGATTTCAACTAAATTGAAATGACAAAGAAAAATATTCAGAAAATTCAAACAATGAGGCAAAAAAGAAAAGAAACGAATTGTGGAGGTGCTGTTACGGACCAAGCCCTTCCGGAGTTAGTTTACGTCTATTATATAGGGATAAAGTTCATCTAGAGGATAAATGCAGAAATGAGTAAAACATACAAATTCTACCATAAACCTTATTAATTTTTGTTTCGTTTATAATATAAGTCATCTAATATGAATGTTATAATATGCATCTGGATAGGAAATTATGAATTTTATTTCAAAACCTATGCTCCACCATCAATAAATTTTAATTTAAAAAAAAATTGGATTTCATTACATGTTAACTTTTGCCAGCAATCATATAGCTGTACAGAGGTAATTTTCGGAATCGTCAAGGATACAAATTATAAAAACGATGACACAGAAACTAGCCAAAAAGTACAATATGCAAAGTCACCATTTTTTGATAGGATATCTCAATAAATGCTTATGCTTGCGTCTTATACAGCCAGTTAACGCTCAGATCTCATTGTTTCCTCCGATGTTTCATTACTTGAGCGAAACAATAAACGTACACATTCGGTGGTAAACCATTTTCTGACCATGTAAATGGTTCTTACGGGAACCCATATGACAGGCTCCCATTATTTTCTTAACCAGTCAAAAGAATTTTTTCTAGAATCCCATGATTTTTACTGGACCTTCTATAATTTTCTAGGCCTTCCTGTTTTTTTCTAGGCAACAATGATTTTTTTACTATGATCTAGTGACTTTTTCTTCAGAATCCTATGGTTTCTTTGGATCCCCCCATTCTATTTTCACCACCCTCGGGAGTCCGTGATTTTCTTATGCAATATAATAGAAATCCATATATTTTTATGGACCTGACAAAATTTCAAACCCCCGTACTTTTATCAACGCTCTCTTGATCTGCTTCTGCACTGTTGGGATTTTCGAGGCAACCGTGATATTTTCAAGGCCCTGATTACTTAAAACTACTTAAAATTAGTATTAGACTCGTTTCGCCGAAAGTTCATATTTCTTTATATATATATATATATATATATATATATATATATATATATATATATATATATATATATATATATATATATATATATATATATATATATATATATATATATATATATATATATATTTATATATATATATATATATATATATATATATATATATATATATATATATATATATATATATATATATATATATATATATATATTTATTTATATATATATTTATATATATATATATATATATATATATATATATATATATTTATATATATATATATATATATATATATATATATATATATATATATATATATATATATATATATATATATGTATACATATATATATATATATATATATATATATATATATATATATATATATATATATATATATATATATATATATAAATATATATATATATGTATATATATCAGCGAAAAGATTAACGGATATAATCTCTACAGTGGCCGGTCAGATAAAACTTTCCGTGGACATATATATGTCATGTATATAAGTAATAGTGCGGTGTGTATAAGTACTAGTGCAGTGTATGTAAGTACTAGTGCAGTGACTTATTAAAATAACGATATCTTTAACCCTTTGGCGGCGGCGGGCATTTTAGTGAATTTGCAGGTGTCATTATATTTCTATGCAGATTATATTTTTGTTAGAAGTAACCACTGGAAATGAAAAACAATCATGTTTTACGCTTGTCCATGATAAATAATTGGAAACTATGAACCCTATGTGGGCGGTGAGCGCCTAAAAGTAGGCAAGGATTTTTTTCTAAATTTCGATTTGTCATAGCTTTTGACAGAAACATTGGATCATCGTGAAATTAGCAGAGTGTTTTGATGTTGGCTAAAACTAAAACTATTAACATTGTGCATTTGCTCTTTCAAAAAAAATTCAAATTATTGATAACTTTTAACTTTTATCCACCATGTCAATTTGAAATTTTCAATATTACGAATTGCACAAGGGCGGCAGCCCATTACCAGATTACCTCTATTTTCCGCACTCGAAACTTCTGTTCACGAGAACTGAAGACCGGATAATCCGATCGTTATGAAATTGACGGGACATGTTGGTAATAGCTAGGACCAGGTCTGATAGAAATGATTTCGAAATTCAAGCAACTCTGTGACAGTGGTGTCATCGTTAAAAGTCACTGAGAAAAAAAAACCTGCTTTTTGGCCTGTAACTTCCGATTCAGGCAACAAATAGGGATAGAGCTGCCAGCTATGGAAGTTTTTGTCTTTTTGATCTTGTATATTAGCTCAGCAAAATAACGTTTTTTCCCATATAACTTCCGAACCAGTCATAAAATCAACAGGAAATTCATGTAGTAAATGTACCTTGTTGTAACCCCAATTTCGTAGGAATTTCGCAGAAAAATCATGAAGGAACTGCCAGCTATGGTAATTTTTGTAATTTTTTTATATTTCTTTACTAAGCGATATTGTCATTAAATTTGGAAATGGGAATGATACTGCAATGACAATTAACAACACATATTGAGGTTTAGAAAATTTGAGAAAAATTTTCGGCTGGTAATTCTAAAATTCTTTTCACCCTTATAACTTCCAGCGCAATCATTCAATCGAAACGAAATTCACATGGTGGGTTAAACTTAACATGAGGCAGATTTGGTATATTTTTGACTAGGCTGCTAAAAGAGGGTTGGCAGCACCAGACATTGTAAATATTGCACAAACAGTTACTTCTTTTATATATTCATATGCAAAGCATTTAAGCATAAAAATAAGAAATCAATGTTTAAAATTTTCCGAGTTCTCAAAACTTTTCGAATGGCAGGCATACACCGTTGAATCGTTAAAAACTTTCGATGAAATCCTCGGATGGAAACGAAATCCAAGGATAGGTAGATTGAGCTTGATGTGGTAGAATTATTGCTGCTTCGTTGGAAAATTTTTGTCAGCACTGAACATTTTCATCATTTCTGTTATAGAAGATACTGTCGGGATATGGTTTTTGTTGTTTTGGGTGAGGAGTGGTTGATATGATACTAAATAAACAATGTATTACGGCTTTCCATATTTTTTGGTCACTTAAAGAAAATTTCTTCGAAAATCAGTTTTCTACCGGTCTGATGCCTTAGAAGTTTTTTGTATGCCATGCATATTTGTAGACCTGCTGGGATTTTCAAGCCCTCTCTGAATTTTCGCTGGCGTCCGTGATTTTCTAAAAGGTTATAAAAATGTTTTTTCGGAATCAAATGATTTTCTTCAAAGCTTGCGTTGGTTTTCTAGGACACAATGATTTTTCCATGCCCTACTTTTATATTTTTTTTTGTATTTTTTTTTATTGTAGTTTTTTCAAATAATCACATGATTTTTTGTGGACTTGTCGTGATTTTTTTCCCCTCCCTGATATTTGCAGACATTTATGATTTTCTACTACGATCTAGTGATTTAATTTTCAGAATCTAATGATTTATATTATTATTATCTAAAGTGTCAAAAGATTTGTGACGCAGTGAATGATTGGCGCTTCTATTTTAGATGTTTTTAGATACATGGTTCCCAGAAAATTGTAATCTTAAACATTTTTGTTTAAGTTTTTGTTTTCTTTCTGCGAAAAATAACAAAAATTGTGATTTTTTTCTTTGCCAAAACTTTGAGAGCACACGCAAAAACAATTTCATTTTTTTTAGCACTGAACTGGACAATTAACATTTACCGAGAGAAATTTCAATGTTTTTAAAAATTAATGATGAAGTTTTTAATTTTGGCAATATTTTTGTTTATTTTTTATTTTGAAAAAACCCGATGTTTCAGTTTTTCTAAAAACCAAACAGTAGAAGTTGAGTCCATTTCCTGTAAAACACATGAGAAACAAAGATTCCAACAATTTTGAAATATTTCCTGAGAACAAGGTACATAGGTGCAAAAAAAATTATTTTGCAGGAAATTTTATCAAAATTGGTAATGGGTTTTTATGAAATTTTCGCGAGTTTGTCATTTTAAACCAAATACTTTAATTTAAAGACCAATTTAAAAAAAAACATCAAGAGATACTCATTCTTGCACTAAAACGAAAGTTGAGAGAAGAGGCAGCCGATGTAGGGGGTACGGCGTTCGAGGCAGGTGCTAACTAAATTTAATGACCCTTTTTTCAAACTCATTTTTTTTTTTTTACACTTTTACTCATATGGTAATCATGTAGAATGACTAACATTTTAAAATATGATAAATCGTTAAAATCTGAAAATCTAGTTTTGTTTAAATTTTTCGACTAGCCGCCTCCTTAAGAATGCAATGCCTGGTGAATACAGTAGAGATGCTTCTATGATGCTTCATCCAAGTCTTTAGGCTTGAAATTCTCGCCATATAGTTATTTTGCATCACCTAAAACAATTCAATGTTTTTTTGATCAAAAAAGCCTCATTGTTCCCGTTTCAAATAGCATTTCGAAAATGGTTCTTCGCCGTTCCATATTTCTTATTTTTTATTCATGGGGTACAAAATGTACTTATTTTTTGTTAACCATTTTTATAGCTCGTAGCATTTAGAAGCTCATTGTAGTGTCATTTTTAATGTAGCAGCCAATTTATATTTATATTTATTCATACACCAAAACAAGGTACAAAATCACATATTAAAAAAAGGACATCAAATTAAAATAAAAAAAAAATGGAAAAGTAAAGTAAAGGAAAAAGTAAAAACAAACAAGTTAAATAAGTAAAAAACAAACAAATTAAAAAAAGAGTAACAAATAAATTAATAAATAGCAATCAATAAATACACATTGACATAAAAGCTATAGCTTAAGGTTAAGGGTACGGATGGCATGGAAAAGAGAGTACTTGAGGGATGATTTGGAAATCGTAGGGGAATATAAATTGCTTATTCTGTTGAATACTCTGCAGTATCTATTTACTGGCTCATTAGCTCCATATGTGGTCGAATGAGAATATTCTTTTAGGAAACGATTGGACCTGGTGTTCCTCACAGGGATATTTATCAAAATTTTATTATTCAGGAATTCTACATTAATAGCGCCTCTAATGATGTCGAATGTGAAGCATTCCGATATCACCATTCTTCTGGAGGCTAGTGTCGATAGGTTTAAATGACCCAGTCGAAACTCATAAGGGGGTAGGCTATTAAAGTCATAAGGGTTGTATAGCTCTCGCAAGGCGAAAAGTAAAAATTGCTTTTGTATTGACTCGAGTCTGTCACTGTGGGTTTCAAAAGCAGGATTCCAGCTAATGCAGGCGTACTCGAGAATAGGACGTACGAGTGAAGTGTATAAAGATCTTGTGACCCACAGACTACGAAATTCTTTGGCTCGTCTTTTGATGAAGCCAAGTTGTTTGTTTAGACGAGAAAGTGTTTTATCGTAGTGTAAAGTGAAGCGGAGTTTTTCATCTAAGATAACACCGAGGTCAACAATGTTATCAACTCGAGTTAGCACGTATTGTGTGTGACCGTGCATTTTCTGGAAAAACTAATAACCTGGCATTTATTAATGTTGAGAAAGAGCTTGTTTATATTGCACCAATGATCAAGGGAATCAAGTTTGGATTGGAGAAAGAGGGCATCCGATTTCGATTCAATGGTCAGATAAAGTTTGAGGTCGTCTGCATAGAGTAAATGAGAGGTATGCCTGCTAGGACGTCAGATAGGTCGGAAATAAATATATTGAAGGGAAGTGGTCCAAGATGGCTACCTTGGGGTACACCAGAGGTAGCACTAACGTTTTTCGATAAAAATCCTTGAAATTTTACACATTGTGTTCGATCGCAAAGGTAGGAAGTCAGCCAGCTGAGTAGAGACCCGGTAATACCGAATTTCTGTAGCTTAAGAATTAAAGTAGAATGGTCAACTCTGTCAAATACCTAACTGAAGTCTGTGTAGACTGCGTCAATTTCGTAACCTTTTTCCATTTTGCATAGGACGTCTGAGATTAGGATTGTCAAATTCGTGGTAGTTGAGCGACCTTTTCTAAAGCCATGTTGTTGCTCGTTCAGACGGGAATCAAGCAAGGGAGACAATTTGTCGGATACTATCTTTTCGATAAGTTTCGGAATCGAAGACTAAATGACAATGCCCCTATAATTTTCAATACAGCGTCGATTCACGGTATGGGATGAATTTTAATTAAATAATGCTTCAATTTTCTATAAAATCTTTTCGATGGAGCATGAATCGCCTAGAAAAAATCATGAGAGCTCAGAATAAATCACGGGGTAAAAAAAAACTTTCGAGAATCTAGTAAAAAATTATCACAACTTAGGGAAAATCTGAACACTCTAAAATAAAATGTTTTAAGGAAACCGCAACCAAAAGTTTAAGGAAAAACTATGGAAGCTAGTGAAAAAATCGAGAAGCTCTGGAAAAAAAATCGAGAAGCTCTAGAAAAAAAAATCTAGAAGTTTGGGCAAAATCATGGGACTTTGGAAATCGCTAATTCCTACACTGTACACAGTAAGTTCCTGCCAGCAATGGATACTTTTCCTTGTATTTGTATAATGCAATAAAATTTCCTGCAAATGTTTTTATGGAATAAAATTGTTCAGTTTCAATTTATTATATTATATATAAAGTATTCATTGAAAATCGATAATTTTGCATTCCCGCATTCAAAACATTATTGGAATACAGTATACAAGATTCTGATAGATTTTGATAACTGATCTACACAAAATATATTTTCTTGTTCCAAAAATCACAAAATCTGCCGGCCCGTTTCGGATGATTACACGAAAATTGCGACACAACAAGTTCAATTTCCCAGCTCAATAGCACAATGATTTAAAAAAAAAAACGATCGCTTAAAAAATTCAAGCATACTTGATAAGGTTTACAAACTTGAAATAGTATGTCTATGGTTCGATTCCGTTTCGTTTTCAATTGCAAACGTGCAAAAGTTTACAAGTATTGATAGAACTACTTAGCCCCCAAATGGCCGCCGATACGACGTCGGCGTCCAAAACCTAGGCCGGCACGTCGTCGGTGCCAGTGTTCCATTGTCGATTAATTGAAAACTCAATGGCATTCCATCGACTTCCGATTACTTTGCACCTTAAGAAGGTAAGTGACTGGTAAGTGGCCTATGCAATTGAAACTAACTGACTAGTGTACCTACGTAGCTCGACAGCTACTGTACTACACGCGAATTCAACTCTCTTTTATGATGGTTACTTGATTGACTGGGAGCTATCATTTCGCTAAGGCCATGTGTTTGATGTAATTATATATATAGCGTGTACGGCACGGATGCGATTGACTGAGATTGTTGGATAATTTTGTGATGGAAATAGTATCGCTTACTCGGGCGAGTAACGAACTAGCGAGCATAGCCTAACATCAGACGATTGGTTCCAAGTCCAAAATCTTATCAATAAATCAGTGAAAAATTTAGTCTACTTCAAAACTTGTTCGCAAGCTCGTAAAAATGCAAAATATCGGATACTACATACATAAAATTCTAAAAACTTTTCTAAGCTACATGCAAGCATGCAACAATTCCCAAGAGCCACTCATGTAATATGCACGAGCACGTACCAAATTAGATGCATCCTATATTTTTTCTTCACAATTTCACAAAATCCATGCATTTGCGCTACATACTATTTACTCTCACGCAGAGCATTGCAAATCGTATGAAACGGCATATTTAGCGGTTGTGGGAGTTGAAACGAGACGAGGACATTGACTTTTTTTTGTCAAAGAAATATAAATCGCACAGTTACCGAATCGATAATGGACCGGCTTTTAAATTACACAATCTGCCGACGATTATGTTGCAGTAAAAGATTTTATGTGCTTTTTCCCAGTTTGATCGTTTCGTGGAATTATGTTGAATAAAATGCTGTTGAAAAAGGCATGAGAAAAGGCTGAAATGTGTGATTGAGTTTAGTTTTTATTGTATCTGACTGCGTGCAGATAGAAATAAATGCATGCTCGATGTTTTGCAGTCATTGAATTTAATCTTGCGTTTGATTTAAAATTAAATTTTCTGGTTATTTACTTGCCCAATTTCAGTAAAAAAAAAAGTTGATTTGCATCCTATTATAGGCAGGACAAAAAACCAGCTCATCAACTAAAGTTACAAAGATACTCATGTAAGGTGAGAAAAACAGTACTTAAATGAATAGACAAGATGGGAAAATTAGGAAAAACGAGTTCAAGTATTTTGTTATTTAATATCAAGAGTAGAGCTGGGTCGTACTTGGACTTTCAGGTACTAGGTATTGCTAGTACGAGTACAAAAACATACTAGTTAATATTTTTATTTTTTGAAGTACAGTAGACCCTCGTTTATCCGTGCTAATTGGTTCCAGGCAAGGCGCGGATAAACCGAAAAAACGGTTGATCGAGGGAGCCAATTTTTCAGAAATAAAATCACTAGTAATTACAGAATAATATGTACATATCTATATTGCACATACATATATATAAATATGTAGATACATATTTTTTCCAAGCATATTCGTAGGACTTTATTTAACAACAAAATGACAAAAACTGCAATCAGTACGTGTGATAGTTCGAATGAAAATGTGCATTGTAAATCATTTTTGAAAGAAAGACGTAATTTTGGTTTGACTGATGCGTTCCTGCTGTTCTTTAATTACTTCCTCTCTAAACAATATTACGGAATGATAAAATTGGTTGTAGTTTTTGCCATCTGATGAATCAATGAA
This sequence comes from Nemotelus nigrinus, assembly GCA_947369275.1. Classification (NCBI taxonomy): domain Eukaryota; kingdom Metazoa; phylum Arthropoda; class Insecta; order Diptera; family Stratiomyidae; genus Nemotelus; species Nemotelus nigrinus. The sequence continues at coordinate 60,802,190 of OX376375.1, forward strand.
CTTAATAAGTAAATCTAATGAATCGCGTGCGTCCTTTAGTTTAATTTTTTCTTCAGTTTCTGTCTCTTCAAACAAATCGTCATCCTCTGAAACGTCCTCTTGGCTTTTTGAGATATGCTGCGCGATATCATCTTCACTCAAAAAGTGATAGCCGGGATCCTGCATATCCGCCTCCAACCATTCCTCGATGTCGTCTATAGTTGCCCCGTTTTCACCAGCTGACGTTAACATTTCATCAAAATCGACTGCAGTCAAGCCTTCATGATTTTCATTGTAGTCGTCGTCGCTGTCATCTTTTAAAAGCATATTCCAACCATGAATGAGAGTGGTTTCCTTGACATCTTTCCATGCTCTGTCCCAATTGAAAATGGCGGATTTGATTGTGTAATTTTTTAAATTTTTTAGCGTTCGTTCTCCTTACGTCAAAATATAGAATTTAACATAAAAATATATCAACACTAATTAACATACCCCTTTTATCAACTTCTTCGTCGTCATCTTGAAAATATACGAGGACTTCTGCTAGCATCTTTTTTCTGTACAACCTTTTGGTAGCCTCGATAATTCCTTGATCCATCGGTTGCAAAACTGACGTCGTATTGGGTGGTAGGAAAATGCATCGAATCTGTCCGTCTTCGGTACAAAGTTCATCTTCTGCCGGATGAGCCGGGGCATTATCCAAGACTAATAACGCTTTAATATCTTTTCTTTCAATCTTTCGATTTTCTTGAAAGCTTCGCACTTCCGGGACGAAATGTCGCTGGAACCAATCTTTGAATATCGATTGTGTAAACCAAGCCTTGGTTGAATTGTAATAAATTAAGGGCAAGTCATCCATGCAATTTTTCAAAGCTCGAGGCCGCTTCGATTTACCCACAATTACTGGCTTTACACGATGGCTACCGTCACTATTAGAACATACTAATGCCGACAGCCTCTCTTTACACGCTTTGCGACCTGGAACGTGGCTTGCTTCCTTAGACGCTTGTGTATTTTGTGGCAAAGACTTCCAAAATAAACCAGTTTCATCAGCGTTATACAACTGACTCTTGTTAAGCCCGGTAGATGACATAATGGATTTTAGCTTTTCGCGAAATGGCTCGATACTTCCTACATCAGCGCTCATCGCCTCACCTTGAATACGAACGTTTCTGATGTTGTGCCTTTTCCGGAACCGCCACAACCACCCTTCACTGGCTTTAAAATCGGAACACCCAAACCGTTCCGCGAATCTTAATGCAGCACTTTTAAGCTCAGGACCACGAATTGGGATGCCAGAGGATCTTTGCTGCTTATACCATTTTAACACAGCATCCTCTATATCGATGTTTTTCGATGTTCGAAGAGTTTTTTTAGAGGACGAACTATGCATTTGGGCAGCGCGAATTTGACTTTTCTTTTTTATTAAGTCCCGAACCGTACTTTTACCGATATTAAAGTCCTGTGCTACAACACTAACAGGAACACCTTTATCAATCCTATCCAAAATTTCGTTCTTAGAGCCAATGGACAAAACCGTTCGTTTTCTTTTCAAGTTATTGATATTCTTAGACATTATTCAGCCGTTACAAAACAGTGGAAGAAAAAGAATTTAAATGCACGAACGAATATGACGACGAATGAATTGCCCAATAGAAAACTTTTGATAATCGCAGAAAACTCTACTAAACGTCTCGATATATGTATACAACGTATATGACGAATGAATTTCACAATAGAATGCAATGTGCACGACATTCTCCCTCGTTTATCCGTTCATCAGTCGGATGATTGAAGGAGATACATACATAGTTTTAAAAAACAAAGGGAGCGGTTAAACCGAGGAACGGTTAAACGAGGGACGGATAAACGAGGGTTTACTGTATGTACATATATACTTACAATACATACATGGTAGTGTAATGAAATAGTATGATATGCCCTCCCCCACCCTCCAAACACAAAGCCCCCAAGCTAGAATGGCGATGGTGTGAGATGACCATCAAAAGATACAAAATCATTAGTCCATGCAGCTTTTCAGTATCTTTCCAATTTGAATCTCACATCGAAAATGTAAGATGCAAATATATATACAATGACTCAAAAAGTTGATCGCATTATTTAGTGATCATGGTTATAATGAGCACTTCTCGTCTGGAAGATAAAGATGATCAACAGTTGTATACGTGAGTTTTTGTTTGGTGGACAGAATCTTTAGCTATTTAGTTGCACTGTTAATGTTATAAATGTAACAAGTGGCTCGATTATTTATTTGAACAGTTTTGTTGTGTTAATTGTGGACTGAGAGAAAAATATTACAAGTTATTACAACAGCAAGCATTCCGATATAATTCTGTTTTATATTAACTAGCTAACAATATTCAACACATCCATATCCACCAGACCTTATAGAAGGATGTGGATAAATACCGCAGCTGCATCCAGGCAAAAAGGCCTATTTTGTTCGTTTAAACTGAATTATTTTAAAATTTGGGTATATACGATCAATTTTTGCGTCACTGTATTTTTTTTTATGGTTATAAATATGCATAAAATGTTCCCACAAAAGAAAAGAAGAAATCCAAAGGAGAAGTTTACATTTACAGTTAGGCAGGTTTTTATAGTGTATATTATGTCGTTTGACGCGAGAGTGGAGAAAAGCTGGAATTTATCAGTTTTAGTCCTAAAACCCCAAAAATTAATTCAGTCTGTTCGATTTTTTGAGGGCTAAATGGAACATTTCTGGAGTTGGGTCCGACAAACTCTAGGTAAACTTAAGAGTTTCCGTAGCGTACAAGCCGAAGATGGAAATAGTGCAGCTACAGTTTCCGAGGGGAGTACCTCGACCTAAACTGGTAATGGTGGAGGTACTACAAATTAACCTTCATCATTCCAAAGCATTCTCTTTCGTTTGCCAAATACAGCGGATGAGCTTATTTTGATCCAAGAAACATTGGTTGAAAACAACTGGGTTCGCAGTTTGACAGTACCCACGAGTCTGTATTCTAGTCAAAAAAATTATAGATATCCTGGTTCGCCGCACTTTTTGTGACAAGGATAATTTGGCTATTGCAGCAGAAATCAATCGCAGCACATGCTGGTTTATTTCTTGCTACATGGCTCAGGGTCACTCCACAAGTCATCTCTCTAATGTTAACAGTGAAGCAGTGGCTAATGCAAAAAGAATTTACGTGCTTTCCTAAGAGCTGATTTCATTGCTCAACGGTAAGTTTGGAGTAGCTTGAATACAAATAGTCCAGGAGAGGTACTTTTTGGTTTTTTGGCCGATTTTGCTCACTTCAAATCGTAGGTACACTCAAAAAAATTTTGGTTGAATTTTACCCTTATAATAGCAAGAAACTGGGTTCCTACTATTAAAGATGTAAATTTACAGAGGTACGTAAAACAATAAAAAATTTTACGACCAAATCGTGTAATTTTACCCTAAAAAATGATGCAATTTTATGACTTTGGCGCAAAGGTGAATAGCAAACTAGTAAATTTACACTCTTTTTGCTTCAATTTACAAAAAGCTGTGTATTATTCAGCTGATATGCAAATAAAAGCAAAAAATGCACATCGAATATGTAAAAAAAATTGTGATTCGTTATTTTAAACGAAAAAATGAATATATTTCCTATTATCAAAGTATTGGTATTATAGACCCACTTTTTAGAGTGTAGGTTCTCCACAGTGGTCGATACACTCACCTCTTGCAGGGTTGAAGGATCTTTTAGGATTTTTCGTTCTCGGATCAGAGCTACATAGTCTTTAAGGTGGGCGACCATAGCTCATCAGAGCGGATAGTCTTTATTAATAAGAAAAGAACGGACTGGACACAGTTCCAATCTGTGGTCGGATCCTCACTGGAACCTTCTTCGGGGGACATTGATTGTCATCAAGATTTAGATTGTGCGTTTAGTACGCTTACCAGTGTTCTCAAATTTGCGGCAAGCGTGGCGTGTCTTCTACCTAAAGCCAAAGAGAAGGCTAACTCATCATGGTGGAATATGGAAATAACCACCTTGCGGAGAAAGAGCTGGAGAGAGTTGAACGACGCAAAAAAATTCTAAGGACTAGTCATTATATAAAATAAAACTGAAAAAATTAAACTATGCCGTATTCAAGACTAAGACTTTTAGTGGAGATGATTCTGTATTAACATATAGGATGTCAACGCGTCAAATTGTCTGCGACATAGCCATAGCAGTGTCAAGAAAGTATTCATCCACGCTTTGGGATTTTTTTTTTATTTTAATCTCGACGTATTTTCACGTTGGAGCTGGGATTGCGGTTTGAATGTTAACCCAAACAAAACTGAGCTTATGCTGTTTACAAGGAAATATAAAGTTCCTCGATTTGAGCTGCCAAAATTGAACGGAGTTTCTATTGAACTGAGCCAGAGGGTCAAGACTGATCCTCGATTCAACGCTGCTGTTGAATGAAAGTTTAGGAAACAGCACGCAAAGCTTTCGATGCTCTTTACTGCTGCAAAAAAGCCATAAGAGTGAATTGGGATTTACAGCTCCGCTTTGTTGCATGGCTCTATACCACTGTTTTGGAGCCGATTTTAGTGTTCTGGTGGCAGCCTGTTCTCAAGGTGGTCTACTAACGATTTCTTGAAAAGTTCGTAGGTTGACCGCACTTCTGGTAACAGATGCCCTCCGAACGACCTCCACAAAAGCACTTTTCTTGTTGTTTCATTGACTACCAACACATTTTCCTGTTTTAGGGCAAACCAATCTTGCTGCTGTAAGAGTGCATTCCATTTTTGTGTCGACTAGAACAGCATTTGGCTACGACTAGAACAGCATTTAGTATTTTATGAGCGGGACTTCCCGGACTACATCATTCCAGGCACTTTCTCACTGGAATTGCTTTTGTCGCTGGTTTTATTGTCATTGCTGCTGTTCTTCGTACTAATAGCAAGTTATAACTGGCAATTTATCTATTGTATATCAATACATATACACGTGAAAAATGATCCCAGTGATGGAGTTGAGTGTACTTGGACCCACAGCATTTGTATGAATTAAACTTTTTGTCGCAGACACAAAAAAAATAGGTACCCTGGAGAAATAAGAGCAGGTTACCTGCACGTATATAAATACTTTGTGCTTATTTTTTCCGCTCAAGATCAACGTTTTGTCCCTAATTATTCCCAACTATATGCAGTTTTACATTCAATGAGCTTACTATACACCAAAATACAACGGACAATATACAATACATATACAACGTAGATCATGTTCATTTCACGATTAAAAGCATACATATCTCTGTTGGAACATAAATTCGTACAACCACTTAACTACGTTCACTCTGAAGAATAGTGCATGTCAAAAAAAAGTGCTCTAAACACGAATAGCTTTCTTCCATTCTGCTTTCATCCTTGATGGCAACAATAGCATCCCCATGCAATTTTCTTCACCTATCATCTCAATTAGCCAAACAGCTTAATAGCTGTGGAGCATAGCATCCATGGCCCGTATCAGGGTGTCAAAGTGCAACCACAATCATTTAAAGGAAAACAGTTCTCCATGTAAGTCTTTATAGATTTTTATCGCTATGAAACATCCTGAAGGCTAAGAGTGAACATGAACTCCGAAGATAATGTTTTTTTCAGTGCATTGTTGAACTACCAATTAACTTTTACACTAAGTGTGGTTACAAATTCGTTTGTGATAAGAGAAGTGTTCAGATAAGTGTATCTGATTTTAAGAAGGATTACAAAATTTTAAATTACAAAATATTATTGCTTGCTACATGGCTCACGATCACTCCACAAGTTCTCTCTCTTATATCATCAGGGAAGTAGTGGCTAATGCAACAAGAATTTGCGTGCTTTTCTAAGAGCTGATTTCAAAGCTCAACGTGAATTTTGGAGTAGCTTGAATACAAATAGTCCAGGAGAGGCACTTTTTGGCTCCATCTTGTCTCATGGCCTGTCGATTGGTGATAGTGGCAATGAACCGATTTTCCTTACCTCAAATCGTAGGTAGGTTCCCCACGTTACCTTAGTCAGCGGGCGATACACTCACCTTTGACCTAATATAAAATATGTTCTAGTGAAAATTAGCTGTTAGGTACGACAAAAGAATTAGTTCTTAAACAATAATTTTATCCTGTAGGATGGTAAATAGGTGTATTTTTCCTTTCTATGGGTGATGGTAGTGTGCTTTATTTGATAAATATTTATAAAACAGGTCAATTTTATTGAGTTTCTTAGTTTAAATCTCTACATTTTTAGCCAACATTATCTCCTCAACATTTGTCTTTTGGTGCGATCCAGTTTTCTACTCAAGCCTTCTTTTAACCCTTCCCACTCATTCAACTACACCCATTTTATCAATTCCATTATCATATATCATCCAAAGACGAACAACAGGAGAGTGAACCTACCCCTAACATATCTGTCAAGGCTACGAATGCACTTTACCATGTCTGGTTTTCCTTTTTGCCAATTCGTTTGAAAAGCACTGTGAAAACGAAATCTGAATATCTTCTCTGCGTACTCGCCTGAAATGAACTCATCGTATCATACTTAATATGCACTTTAAGACCACTTCACAGGTAATTATACAACGAGAAGACGAAGCAGATTTAAATCGTGCTCAAATTACCCCATGTAATTAGCGTTAAACATTACCGCAAACATAGATAAACGTACAGATATAGTTGTCCAAGAAGATTTAATGCAACGATATATGGATGAAGCATTTCTACATTATCGCATAGTCATTCATCAGTTTTGTAAGCGCATAATTTATGCAGATAATATGAGTGAATATATGTATATATTTGCTGGTAGAATAAATGCATTTTATGTGAGTTGATGATGGAAGCGGCTGTAAGGAGTGGAAATTCATTGTTGAGACCAATGGTGCATTGTAGGTTTGGCATTGTTTTTTACATTCTAAAATTATAGCTTTATTAAATTATTAGGTCTTTTAATTTCGCATTTATTAGAATTTTGGTATTTATGATTATATGAAAGTTTTAGACTTTCATTCGCCAGGTTTTAATACAATGCAACAAATACCGTTAGTAGCGCACAGTGGGACTTAAATTTACAGGCACTGGATTGCTGTGTCGTACGGGTGCCTTAAAGAAACAAGCCATCGTTTTAAGCGTATCCCGGTTGGCTTTAAGTTTTATCAAAGCATATTTAAAGATATAAGCACTAAGTAAAATTCAATTTATTATTCCTTGAATATATCATTCTGACATATTCTCGATCCCTAACCCATTTCCCAGAACATCCCATTGATATTGAATCGAGCAACAAAACACGCTTTCTGGTTAATGCGCTTTTCGATTTCGATAAGAACCGAACATGAGCTATCAAATATGTAACACCCAATATGAAACCTGATTAAAATCAACTAAAAACACATTTCATAGAACTAATGTGAGAAAACTACAATTAATTTAGAAATTAATTAGCGAACGAAATAGGGATAGTACTGAGTGCCAACCAATTTTGACAGGATTAATAAAATGCTTATCGTCGATGTTAGATAATTCGTTTTCATGCCTCATGAAATGGTTTCGGAATTGGAAGCTTAATTAACTGGTCGATTATATTATTATTATTTTATGAGAGCACATGAAAATAATTGAGAGAATAATGAAAAGCTATAGTGTATTTTTGAAAGCTAGATACAACTGGTAGTGAATTTTTTTGTCATATTGGTGATATTATGATTTCTATTAAAATGGTAGGTATGATAGGTGAATAGTTTTTAATCTACAGGTTCTAATTTAAAAAGGCCAGTAAAATATGATTTAATAATGAATTTCTAGCTAGATATATTTAAAGTTGATGGTCTTATCAATAGAAAGTGGACAAAACTTTTAATATATCAACGTGCCTTAAAACATTTAAATAAACCTAGCGTCTAGAGGAGAAATATGTACTCAACGTCAATAAAATCAAATTGATTGAGAAAATATAAAATCTGTTTTTACCGAACTACTTGAAAAACCCAAACATTGTATTGTGTTCTATTTCATCGAGGTAGCGTACTAAAACATTGTTCAATATTTTGAAAAAAAATATTTTGATCCGTTTGCTACAAAAGAACGTATCAATGGTGCTCTGTGGACTCCGCTGATCCATAAAATATGAATTAAAAAATAACTATCCAATTTTAGTGGCCTTCGTAGATTGTAAATTGCATTCTCCACTCGAACATATTAGTTATAAAGCCAAATTATTGAAAACACTATATAGCCCTATTCGAAGCGAGGATACTTTTAACTGAAGCCTATTACACAGGTCTGCAAATTTCAACTCTTATTTTTCCCTTTTGGATTTGAATGCCGATCTCAGGGTATTTTGGTGCGTAGATTACGAATATGTAACTGGAATTTTCCTACAACCCTCAGTTTTTTTATAAATCCGTTTGTGAGACTTCGAAAAACACCAACTTTACTTAAGTATATTTTTTTATTACAAATAAGAAACAATTACATGACTTTAAAACATTAGAAATACAGTTGAGGGACAGTAATAAATAAATTAAAAATATTCCCAAAATACTTTCGGGGTATCTTACTTTTTTTCACCGAAGCTCCGATTGTGAGATTTTCGCTTGAAATTCCGACTTGGATCATCTCGCTTTAACAGCCAACAATAGTCTGCCATCATTCTTTTATTCCACTTTCCCGGATAGCGACGTTTTATCTCTTTTGAATCCTGGTGAAATTTTTCGCCTTGCTCTTCATTTACAGCTCTCAAGTTATCAGGAAAGTAGTCCAAATGCGCATTAGGAACATGAAGTTTAATGCTCATCGAACATCCCATTTTTCCGAAATATTCAATCATTTTCTCCACAATTTCCGCATAGTTTGGACTTTTGTGGTTTCCTAGAAAACGTTTCACTACTTCCTTAAAAGATTTCCAGGCTTCTAACTCAATTTTTCATCGAAAGCTGCATCTTTCATCAATTTTCTTATGTCCGGACCAACGAAAATACCTTCTTTCAGTTTAGCTTCAGAGAGAGATGGAAAAATTTGGTGCAGATATTTCAAACCTTCTCCTTCTTTGTTCAGCGCCTTCACAAATTGTTTCATCATCCCCAGTTTTATGTGTAAAACTTTTTCTCGGGGGGACTTAATTGTCTCTCACAACATTTTTTGTTCCAGGGACCAGTTCAATCCTCGGTGGCCACTATTTCTTCGTCCAAAGCTGTCCTCTGTTTCGATTATCCCACTCGCAGAGAGAGCAAGGGTACTTCGTATAGCCACCTTGTTGACCGTTATTTTATCTAACACATTTTTCAAGTTGTAGTAGCATTTCTTCAAATGTACAGAATGGGCGACTTGCGATAATGTTATGCTGCTGTTTTCTCAGCATATACCATTTGCAAGTCAAATTCATCATTTTGCAAGTCAATTTAACACTTTTGCAATTCAATTTAACACTTTTGCAATTGAATTTAACACTTTTTTAAAACAATTTAACACTTTTGCAATTCAATTTAACATTTTTGCAATTCAATTTAACATTTATGCAATTCAATTTCACATTTTCGCAATTGAATTTAACTTTTTTGCAAATCAGTCTAACGCTTTAGAAATGGTGATATTACTTAGCTTCGAGTGTGCGAAATGAATAGAAGAAACGACGAATGTAAGTGATTGTTGAATTAAAATCGGAAAAGTAGTATTACAAAAATAAGTAAACATTCTATTTTACCAATTTGTAAATTACGTATGATATTACTATTGCTATTATAGCAATTTAATCTTAACATTGGTAATAAACATATTTGTTACTGTTTGTCCTAATCAAAAATATTTTCAATTACTAAAAAAAATTATGTACAAATTATCAAATAATTTCATTCTGACTTCATTTGAATGAAATGATACGCAAGTAATAATAAAAATCGAACAATAATTACCGAAGTCAGAATGAAGTAATGAAGTCAGAATGAAATTATTTGATAATTTGAACATAATTACTAACTGATTGGCCTACACTAGAATCCAATATGATCCAGGAACATGCTGCAGAAATTTTTAGGTGGCAGAAAATTATACCATTGTTCTATTATGGTTCCCATTTAGTTGCGTCTAATGAAATTATCGTTTTGATCAGTTCGGGTTCACGTCTCTAGACGACTCTTGACGCAAGTAGTAGAGCTATGCCCAGCCCCAGTTTAGCGGAAAATTACATCTTTAGGTCGAAATCCTTTGAACCCTCTCGAACAAGAGACAAACGGTTTTATACCTGCTAGAAATCGTTTCCATAGAAATTTCAAGCTCTTTTTCGATCCCTCCCGAGTGCTCAGAAATGACTACCTGCGGTAAATACGACACCTGCATATTGGGTACAGCATTATGTCTTATCATTCGATTTCTAATTTCTCTAATACACTAATAGAAGTCGTTAGAAACATTCTCAAGCATGTTGAACACAAAGTACGGCAGTACAGTGTCCTTTGATGTTGAGAGAAGACGTAAATTTTGCGTGGAAGTTATTCGAAATTACGATTTTCTTTTACAGTGCTAATTTTTCACACGTTATTTATAGCCTTCACATTTATGTGAGTTACAATGAGTGAAAAGAAAGTGTATACAAGCCATAAAGGCTCAAAAATATCGTATAAGACGCGGCGACGGACCAACGTGACGAAACGACGACCGTTGAACAGATATGAAGCGGAGGAAGATTCGGCCGGTGTGACCGCTTCGGCAAAGAAATCAAAAGTGGATACTGACGATATCGATGTACAAAGTGAATTTGGTTATTGAATTATTTTTTTGCCGTCTTTCTAACATTTCGGAATATGTGAAGTGCAAAACGCGCAACTCTGATATACGATTTAGGGAATCAGATACGCGGGGCTTAGGTCTCAAAATAACCGTCTGTTGCCCGAGTGGTCCAAAAGTTGCAATCCCGAGTTGTCCATTCATACGAAATGGATTTGAAATTAACCGTAGGATTGTACTAACAATGCGACTATTAGAAGTGGGCTACCTGGAATAATGAAATTCTGCGCATTTATGGAATTGCCACGGCCTATATTTCAAAGTTGTTACGACCGTGCAGTAAATATGATTTTGATCACAAAGAAAGCCGTGGGTGACTGTAGTATGAAAAAGGTAGTAGAAACCGAGGATTTTTGTCTCTTATCGGGATCACATCATTGATCGGATGGTTTACAGGGAGAATCGTTGACATTGAAGTGAAATCGAAATATTGTAAAGTTTGCGAGCACTGGAAAAATAAATTAGATACTGCTGAGTATGAAGAATGGCACTCATGCCAATCAATGTCAGTCGAACCATGACGACTCGTCGGGTAAAAAGGAGGTAGATGCTGTCATCGAAATGTTTCAACGCTCCGAAGCTTTACACGGACTTACATAAATACGCAAATTATATACAGTGGCTCACAAAAGTCAACATACAGCATGTAAAAACACGAATATGGTACAGTGGAATAGGAGAGAAAGCAATGAAAACGTAAAAGTAGCTTTATTGGCATTAAAAATAAGTTTCATAACATTACAATAAAGAAAATCCGAACACAGAAAGAAATAAGCCATGAAAACTAAAAAAAATCATCCATCGAAAGTCAGCATACACTACGAGCCATGTTTCGAAAAGAACGAGAATGACCAAAAAACGTGAGCTCAATATTTCGTAGGCCCTCCACCAGCCTTAATAACAGCTTCTAAACGCCTTCGCATCGAACGAACGAGATTTCCGGTAATTTCGGGTGGAATATTCATCCAGGCACACAGCAGAGTAGATTTCAAGGTCTCTTTGCTAGTAATAGTTGCTCTTACGGCTGGCTCACGAATTCTGCGATCCAATTCCTCCCATAAATGCTCTATAGGGTTTAAATCGGGAGACTGAGGCGGACTGTAAAGCTGATGAGGGCCGTTGTACAGCAATCATTCCTTGACACTTCTAGCTGTATGTTTTGGATCATTGTCCTGCTGAAAGATCCAACCTGGCTGTAGGCCTAATTTCTGCATAGAAGGTATCAAATCGCCTCGCAATATGTTTAAAGAAATGTGTTGATCCATAGTACCATCAATAAAATGTGATTGCCCCACACCAGCGGCCGACATACAACCCCATACGAGGACTGACCCTCCACCGTGTTTCACTGTAGGACGCAAATTCTTCTTTGCCAATGCTTCGTTCCGCTTCCTCCACGCGTATCCGTGCCCGTCAGAGCCATAAATATTATACTTGCTCTCATCACTAAACAGAACTTGATTCCAAAAACTGTCGTCCTTATTAAGATGCAGGCGAGCGAAGTCAAGCCTATTCTTTTCATTAACTGGAGAAATGAAAGGTTTTCTGCGCGGAACTCTACCGTTATAGCCCTGATTACGCAAAACTCTACGTATTGTTTCTGGACTCACTTGCTTCCCTGTTGCCTTTGCAAGTGCAGTGGCCATTGCCGGAGCACTTTTTTGTGGCTCCTTACTAACTTTCCGTAACAAGTCTCTTTCATCTGTCTTACTTAAGGGTTTCGGTCTACCTGTTCGTTGTTTATTTTGTATTCTCCCTTCCGTTTCCGCTTTCCGTATGATCGTTTGCACCGTTGCCCGACTTCTTCCGACTATTTTAGCAATTTCGCCATACGACTTCCCTTCCACTCGTTCACTAAGGATGATTTTTCGCACTTCCAAACTCGTTTCCTTCCGTGTACTCATTTTTAAGTATTAAAGGCACCCAAATCACTTGAGTTTGATCGACTTGCAATGTACTAATGTTTATCTTTGTATATTAACACGGTAGCAATCTTTATCGCAGTATGACTAATCGCTTAGACTGATTCTTTTGAATTTTTTGTGGTGTATGCTGACTTTTGTTTCCTCACTTTCAGCGGAATTTATTGTTATTTACTATGTATATGTGTATGTATATGTATGTTCTCATTAATTCTGTGTAAAATAGATTACAATGTCTCTGATATTCTTTTTCAGTTAGCTTTTCACCCGTCTTTTCATTTTCTTTCTACCTATATATTGCAAATTCCGCGTTTTTAACCGGTGTATGCTGACTTTCGTGAGCAACTGTAGGTGGTGGTGACAGTAAAACTTTCAAGGGGATATTGGATGCCAAACCGTTTGAAAATTTTGAAGTGTGAAAAATAGAATGTGTTAATCATGTACAAAAAACAAAAAATCTTGGAGGAAAAGGAAAATTAACTATGAAATTAATTGATCAGTTAACAGTTTATTATGGCTTGGCCATTGGACGGAATTCAAACTAGTTGGAAAATATGAGAAATGAGATTTGGGCGGCATTATTTCATAAAATGTCAACTGTCGAAAATCCACAGCACGAAAAATGATCAGAATCCTGGTGCGAATGGAAGAATTCGCAAGCAACGGGTTCCTTTGACTGCTTTCATCATAAGTCGGCACTATCGAAGGAAGTTTTTGAAGCCATCAGACCAATCTACGAGGATTTGAGCAGTGACGGTTTCCTGAATCGGGAGGTTATGCGCAGAGCAGCAACGAAAGCTTTAAATCTACAGTCTGCCACTTGGCTCCTAAAAATTATTCAAGCGGAAAGAATATATTACAAATAGCAAGTGGCATTGCTGTTTGTAATTTTAATGATGGAATGATAAACGTTTTAGGAATAATGAAATTGATGGACATGAACATTGGACCAAAATCCTACGACTTTTGTTTAGAGGCGGACGCTGCTCGAATAAACCGCACGGATCGCTCTTTGGCGGACGTAGCGAAAGAGGCTCGCTTCAGCATAAAAGCGTCCAGGAAAGAAAACGAGGAGGAGTTTAGCAACCTGGAAGGTCAGCTTTACGGTGCTGGAATAGCAGATTAAAGGAAAAATAATTTAATGATCAGTTTTTTTTATTTTATCATGCTTGAAACACGAGTCTCAGCTTTAAACGCTTTGTTCTCGAAACACGTTTTTTTCAAATCTTTAAAACAACATTTCGCATAGAAATACGTAGCCGATTTTCGATAAGTTAATATTTCGATTTTTTAGGTATAAATAAGTGCCGGTTTTTTGGCAGTAAAATGCACTTTTTTTCAAATGCTCGCCAATTTTACAAAAATGAATATTTTCAAAATCTCCTACGTATTTCTATGGCTATACTAATGTTATTTAAGAAAAAAAAATGCATTTTCTTCCAGATTAATTTTTGGTGTAATACTACTGTGTGCCACGAAGCCCCTCCAAAAAAAAACCGTTCCGCAGAAACGGCTGTTGGGCAGCCATTTTGTAATATTTTTTAATAAAAAACTTCAAAACATGCTTAACAGCTTCCTCAAAAAGAATTACTTTTTTGCTTTTCCTTCAACTTGAAAAAAAAATCGCAGAAAAACGTTAAATGTTCGCTCTCTACTGTGGTGTAACCCCTTAAGCTCTCTGAGTAGACACACAATTTATAATATGACTGATCTTTCACTACTCGTATGTACGTTAAGACACAAACTGGGAAACAATTTTAACCCACAAAACTGGGAAACAAATTTCTTACACAAAATTAGAATACAATTTTTATGACATTTAAAAAGGAGAAGCTAGCAAAAAATGGCACAGTTTGAGAATGCCTGAATTTTGTTAATCTGGACTGAGATGGGGTTATACTTGCATTTACTTACATATATTTACAGTGGGAACGGAAACACATTTTCGGATGTCATTATTTAAATGTCGTAATTTAAAGTAAACATGTAAGCTGTGCGGAACCGCTGTAAAAAAAAGACCGGAGAGAGAATAATTTGAAACAAGATTGTGAGTCAATTCAAGTACCTATACCCAGGCACATGAAGTTCTCGTATGGATGGAAACATGTAGTTAAATTTTTAGCCGGAGCAACTTCTGCTTAAGTTGAATAAATGTTTCTCGAAAATTGAATTCGATTAGCAAAAACATTTTTAATTTATCTAAAATTTATTTGTTTTTCGAAACAATTTAAAAGTTATGGTTTAAAAAAAAATGCAGCAAATCATATTTTGATTATGGAAAACAGACCATTAATGTATCCAGAAACAGTTTAAAAGTTTATTTTCTCATGAAAAAGTTGATGCAACAAAACAGTATATTTAGACAAAAGCAACAAAACAGTATATTTAGATGCATTAAAGGCATTGAATATGTTGGGAAGTTGAAATTTTAGCCGCAATAATTTGTGCTGCATGTAAATAAGTGTAGCTCGCAAGAACGATATATTGCTGCGCGGTGGTGTTTTAACTTTTATTTGGAATTTATTTATTGTCTACAGCAGCAATGTATTTTTTTTTTATTTTTTTAAAGAAAATTGGTCGATTAATTATCATTGAGTATAATTAAAAATATTTTTTTGCACTCGAAAAAACTGTCCCTTTTGCAAAACAATAGCAATGGTCCTTTAACTGGAATAAAAAATTTGCGGAAAAATTACTTTTCGAATAAAACTGCTAATCATAGCAGACATTGAACAATTTTTATTGGGAAGCAAGATTCGGCAAAAACTGTCCTTATACCATTCAGAGATCTGACAAAAATATTCATTCATTCAAATCGATATTCTAGACCAACCGAACGAATTACACAAATCACTCTAGACAAATAATTTTTCGCAATTTTCCTGTCAATGTTACAGACAGTCTCGAACGTATGCAGAGTTGCCAATAAAATTATGTATGCTAAAAGCAAAACATTATTAAGTCCCAAATTAAGCTTCAATTGAATGTCAGCTTGTCTTATCAATTGAAGTCATCGTTGAAAAGAAAATCCGCTCCATGAAGTCATTATGCATGCATGGTAAATGTGTATTTCTCAAATACTTGTAATGAAAATGGAAGAAAATGTCCGGTTCTGAAAATTGTACTAGATTATTGTTTCCTTTGAATGATATAAGGTTTTAGCAAAAGTTTCAAAAAGGATTTTTTTTAAATTTCAAATCATTTTTTCATAGTTTTGTGGATAAAATTGGCCGAGTTGTGTTTACTGCACGTGCATTTCCCTTATTTTTTAAGAGGCCGTAGTAAACGTGAATAACGATCATGAATGCAGACTGTTTTTCCAATCGTCACGCAAATGTTGCAAAGAATTAGCATCATATACTCAAATACAAGCATGAAAGCTCGATTTGATGTACTTCGCATAAAATTGGATAAGACATAAAAGAATTACATAAAAGAATCTTTTATTTACTGCCGTCAAATTTTCTATTAAATGGATTTTTATTTCGTGGCAACAGATAACTTTGGTTTCCGCAATTGAACGTGGTTGGAAATGCGATCACTATTCATGCATGTCTCAAGTGCAAGTATTGCATGGTGTGGAATTTCACGACTTTTGTACTAGTGTATGACGCGTAGGTCGTTCAAATGTTGGCATGTCTACAACAAGTGAATATCGAAAGGAAAAGCATAGACACTGACCGCACTGATTATGTCCAGTTGAGAAGATATGGTCCGGAATGACAATTGATTGCTGAGACAAAAAACCCATTTGATTTCATCTAATGATCGTGGAACTAATACCAATTTATGTTGGCTTTCTGGTATGGATTTTAGTTCCATGAGATTTGATAAATCAGTTTTCAGTTGAAGTTGTGATTATGTACTGAGTTATAGTAGATTTTTTGAAAGTAATTAATACCAATTCAGAACCATTTACTAGACGGTGATAATAATCGAAATGTATACACAAATTGATACGAATTGATACGTCAAAAAATACTGACCTCAATTTATATTCTTAATTTAACTAATTTGTCTCTCTTTTCAAGTTGTTTTTCAAAACTATCGCTTTTGTCGCTTAGACTTTTACAACGAATGACATCAAACACAATATTTTATCGAACATTGCTTCACTCCACATACGAAACCGCACTTGCCTTCTAAATAATACTAAGCACAAATTCACGATAATATTTTCACTTCACCCTCACAAAGCCTACGTCAATTTTTCACACAAATCATTATTCTCGGTCATCAATTACTTCAATATCTTAATTATTAGTCTCCGATAAAAAACTGCACTTGTATTGATTTATGTGAAAGAAACAGTTTTTCAGTTTTATTTATGAAGCACTTTCAAATTACAACACTCAACAAAGAAGCAAAGCAAAGCAAAATAGTAGCGAACACTACTTCGAGTAATGGCATTAAAATATTTATAACGATCAAACAAAATCATTTGACAGCTTTGTGTATTTTTCCAAGTTAACAGTTGCCCTAGGTAACTCGAATATTATACGTATTTTTTCCATTTGTTTTCTCAAGGAACTGTGTAGGTGGATGGATTCGTAGAAATATGGAAGTATTGTTTTTAAGACGCGCGCAGTTGTTGTTGTTGTTGTTATGGACGGAATTATTACGAATATGTCTATTAATGGATGGTTGAGTAAAATTAGGGTTGAATTTTGATACCAGACTGGAAGGAGATTATTATTAGTAAAATATATTTTTGTTATGGAGATTCGTCCTAAACTCTTGTTCATAATATTGCTTATTTTTGGGTATTATACACTCTATCTATGGTTTACATATTTCGTATCTCATTTATAGTTGTTGCATTGTTACACAACATATTGCATATGACTCCTCAAAGTTATTAGAATTAAACAGAAATCGAAGCACCCACATTGGGCGCTAAATATATTTGCGTTAGATGTTTAATTACTGAAATAGATAATGTGATATTGTGACACCGTGTTTTTCAACACAGTCATAGGTTATGTTTTCCATGAAAAAAAATTATGATTACCGCGAATTTTTCAAAAATATTTATTTCATTTCAATTAATTTTTTTTCCTTCGGAGAGACGCTATAATTTTTTTTAGTTCAATTGTGCAATGCCTGTTATTTTTCTATTGAAGTTTTTAACTCATTCATCGCACCAAGTGGATTATTAAACGTTATGAGGTTTGTGGCGATCCATATGATTTTGGACTAACTGTACTCAACCCCATCCGGAAAAAGGACATAAAAACGAGGCCAACATGTGCAAGTTAAGCTGATGATGTTGTTGACTGAATAAGTGGAGTAGTTTTAAAAGTCATAAAGCCACAAATATTCCGGTAGGGTTTTTATTGTTGTGCATTGGTAGTTATTGCGGTTTGACTCTTTAAAAATCTCCCACCCTAGTTGCGTTGCAGTGAATAAGCTTTGTGATGCAATGCAGAGCACAGTAGCAGAAAAGCTGAAAAGTTTTTTATGTGTGGTTTTAATGCTTTAAATTGAATAAGTTAATTAAATTTTTTATTTATAAAATTAAATAACGGATTCGATATGCAATTTTTGGCATATGTAGATACGTTTCGGTTTCACAGAAAATTTGAAAGTGGCTCAACAACGTTGGCTGAGCTGAGGCAAATGAAGAATATCTTGTTTAAAATGATCATCCGTTGGGAAAAGAAGCGTCCAAATCCCTACACAGTAACGCAGTGCTACAATTGCGAAATGCTCGGGCACGGAGCTAGGCACTGCAACGTGGAAACATTTTGTCCGAAGTGTGCAGATAACCATCTTGAGGAAGACTGCACTTCCAAAGCTCAATCAGTTTGTACTAATTGCAAAGGGCGACGCAAAGCTACGGATTCTGGCTGTATGCACGGACTGCACTTCATGGAAATGCGAAAAAGACTTGGAACTTGCTTGAAATCAAGTAATCGCACTAATTTTAGTTTTAATGCAACTAATTCAACATCTCTGCCTGGAAAATCAAATATTGGTCAGAGCAACGCTATCTCTTGCTACGCATATGCATTGCATTCTACAGGCAGTTTATTTGCATTTAGTAAAATTAATTCTTTGCTTTCAGAGCGATTATTTCAGCTGAGCTGCTGTAAAAATAGGTCTGAGCAATATAACGTTATTACTCAAATAGCGATTAAGTACTTGTATGGTGCTAAATAATCTTTCATCACTCAAATCAATTACCTGGAATGCTAGAGGTAGAGCTATTGCACCTGCTAGAACCCGGAAACATAGACATTGCACGCATTACAGAAATCTATCTGTAGCCTGGTTTTAGATTGCCAGTCCTGTGCCAATCCTACAGATACGATCGGCCGGGAGACGCAAAAGATGGAGGAGTATTGATTATCATTAACCAAAAAAAAAAAAATAAAACACACTAGCAAATTATCTCCCAAATTAAAGTGAATCAAAGCTGTAGGTGTTGTTATCGAATCAAATTTTCAACCAATTACACTATTTGGTTACTTCTCTGGTGGAAATGGAGACTCGGAGAAGAAAGTCACGTTTCGAAACGACATCGGCAAACATCCGCACCTCTGGAAACAGTTTCATACTGGGTGGGAGCCTCAATGCAAAGCACTCAAATTACAATTTTTCAAGATGTAGCTGCTGGGACAATATCCTAACTGAAATTATTGCCTCTCACAACCACCTTCACTTGCTTTATCCTTCAAAGTGCACGTACATATGTACCCATTTCAACTAAAATGAAACCTTCGACAATTGACATTTTTGTAACAGAAGCAACCTTGCTGTAAATCCTATGGATTTAAACGCTTAAGGCTTTGATGATCTCCCAGTTATGGTTACGTGTGCAGCTACATTTCATCTCGCTGACAGAGGCCTCGCATTTAATTACTCATGAGCGGGGACTGGTCGAAATCCAAAAAATATCTCAACAAATATCTTAACCTTACAGGATCTTCATTCATCAATACACAGTCCACTGACGAAATCGATCAGATAATTACATTTTTGTTCCCATCTTCGCAAAGCAGCAAATTCAGCTATCCTCCACACATCGTTCAATAAGTCCCGAGACTAACCCAGAGATGGTGCTAGTAGTACCAAACTGGTCACTTTTCCATAGAGTGCCAACCTTTACATGAAACGTGTAAAAATTTCATGTCGATCGGATCACAGACAGCAGAGTTATCGAGTTTAGAGTAAAGTCACTTTGTAATTTGTTTGAAAAATGAAAAAAAAGCGAGTTTCACGTGTTGATAAAGCATTGTTTTTTCATGGGTAAAAACACCGTAGAAGCCCAGCAATGGCTTGAAACACATTACCCGGACTCCTCTCCATCGAAACCAACAATTTGTCGTTGGTATGCTGAGTTTAAACGTGGTCGTACGGACACAAACGATGCGGAACGTTCGGGTAGGCCATTGGAAGCCGTTACACACGAAAATGTGAGTGAAGTGTTAAAAATCGTAATGAAAAATCGCAAAGTGAAGGCCCGTGAGATTGCAGAAATGACACAGATATCATCTGGAAGCGTATTTACAATGCTTCATGAAAAATTGAGCATGAAAAAGATTTTTTCCAAGTGGGTGCCGCGATTGCTTTCTGTGGAACAAAAACAGCAACGAGTCGACGATTCAGAGAGCTGTTTATCGCTATTTACTCGCAATAAAAAGGATTTCCTGCGTCGATACGTGACCATGGATGAAACATGGATACATCATTTCACTCCGGAGTCGAATCGGCAATCATCTGAGTGGCGCATGGCTGGCGAAAGCCGCGCAAAGCGTCCAAAAACGCCGCAGTCTGCTGGCAAAGTCATGGCGTCTGTTTTTTGGGATACACATGGCGTGATTTTCATTGACTACCTGGAAAAAGGTAAATCGATCAACAGTGATTATTATATTGACTTGTTGGTACGTTTGAAGGAGGAGATCGCAGCAAAACGACCGCACATGAAGAAGAAAAAAATCGTTTTTCACCAAGACAATGCAGCATGTCACAAGTCCATGAAAACAATGGCAAAACTGAACGAATTGGGCTTTGATTTGCTTCCTCACCCCCTGTATTCGCCAGATTTAGCCCCCAGCGACTACTGGCTCTTTGCTGATCTCAAAAAAATGCTCCAAGGAAACAAATTTGGCTCGAATGAGGAGGTCCTTGCCGAAACTGAAGCCTATTTTGAAGCAAAGGATAAATCCTTCTATAAACATGGTATAGAAATGTTGGAAAGGCGTTGGAAAGATGGTATCACTCTAAAAGGAGATTATATTGATGATTAAAAATGATTTTTGAAAAAAAAATGTTGTTTTCGTTGTTAGTCTCGGGACTTATTGAACGATGTAGTTGTCTCTGATCTTCCACACAGCTATCTATCTACCTAGCTATGTTACTGATTTACTAAAACTCCGTAGCATTTCCAGAAGAAACTGGATAAGGTATCGACTGCTTTATTACAGGCAGCAATTAAAAGATTTAAACGCCGAAATCAAGTATGTTAAGTATGTAACTTTCGAAATAAAAAGTGGAATTACTTTCTATCTCTCTTTTCAAAGGTTTCTAAGCCTTTCTGGAAAGTTACTGAAATCATTCCAAAAAGAAAAACATCTCAGTTCCGGTCACGACGCATCGAAAGGGCATGTGTAGCAGCTCTGAGGCAAAAGCAAATAATCTTACAGGTATCAATAAGCATATTCTATCTCAAAACTTCTCTGACAGAAAGAATTGTTGAATATGTATTTGTGTTTGTATGCAATAATGAAAATATTCCATATGTACGTATTTCCATCTCATACCTCAATAGATTTGTTGCTTTCCTTAAAAGAAAAAAAAACCGCCTGGTACTAACAATATTCACAACTTACTTATAAAAAATATGCCGAAAAAATCACTAGAATTAAAACTTCGTTTGTCTAAAGCATTCTTATTTCCCCAACGCTTGGAATATGGCTAAAATAATACCCATACTAAAGCCAGATAAACCGAACGATAGCCCAGAAAGCTACCCAGCAATATGCCTTCTTAGGGTACGGACAAGACGGAGCGACGAGAGCGTCGAGTCGAGCATAGCGTCGAGTCAAGCATGGAACAGCTCACTCAATTGCGTTCATGTAGACGCGACGAGACGCAAAATTGTAAACGAAATTTTACAGTAGCAGTCAAAATAATGAGTTCTTCAGTGTCGGATGAAGAGTTTTTCACACCACAATATACCAAATTGAAATCAATAGACTGCTGATATATAAAATTCAAAAAAAATTTCTAATCATTGGTAAAAATCTAATTGATTGTGTGCAATTCTGCACCGCTAAATCATAAAAAATGTACCCACATTTTCGCATTACCCAAGAAAAACCCATTAACGCAATTCGTCTACTTACTGTATGTCGGCAAAACACATTTTGCAACAACAACATACATTACCGCTGCGAGCAGTCGAGCAACGAAATCGATTCGAATCGATGTCGTCGCTACTCTCAAATTTTCACTCTTTGATCACTGCTTCGACATGGCCACTTCCATTTGAAAGTATATGACCGATTTCGGCGGGTTGCTTGACTCGACGCTCTCGTCGCTCCGTCTTGTCTGTACCCTTAGTGTTCTAGGTACATTGCTTGAAAAAAATATTAAAACCAAACTGGATGCATTCATTCATTAAAATTATTCGCACTCCGAAAAATGTCATTTTCAAAAACGAATCTTATTTGAATTTCACTTTATTATAAAAATGATATTTTCATATCAAAATTTTCATCATTGAATGAAAAATAAAACATTAAAACAAACAAGACACACTTTGATACAGCGTTATTGAAATGAGGTCAGATTATTTGAATTAAAAACAAACGTATATGGCGCCAAATCATATTTGAAAATTTTTGATTTGGCGTCATATACGTTTCTTTTTAATTCAAATAATCTGACCTCATTTCAATACCGTTGTATCAAAGTGTGTCTTGTTTGTTTTAATGTTTTGTTTTTTCATTCAATGATGGAAATTTTGATATGAAAATAGCATTTTTATAATAAAGTGGAATCATTTTTATTGAATGTGGTGGATTATTTAATTCAAATAAGATTCGTTTTTTGCTTAAAAGTGTTTCAACTTTTGATTTAAATTTGATTCTAAAAAATTTTAAGTGGTGAAATTTTTCTGAGTGCGCATTTACTCATTAATATTATTCCAAATGAACAACTTGGTTTTAGGGAGCACCAATCTATGACGCATCAGATACTTAGGATAAGCAATTAAATTCGATCTAGTTTAAATAACAAACTTTCCAGCGCTCTAATTCTGCTTGACATAGAAAAAGTTTTCGTTACTGTTTGCCACGAAGGTTTCACTCACAAACTAATCAAATTGAGTATTCCAATCTCACTCGTAAAACATATTCAGTTTCTTAAATCGTAGATTCTACACTGTTTACTTGGGCAAATCTATGTCATGATGGCGTAGCACACCCGCTGACGTACCGCAAGGTTCAGGTCCTTGGTCCTGTATTATTCAACATTAATTTACCTGATTTCCCCTATGTAGCCAGAAAATGCTAGCTGCCTTATTTCCTTCAGCCGAAACTGCGAACACAATCATTTCCAGCTGCAATCATCTCTGAACGCTATCAAAATATGTTATTGTAAATGGAAAATTAAAGTCAACGCTGGAAATTCGCAAGCTGTCGGTATCTAACGTCGACATTCAATGTTCCATATCTCATCTCGTAGTGTTTTTTGATAGAAAGCTTACCTTCAATTTACACGTATCAAATGTAGTTGAGAAAATCAACTTACTTATGTGCGTTTTTTTTTACCCTTTTATTAACAAGTAGTCTGAGCTAAGCTATGGCAGAATGCTTATTTTTAAATCCATTTTTCAGCCTTTAACTTACTATGCTGCTGTTGTATGGGGTGACTATTCCAAATGTCACATCGCAAAAATGTAAAAAGCTCAAAACAAAAAATAATCCTGAAAGCTCCATGGCATTTCTGATCCCACATCAGTGAAAAAACTCAAAGAAAAATTTCTTTCTAATTGCCGAAATAACGGCAATCCCTTAATTAGCAACTTGGTGTGATATAGCTAAGAAAGACAGCGCAGACTAAATGATCATTTGTCGTAAATTATCATCAAGTGCTGTGTGTCATATGGTAATCCGGACTAATTACCACTAAATGACCAAATTAACAAATCATCAAACTTTGGTCATAGAGCTGCCCGATATAATACATAATCCCCTTGTAAAAAGTCGCTTTTCGCATTGAAATAGAAGAAGACAATCTTTTTGAGATGTCAAATTTAAATTCAAAATATTTAAAGTAAATATTCAAAATATTTAAATTTTAACGTAGTTCTTATGCGGTTTGTACTCCAACTTCATTAATTAGAACATAAAAGAGTTAAAACTTAAAACACTTTTAATTTCGGCATTTTTCAAAAACTAATTGCTTTGTCAGTGACAGTATTCATCATTTGCGCAAGGGTTGTGTGTCAGCAATTTTTAAATTATTAATTTAGGTATAAATGATCACTAGTAAATTAGTAATTTAAGTGCTTGTCTATCTAGGCTCATAGGCGGCTGTAAATGAGTGCAATATAGGTTAAGATATAGCCTGAGTTTTCTAATTATAAATTGAGGTTTTATTTGAATTTTTTCCCTCTAACACCGCATCTACTATGCTGAAGCCGGTGTTATTATCTGGTTTTAACTTAAATAAAACTTGGTTTTATTTAAGCCCTAAGCTCTAAAAGTACTGAATTTACATGCAAAATTATTCTTGTAATCCTAGGTTTGAAATTATGAATACAAGAAATCTTTTCAGTTCGAAAATTAAAAACATCCACAAGCATATTTAAGTCAAATCATACCTTTATATCTTCGCTAATTGATTCAAGGTGCAAAACTAATATCTGTAAAAAAGAGAAGAATTATATTCGTTAAATCTTAGAAAATTCTATTTATGTGTAAAAGGACATATGTAAATACAGTACTCCCCGGCTAAAAACAACCCGCTTAAAAGCATTCCCCGTTTAGTGTCACGTTTTCAAGAGCTTAATTTCGTTTTCATACATCGCTCAATACATTTGTCCCCGCATAATGGCAACCCGTTTATACGAAAAAATCGGATACTATCAATAGAAATGAAAATGGGAAAAATTTCACTTCATGTTAATTTACTCGGATATTGGCAAATTGCTAGAACTATACGGACATCATCGGTTGTTTACTCAGCTGCTGTAAATTATCGGCTGATTCTAGGTAGTTTGTTTTGTGTTCTAGTTGGTATACTGGTGGCTTACACTGAGGACATCGGTTTTTCACTATCTTTTGTTGGGTATGTAATAGTACTTGTGTATAGTTTGCAGTAATTTAAAAAACATTAAATTGAATACGGTTATTTAAAAAAAATCAGCAACGGTAAGCCCAAAGTAAGTCTTTATTTGATATTTATTACAGAAGTTTCTTTAAGCATTTTAAATGGCTCCTGGCAAACGGACAGCATTGACCATAAAACAAAAATTGGAAATAATCGAACTTATTGAAAAAAATGTCCCACGAAAAGAGGTGTCGGAAAAATTTAATTGTGATTGCTCCACGATAACCAGAATAGTTCAGAGCAAAGATCACTTTCGTAAATTATATTTAGAAAATAAAAACATAAAGCGGAAACGAGTTCGTGTTGGAAATTACGATTCCATCGATAAATCGGTGTCGAGGTGGTTCAACCAGATGAGAGCGAAAAACGCGATTGTTAATGGACCCTTAATAAAAGAACAGGCAATAAAATTTGCTCAACTTCTAAATGTTCCAAATTTTGAAGCAAGTAACGGATGGTTGTGGCGCTGGCAACAAAAAGAAAATGTGAGCTTTCACCGTATACACGGTGAAAGGAATTCGGCCAACGAACCAATTGCATCTGAGTGGGCTACGAACGCTTTACCATTGCTTTTAAATCAATATTCCCCAGCAGATATCTTCAATGCTGACGAAACAGCCCTTTACTACAAAGCACTACCTCTAGGCACATTAGCCAGAGCCGGTGATAAAGTCAGCGGAGATAAAATTAGAAAAGATCGCATTACTTTACTATTCATTACCAACATGGATGGATCGGAAAAGTTTGTTTACTCTATAGGGAAATACCAAAACCCTCACTGTTTCCGGGGAAAAACTATTCCTGTGCCATATTATCACCAAAAAAAGGCATGGATGACAGGTGAAATTTGGACAAAAATAATGGAAATATTCCAATGTTCTATCAAAGCACGCAACCAAGGCCGAAATATTATTCTATTCATAGATAACGCACCGTGCCATAAATTAGATACAGGAGTGGAGCTTCAAAATATCAAAATGTACATGTTACCAGCAAATACCACTAGTATCACTCAACCTCTCGATTTGGGGATAATTCGTTGCTTCAAAGCATATTATAGATCTAACATCTTGAGGCAGCAGTTGCTAGCAATTGAAAGAGGAGAGTCTACGGCTGAATATTCGAAAAAAATAAATTTATTAGATGCTTTAAAATTTGTGAAACGTGCTTGGTGGCTGGTTTCTCCTCAGACCATAGTAAATTGTTTTAAAAAAGCAAGATTTGTAAAGGAATGTAACTTTGATATAGACGGCGAAGTAAATGAAGTGATTGATATTCCCATCGCAGAAGACGTTTTCACAGAATTTGTCGACTGTGATGAAAATGTGGAATGTTGTGGTGTTGCAACAGATGAAGAAATTGTTCAGGAAATTGTAGATGAGCCACGAAACGGTATACTGGAAGGTCAAAATACACATAATTCATTTGGCCAGGAAAGCAGTACCCCTACGAGAGTGGATGCAATTATGGCTCTTAGTACATTGAATAGATACGTGGATAGCCTGCAGCTTAATTTAAGTACTTTCGAGCAGATGGAGAATTATTTTTTAAAGACAACGAACACAAATTTCAAACAAACAAAAATTACCTCATTTTTTAAATAATCGTATGAATTCAGGTCTTTTTTGCTTTCAATCTAATTTACATATTTGTTAGCAATCTGTGAATTGAATATTTACCTTTATGTTTGCATATAAGTCTAAAGAAGCTTAATATAAATAAATAATGAAACTATACGTGCCTATTTAATTTTGTATCAACAATGGTTAGACCTATATCAGTAATCTGTTTAGTAAGTGGCATTGAAAATATCAAAAAAGAAGAGCTTTTAATAAGATTGTCAGCTCTATCACATCACTGCGAGTAACTAAATATGCAGCATTAAACAGTGTTACAGCACCTTCATACAAGCAAATTAGTTGACAATAATCGGGTTCCCTGATATAAGTATAAAAATTGCTTATAACCGGGCTCCCTCACTCAAGCATCTGCACTGTTTATAACCGGGCTACCGGATAATAGCAAAACCGCATATAATCAAGGATTATACGTGCCCACTTATAGTTGCTTATAACCGGGGAATACTGTATTTGTTCACCCCTCAAACTACTTTTCTATCACACTACATGTGTCACACAAGATACATAAATCCATCAACACTGATATATGACTAAATCTTCTATGCCCATTTGCATTCTGCATCTCCAATTTACATTCAATTGAACACCAATTTAAATGTATACAAACAAACCAAGGTCATCTCACAAAAACCGTAATATTTAATCTAACCGACATTCTAAATTTACCTCGCAGTCAATTTATATCCAGCATACCATCATAAAATCGTCGCTATTAAGATTACTTATTATTCATGCGTGAGGTGAAGACGTTGTTGTTGTCGTCGTTAGGCCAATGACAGACAGTTCGGTTTCACCGAAGCGTTTAACGCTTCGGTTTGGCGCGTCGGCTGCCACACACAGCAGTTTTCAGAAGCGTTTATCGAGTCGGTTCAGTTACAAATTACGTCGGAGTATCAGATTTTCCTTCCCCTATCCCATGCATTCATCAATGCATCCAGAAAATTTCAGCTCGATCGGACTACGCAGCAATGAACTCATCGAAAAACGCTCGAAAACCGAGTCGGTGGGTCATTTCTCTCATCAACCGACGCGATTCCGAAACCGAGAGGCGGTTCGCACCGCGGTGTGTGTCATCACAATGCTAAAGTAATGTACGACTATACCGACTCGGTTTTCCTCTCGGGAAACGCCTCGCAAAAACCGCTGTGTTTGTCATTGGCCTTATCGTTGCCGTCGTTTCAGTTTGTTTGACTGACTGACGGGCAATCCGTTTATTCCGTATGCTGAACAAAAGATTTACAATCTCATTGAAAAAGATACAAAATAATTATGGATTTTCGCGACCGTTGTTGCAGCAACGGCAGCGTGCTAATTGCGTGAATCAACAACACGAGTGTTAATAGGAAAATTGATAGGAAATAGCAAATGGGATGGAAATATTCGCAATGAATAACAAACAAATAAAAACGCAGCGAAAACTAAAGTATGTTTATTAAGCGAAGCAGACATTTAATGCATGCGTGCTCATATGTATGTACAAGGTAGTATTCATAATGCAACAGATAAGATACTTCCTGGATGGTGTGGTTGGTATGTATTTCGTTTTCTTTTTAAAATATGATGACAAATATTAGTGGAGTGATATATAGTGAAAATTACGATGTTATTGTAATTGATTCATCTGTTGCTGTATTTGAGAGGAATTGGATGATTTGTCGTGGGTATTTAGAGGTTCAGAGTTGGTATTCAGTTGCGGGTATTTGAAAATTCTTTGGAATTGTAAATTGAGTGGTTTATGATTTAAGAGAGTGCTATATTAAATATTTATTATATACTTAATACCAGTGCTGCCATTTATTTTTTTTGGAATAATGCTAGATTCAATTTTATTTAATGCTAGATAATGCTAGATCTTGTAAAATTATAATGCTAAATAATACTTTCTTATTTGATTGAAATAAACATGGTTCAATATGAAAACAATATGTATATTTATATGAGGGTTGATCAATAAGTAATGATAATTGGTTATTTCCAGTTCGCATATAATTAAAAAAAAAATTTTTCTACTACATACATTCACAAAGTCAGCATGAAAAAAAAACATATAAATAGGCCACTATTCCAGGGATTCAAAGTGCCGAAAGCACTAGCTCCAGTATAACACAGTTCCAAGAGGAGCTACATTCATTTGAATACGAACAGACGAAGAGAGAACATCAAAATGGGGAAAAACGAAATTTGTTTGAAAATCTGTTTCATAAAATTGTCTACCAGAGGCATATACGGCAACATAGTGGAAACATTGGGGGACTCTGCTCCTCCATATTCCACCGTTGCACGCTAGGCCAAGGAATTTAAGCTGGGAAGAACATACACTGAAGATGAACACCGCGAAGGACGTCCATCCACATCCCTCACTGAAGACAACGTAAAAAAAGCCGATGATGTGTTGACAAATCAAAGAGTGACCCTCAGGCATGTAGCTTAGGTCACAGGGATCTCATATGGTAGTGTTCGAAAAATCTTTGCCAACAAAATACATATGAAGACGGTCTCTGCCCTAGAATTTTAACGGACAGTTTGTGGGACGCTGAAGAAATTATTGTGATGGAACATTTGGAAACGGGAGCCACTATATCAGGCTCTTACTAAGCTGACCAAATAAGAAGACTGCGAGAGGCAATGAAGGGGAAAACACACAGCAAACTGCGAGCCGGAGTTCTGTTTCTTCAAAATAACGCACCGGCTCAAAAGGCTGCAGTTGCGATGGATACAATTAAAGAAACAGGATTCGAACCTATTCGCTGGATCTAGCTCTGTGGCGTCTACTTCTTTCCTCTGCTCAAATAACACCTTCGGAGTAAGACTTTTGAAAATCCTTTGAACATTATGGCCGCTGTTGAGGTATTTTGGGAGAGTCCAGATAAAGAATTTTTTCCTAAGGGTATCCTGGGTTTGGAAAAAAGATGGACTAAATGCATTAACCTATTAGTAGACTATAATGAAAAATAAATATATCTTTTAAGTTTAACCACCTTGGTTTATATTTATTAGCATAACTTATTGATCAACTCTCGTATGTATAACAAAAACAAATTAGAAGTTTAAAATTTACATATCAAAATGATTCTATATCTATTACAGACATATCAGTTATAGTTAAATTTTCTTCTCTTGTGTAAAGCTCATTTCTACCAATATTTTTCAAAACATCGTTTGGAATCTCTCAATCAAAACAGCAACAATTGTTTATTTTTAAGTGAAGAAAAAGTATTAGTGTCGAAGATTTTTTTCCAGCGTTATCCGTGCGATTACTTGCATTTGAAACCCTAACAAAACAATTGATTCACAATATTCAGCAAAAAAATATCTAACTAGAATGCACATACTTTGGTAAACTTGAACTTGTAGATGCCTGAGGCTCCTGGGAGTCTCTGAAGTGGATGGGACCCCATAACTGATTTTTAGCATCATCACGATTAAATTGAACGTTACCATTTTAAAGCAATATAGATGACTTTATAATCTTTATATTTTGGACTTTGAAATTAAAATTTGATGGGCGAGATTGTAAATAGATGAGTGCCAGATTATTCCAAAATCTAAATTTAAATGCTAAAAATAATGCTAGATGCTAACTCCGAACTTCGAATGCCGTTTTGGACAAAATAATGCTAGATCTAGCATTTAAAATGCTAAAATGGCAGCACTGCTTAATACACGAGTGGATCAGTTGACACAATTTTCTCTTCGATTGAATTCAAAATAGTTTGTGTTAAAAATTTAATAAATAAAATAACAAAATAGAGTAAATATTGCAGTTTTAGACATGGTTGGATTTTGCTGAAATTTGCTCTGAAATTTTTTGAGCAGCAACCAAAGTTGTGTGAAAATTGGCAGTTGCTCACTTCACTCTGATTGGAATTTTTAGGATACTGGTATAACCAGCAACGTTTGTAGGATTAACATGACTTGGCAGACAGAACTGTTACAATAGGTTAAGGAATATAAGATTTTGTACCTAGTTCGTTTGATGCGCGGTAGCTTCTCAGCGAAGTTCGTCTACAGGCTAATGTCATACCGCCCTCTCCTCGATAAAACCTTCGTAGGCCTCAGAGTAGGTTCAAAATTCGCATCTGGGAGTTGGTGGTGTAGGTTCAGTTGACATCGTTTCCAGTTAACACTGATATAGCTCTGAGCACCAGACTCTATGAAGGCGTATCTGTAGATAAGTTTGCCTTCGCAAGGAGCTCAAAGGCCTCCTCCATATGGCAGTATGGGATAAGCGTACCATGAAGTAATGAAGCAAATTATTGGATACTGTATTTGTTTATTAGGTCGCCGAGCGAGATTGGCCTACCAAAGCAGACTGATTTTATTGTGTCATATTCCGGTATTACGTAGTAACATTTTTCGTTAAATTAGTACATGACAAATATACTAAGATGTATGGATTTGGTTTGCGATATTATTTTTAATATTAAGTGCATTTGTTCTCGTCTTCATTAAGTCAAGTCTACTGCTAATTTTAGTGCACACCACTTTCTTGGGATGTCGCTAAAATCGCAAATTGTATATTCTAAAATTGTAATGACATTTTATTTGTATACGTTTCAGCATACACTACACACAAAAAAAGCGGACACAGAGCATCAAAGAGTGCGACTGGATCATCAGGTCACTCAGGCATATACGCCTAAACTGGAGCCTGGTATTAATAAGCCTCGTATTAATAAAAGGACCACAGAGTCGAGTCCTGAGGAGATGCAGGAGACTGTGGTCAGAACGGAAACTCCCGCTTCTGACCTTGGAACCAGTGCTGCCATTTATTTTTTGGAATAATGCTAGACTCGATTTTATTTAATGCTAAATAATGCTAGATCTTGTAAAATTATAATGCTAAATAATGCTTTCTTATTTAATTGAAATAAACATGGTTCAACATGAAAATAAAATGTGTTTTTATATGAGGGTTGATCAATAAGTAATGATAATCGGTTATTTCCAGTTCACATAAAATTAAAAAGAAAATTTTTATTACTACATATACTAACAAAGTCAGCATGAAAAAAACATATAAAAACACTCAGAAAAATGTCATTTAATAGAATCAATTTTAAATCAAAAGTTGAAACACTTTTAAATCAAAAGCGAATCTTATTTGAATTCCACTTTATTATAAAAATTTTATTTTCAAATCAAAATGTTTCATCATTGAATGAAAAATAAAACATTAAAACAAACAAGACTCACTTTGATGAAACAAAAATGTTCCAATATGATTTGGCGCCATATACGTTTCTTTTTAATTCAAATAATTTCACTTCATTTCAATAACGCTGTATCAAAGTGAGTCTTGTTTGTTTAATGTTTTATTTTTCATTCAATGATGAAACATTTCGATTTGAAAATACATTTTTTTTATAGTAAAGTGGACTTCAAATAAGATTCGCTTTTGATTTAAAAGTGTTTCAACTTTTGATTTAAATTTGATTCTATTAAATGACATTTTTCTGAGTGTAGGCCACTATTCCAGGG
Organism: Nemotelus nigrinus; assembly: GCA_947369275.1. Taxonomy (NCBI): domain Eukaryota; kingdom Metazoa; phylum Arthropoda; class Insecta; order Diptera; family Stratiomyidae; genus Nemotelus; species Nemotelus nigrinus. Next base: position 60,834,336 of record OX376375.1, read on the forward strand.
ATTCAAAGTGCCGAAAACACTTGCTCCAGTATAGCATAGTTTTAAGAGGAGCTACATTCATTTGAATACGAAAAGACGAAGAGAGAACATCAAAATGGGGAAAAACGATGTTTGTTTGAAAATCTGTTTGAAAAAATTGTCTACCAGAGGCATACACGGCGACATGGTGGAAACATTAGGGGACTCTGCTCCTCCATGTTCCACCGTTGCACGCTAGGCCAAGGAATTTAAGCTGGGAAGATGAACTCCGCGAAGGACCTCCAAGCACATCCCTCACTGAAGACAACGTAAAAAAAGCCGAAGATGTCGTGTTGGCGGATCAAAGAGTGACCCTCAGGCATGTAGCTGAGGTCACAGGGATCGCATATGGTAGTGTTCGAAAAATCTTTGCCAACAAAATGAATATGAAGAAGGCCTCTGCTCGAGAATGCTAACGGACGAGCATAAGAAGAAACGAGTCGACAATTCAAGGATGAATCTCAAAAAGTTCCATGTAGATGAGGAGAATTTTTGGCCACATTTCGTGACCATGGACGAGACCTGGATCCACCATTTTGGTTCAGAAACCAAAATGCAATCGCGATGACCTTAAAGCGATCCTCTTCATGGATGCCGCAGAAATTCAAAGTGTTAAGTTCGACAGGAAAGGTTATGGAATCAGTTTTTTGGGACTCTGAAGAAATTATTGTGTTGGAATATTTGGAAAAGGGAATCACTATATTAGGCTCTTACTAAGCTGACCAAATAAGAAGACTGCGAGGGGCAATGAAGGAGAAAACACTCGGCAAACTTCGAGCCGGAGTTCTGTTTCTTCAAAATAAGGCACCGTCTCACAAGGCTGCAGTTGCGATGGATACAATTATCCTGGGTTCGGAAAAAAGACAAAATGTATTAATTTATCAGTTTAATCATCTTGATTTATATTCATTATTATTACTTATTGATCAACCCTCTTATGTATAACAAACACAAATTAGAAGTTTAAAATTTACATCTCAAAATGATTCTATATCTATTACAGACATATCAGTTATATCTAAATGTTCTTCTCTTGTGTAAAGCTCATTTCTACCAATATTTTTCAAAACATCGTTTGGAATCTCTCAATCAAAACAGCAACAATTATTTATTTTTTCATCTTTAATCTTTATAATCTTTATATTTTGGACTTTGAAATTAAAATTTGATGGGCGAGATTGTAAACAGATGAGTGCCAGATTATTCCGAAATCTAAATTTAAATGCTAAAAATAATGCTAGATGCTAACTCCGATTTTTGAATACCGTTTTGGAAAAAATAATGCTAGATCTAGCATTCAAAATACTAAAATGGCAGCACTGCTTGGAACGTGGGTCACTGTAGGTAATGGTGAAAAAAAGAAAGGGAAAAGCTCTCAGAAGCATCTGCCGGAAAGAGGCCTAAATGAAAATAAATCTACCAAAACAGGGCACACAGGGCAGGGTTGAAAACTGGAAAGAAGGAAGAGGTCGCAGGAAGAAACTGGACGCAGTATTCATCTAATCAGGTTCAGGTAAGATTTAAGCAGCAGTCCTGGTAGCTAGTTGGAAGGGTGTGTGCCCGGATAACACCGGCACGCAAGTCCACTGGATCAGGCAAACTGCTGAAGGAGGAGGTTTGTTGAAAATTTTGCAATGTAGTGATCACGCAAAACTTTGGGACTCGATACAGACCATCGGAGATGATCAAGAATTTGTGAAGCTCATGGCTCTAAGTCAAAATCGAGCTGTTAGATTTCGATCGCTTCAGAGCCAGTATAAGAAGCTGGACGGGAAGAAGCCGAAGAGGTGAAAACCATTCTTTCAACCTGATTCTAGGGAGCAGAAAAATGCCGACCCACTGTGGAGACATCCAAAGTAGGTAGGCACCAATAGGCGAGCAAGCACGACTGGGTTGAAGGAATTCGGGAGCGGATTTAGATTCGGACATCTGGGAATCCATAAATGCATTTTGTTTTTAGTAATTAAACATTTTAATTGGCCCGTGGTTTGGTGACCTGGTTTACTCCGAAGATTTTTTTGCCGTCTATATAAAATAAGGTTGATAATGGACTTCCTTTCAACAATGAATACTCAGAGATGAATAAAACCCAACTAAGGGTTACCTGTTACAGCCCTAATAAGTTGTAATATGAATTTCAAATAAATATTTTTAATTCATTATCTGATATAAATAGAAATTTTCGTGGATTTTCACTGGGTTTTTTTAAGTAAAAATAAGCATAAATCAAATTTTAGTTAGCAAATTCCATTCTTTTCAAAATAAAAACATCCAGTCTTTCTTGTGTTTTTTTTAGGCGCTACAGGTTTCAGTAGTTTTCAGACAGGCTTCCTAACCACTCTAAGTTCAGGCGGAGGTTTTTGCGATATGTGATGATATCAAAATTGTCACGGACAGTCAAGCGGCGATAAAAGCGCTGATGCCTCACACATATAAATCTAAGTGCGTACTCGACTGTATTCAGGACAAGCATGTGACCAGTCTTCCTTTGTTAGGATCGACAAATATCCCAACTCCTATTCAAATGGTCAAGTGCTAGATTAATGACATGCATATGGCAGGGAACTCAGACCTGTAGAATAACCAAAATCATGTGGCGGTCAATCAATCTCGCAGCTACTAAATGCCTACTCAAATTAATGCGGATTGACTGCAAACAGCTGTTTGGCATCACCACTGGCTGGCCATTGTCTTGAAGCAACATATGATGAAAATGCGACTCTTAATCAGCGCCACATGTACAAAGAAACTGGAGTATTAGAAAAAATCCAGCATCTTCTGTGCCACTAGCCGGCACTGGGGAAAAGCAGACAGCGCTACTTCGGCGAGGTCTGGCTAGTGGATCCCTTGCACGTCACAGAGCAGGGGCTGAAGGACATCATTCAGTTCGCAAAAAGATCTGGGGCCTGCGATGGCCGCTTGGACTGAACCCTCTATCTCCTGGCCCACTTATTTGGTATCACTATGGGCCGATAGATCTATGTGCAACCTCGTGTCAACAAGTAAAACCTAACCTTGGTCTGTGTCTTCAGAAACGAGCCCATACCGTCCCCGGCATTCTGCAAGATTACAGCTGTGGTTCCGTGATTTGAATCGTACTACATCGGAATTTCATGCGCATATTACCCCTGAGCATACACTTTTAAGGATGAACTGAACCAAAAGCATAAGCCCCAGAATATTTTCCAAGGGTGGTTCTTAATTCAGCTGTGATGGTTATGCAAACTTATCCTTGCAGTCTTGCCAGTTCCTTGCTATTGGCTTTGCACTCTGCTGCTTCCCACCACGCCATTGTTCCTTAAACCAAAATTGGCCTCACTGCACATGTGATTATATAGCAGGCTGTTCCTGGTATAAGACCCTTAGTCCTAGAGTGAGCTGATCGGCCCAAGAAAAGCTCTGCGCGAGCCAAATTTATTCAAAACTCCACATTAACCCCCCAGTTCAGTTTCCTGTTTAGCTCAAAGCCCAAATATTTAACACTATTGACAAGTTCCAATGTTATTCCTTTAGGGGTAGTTGTGACAAATTCCGGCCCCCTGCGTCTCCTTGTGAAGATTACAACTTCGGTTTTTGTTGGATTTGCCCAAAGACCGGCTTTTCTAGCCCAGATTTAGATGTGGTCCAGCGACAAAGTTTATGTGAACGGACCCCTCACAAGCACCACTTTCTCAAAACTACTCGCCCTTAAATTCTCCAGTATCTCGTTGACTACCAGGATCCAGAGAAGGGGAAATACGATCCCTCTTTGAGGTATTCCCGTTTCGTTTTGGCTTGTCCCTTAATTTGTCTGTTTTTAAGCAAGCCCAATGTCAAGGTCGAGCTTTTCCGACCACACGTCTTTGAAACCGAGCACTAAAATTCCTATTCAATGGTTCACCTGCTCGTTAATTTATCTTGGTTTTGTCATATCCATGAAGTATTTCTTTGTTTTTCTGGAGTAAACTGCGCATTATGCTCTTTTCGGGTTCCAAATTTTATTGCAACAAAAACAGGTCAGATACCTGCTGCCTGTGGGCCCTTTCGATTATACTTAGAGTTGCCAGGGTACTATCAATTACCCCAGCAGTGTTCTTAGTAATAAATATTGGTTTATTATGTACGTTAGTAAATGTTTGTATGTATAAATCAAATTTTAGTGAAAAAATTACGGTATTTCTGTAATAAATAACAAATTCAAGTCTTCCCAGTTTTTTTTTAAAATTGTTTTTTCAACTTTGCTTTCAGATTCAGGTTTGGAGAGAGCTCGGAGCTTGGAGTTTGTTAACAATACCGTTTTGGCTTACGAAATTTGTTTTTCCAAAAGTTTTCCTAAATTATCTTTCACTAAGGTCTTACCCTTTCCAATTTCCCTTTTTGTAGTGATGATGATATGTTGGTCCGATGGTAACCAGCAAGATCGAAGGACGCCATTTGGTCGGTAATATCAGACATATGAATTTGAAAGAATAAACTGTTTTGAGCCAAACCAGAAGGGACGTTATTGTTGAAATCATCCAGAGATTCACTTTCTATTTTATTTAAAGCTATCCGGGTGTTATTTTCATAAAAATTAAATTATCAAATAATTGAATCCTCCATCTTCATAGCAATTTTTGTTACGGGAAGATGTTGAACAAGTGCATGGGAGCTATTTTACCAAAATTTGATCGTTTTCGAGAATTAACTTTCTACCTTGACAATGCGTGCATGATTTTTTTTTCTATGATAATGGCAAAGCTCAGGAGATTACCCTTTGTAGCGAATACTTAGCAATGGCGGGAGGGGGACGCATATGGGAGAAGCCGAAATCAATTATTTTATTATTCTTTTTTTTAAGTGCCACATTTTGTTCTTATTTTCTGATTAGCAGAGCGCTGGTATTATGCTCAGTTGTCGACTGTTAAGTCAGCAAAAGACGAACAAATACAACCATGAGCGCGGGAGATTCGAGCCCGCGGGCAGTAGGTCGCTGCTTTGGACTGGCGAATTAGCGAGCTGAGCCTACCAACCCTATTTGTACATGTTGGCTTACTTTCTGAGAGTCTTGGTAAGACCCGAGCAACTCCTTTTTGAATTAACGCCAATCGGTTTTTTTCACTTTTGCTCGCGCAAAATTCATAGATATCCCCATATTTTTGCCGTCCAAAATGGCACTGGCAAGACCGAATTATTTTGTTATTCATCATAATAGACGTCATACAATCAAAGCACATTTTTCTAAATAAATCCACATTGTTACTAACTTACATTTGCTTTGATCAGCTTTCATAATAATGATGTCAACTATTGTCCGGTTGAAAAAAAAATCAAATCAAAAAAAAACATCTCCCACTCGACCACCCACTTTGACAGACACTAATTGATCGAAATCATCACCATTTTTAAATATCCACAGACATTCATTGTCCGAAATGCAACAGTTTCCATTCATTTATCAATAAAATAGAATCATAAATCGATTTTTTATATCTGTCACTACAATTTCATGATGCCTACGGTCAATCAAATAGAAAGTGACAATCATTACCCACTAATTTTATCGTACTACGAACGTATCTACAGACGTAGCTATATATCTAGGTAAGCACATGCATATAAATATTTTGCTTCATGCTATTCGATTCCGAAAATTATGACTGGATTGTGTGCGCAACGGATTAAATCAGACCAAACGTATCTATCTGCATAGAGTGTATCTGGTCTACGCTCAGAAAGGAAATCGAAAAATGAAAAAAAAAATGTAAATTACAATGGATAAGCGTATTAAAAATTTTTTTTTTATATTACTCTTGTATAATTATTGAGAGAGTAGTGTCTAGCGTGACGTGTGCGCTGAATAAATGTTTCATTTTTTTTCCTATCGGAACGGTACTGTTTGTTTTGTCCAGACAATATATTTTATATAGTTTTTGTTGCTCTTTCATTTATGACAATTTGATTTCGCACTCTGGTTGATGGCATCATTCTGTGCGCTTGCTGTCTAATAAATATTCAAACAGCGATCGTTTAAAACACGCGAGCGGTGATCGAACTTTAATTGAGCATGTAGTAAATTATTTCGCGGGGAGTTAATATCTTCTGACGGAATATCATTTGGAAAATATTTAGAGCAAAGGTTTGATTGCTGTTTAGTATTTTATTTTGATTTATTTGTGGAATAAACAATAAATTTAACGAATTAAAACCTCAAGACATATTGGTAGTAACGTGTGACTCAACGTTGTCTAACCTGACCTCAGTAGCTTCTTTTTGGTGCTATGGCTCTTTCAATTCAACCAAAGTCTTAATCAGATTTTTCTCATCAATCATAAATAACATTTTACCTCTGCAAACTGTTTTATGGTTCTCTACGTTCAGGTTCGAAAACTCATAGCAAGATTGCGGCAAATCGTTAGCAACATTCCCATCAGAGAACTCATAAATAGCGCCCATTACACTACCTAGCTAACAACTTAGTAACTATCTATCTAGAAACTTGCAATCAGTTCTATAAAACCAGCACACTGTCGACGTACAAGTGGTCAGAATCAAGTTCAATGGCTACTTAAATGCATTTCCGAAGGAATTTCTCATATACACGACCACAGTCCACTGACAGTCATTCGTTATTTCGTCCATTCGTCCGTTCTTCGTTCATTTGAAATGTTCATTTCTTTGCAATCATTATCTTTAATGAAAATCAGACAGTATGTTGCTACTGCGATATGCATACAAGTAGATATAGTTGGGTGTGCTTGATTCCAGTGGTGCATTTCGAATTCTTTCTTCGATTCCGAATCTCCAATCTCGGAACACCAGAAGCAGTTACCCAACTCTGGCTGCTATGGACCGAAGATCTTCAGCATCGATCGAAATGAAGATGCAACGATGCCTTGAAGAGATGCTGCTCATGAATTTCAAATACAGGTAAAACATACGTTTCTCATTCGTGTGATTGCTAACTATTCGCATTCCTTAGGTTATTTATAGCTTGAAGTAATATTGTATTCTGAATTTTGTTGTTGCGAATAGCTGGGATTTTTTTGTTTGTTTGATTGTATGTCTAATGAAATGGCGCAGATTACTACGGTGTTCCCATTATCAGTTAAAGTAGGTTTACTATCGAATCGATGTAACAGACAATGTTGTATCATGATTAAATACGCACTGGAGACTTGTCATTAGTAAATGTTGTATTATAAAAAAAAATTGTGCATGGACTGTGGTTTTGCTATCGGCCTGGCCTGAGGAGACGAGAAATAAATAAGATTTAAAGTTTCAGCAACGGACGGACTAAGATCTCTTTTTTATTAAAAAAAATAAAGTTGACTAAATTCACATAAAAGAGAGGAATGGAGTACTGAGTGGCGAAGAAACCTCATAATTTGCCAAAAAAGCATAAGTTGAAGTCGGCCTAGTAAGGGAAAGAACTTTGATGAAAAAGGATCCCGAAAATTCTAGCCAAGCTTATAGAAAACAAGGAATGTTGGCTTTGGAAGAAGCGTACGTGCCTACCAAAGATGAAGTGGGTTTTGTTCGGTCTAAATTTGCACTCGATAGGACAAATCCACAATATTTTTCCCCTCATGAAGATGAATAAAAAAATCGGCTTACCAGATCCTCGCGTGATCTATCAGACCATGAGCTATGTGAGGTATTTGAGGTGAGCCCATGAAGTTTCGGATCTGCCTAACCGGTCGCACTGAGCTATCAAAAACTATCACAGCTCTTTTGTCTGTAAAGCAAACTTTCTCCTGCTTTATGCACAGTGCTTTATGCACAGTACTTTCTCAACGTATAGTGTGACGGCATGCCAGTTCTCTTCGAGACAGTTCTTCAATGGTGTGCGTCAAATTTGCGAGCCTACTGCATACAAAGAATGTATTCTGTGAATCATCGAACTCAATCACACAGTATCGGCACCTTACCCATTCTGTTCATTATCTGAAGTAACCGTGTCCTGCCAAGAACTGACAAAGGTAGAAGTCCACCTTTTCGTGACTACGGCTAACCCAAAGCTCAATAAGACCAATTAGATTAGCGGTCCAGTGCCTTTTACTGCTTGTACATTTAAGGGGGTAGAACCGGTTAGAATGCTAAAAAACAGCCTCATTTTCAATATTTGTTTTTTTTTTCACCTTCTTTATTTTATATAAATTTTAAAATTCGAATGGGTAAAATACACGTTTTGAAGATTACAAAAAAAAAAAATTTTTTTTATTTTTTTCATTTATCTACTTATTTATAGAGGGCGCCAAAGTTGACGTCTCGATAAATGCCCCGTCATACTGCGGACAGATAATCTCAGGAATGAAGAATCTTAAACAAAAAACAAAACCGCACTTTAAAGAGGAATGTTTCTTATGTGGTAATCTACCACAATATTTTTAAAAAAATGATCGAAAAAATGGCGGTTTTTCGAAAATAATTTTCGGAAAATCATTGTTTTTTTCACTTAGTTTCGCTTGCCCAATTTTTTGAGGTTCGCTTTTGGCCTATATTGTGGTAGATTACCACACAAGATACTTAAATAAAGAAGTGGACCAAATTTGACTTAAATCGGTTCGGCCAATCCGGCGTATAAGTGTCCGCAGTTTGAAACAACGTCATTTCGAGAAAAACGCGTTTAAAGTTTTGTTTCCATTTATTTATTGAATATTATTTAAAAAATATGTTTTTAACACCTACAATTGCTCAGTCTGCAATGCCTGGACCATACATAAGTATTCTTGAGTCCACATAAGGCAGTTTTTTTTTTGCCAAACGCGCTTCCTTTGCCGCTTTTTCTGCCTGACTTATGCGCTCTTCATCTGCAGGCATTTCCAAACACAGCAGATTATCGTACATGATGTTCCAGAGGTCAGAGGTCAGGTATGATAGCCTCTGTGCCGCACTTGATATGAGTTCTTTTTCTGATTCCCACCTCGATCTTATAAAGTAATCATCGGTCTCTGAGGTAGTCTCGAATTTGGCTGGCAAGCAACTAGAGATAAGAAGCCTCTGCTCAAAGGTACGAAGGATGACTGACTACCTCACCAAATTGCAGGTATTGTGTACATCGAGCGTTAACAGCAGGACGACCATTCTGAACTTCTTTTCCATTGGCTCATTCTTCTCATCGATATTATTTGCACAGCCATCGTCTTCTTGCTCAATTAAAAATTTATTGATCTATCATTCATCCTAACCACATTAGATTATCACCACATTTAGCACAATGCAAAAAAAAAATGCTTAAGCATTATAGAATAAATTTTAGCGGGTAAATCGTAAGCTTGCGTAGAACTATTTTCAATTTCACGCCAAATCCGGTATTGACACATTCCTACATCATAATTTTAATGGTGAACATGCTTCTAAGGACTTCAGAGAAAAGAGGAGATAAGGGCATGAACACTTTATCTCTGACACCAGAAGTAACTGTGACCAAAAACATTTGCCTCTCGTTAATCAGGAAATTAGATGATTTGTTTTACATCAGTCCAGCTATTTTATAGCCTCAAATCATATCTCGTCCAAAATTTTCTTTTCACTATTTACTTGACGAGATCAATTAGGTTCTTGGAGAACCGTGAATTTTTGACTTTTTCGATTTTGGCTCAGGTAACATAATGCTATGTGGAAAACAACATAGATTATCCTAATTATTCAATAAACTTGGCTTACACTAAGGCCCACATACTGTGGGAATTTCGTAAAAATTTGATGAATGCATCGGAAGCAAAAGGATAAAAAGTTTTTACTTATTTGAGTCATTTTGGAGTACCAACTCAAACGGTCTAATTAGTTCACGTTGCCACGCAGTGACCCAGACATCTGATTAGCAGGCCTCACTGCACAAGAAATTCGTTTTATGTCTTGAACTAACTCGTATTTTTGCAGTTACATTTTAGTGCAATTACTATTAGTTATAGCTAACATTGAATTGAATTTTTATTGGACTTATGCTTTCAGATTGTTGAAATCATCAACTAATTTCTCATTTTGCAAATATAAGTACTGCCTCAACTACACACACATTTATTTCAAATAGCAACAAAAATTATTTTCAAAAATACTTCGCATATCTATCTCATATTCAAATGAATTCAGTAGAGGTAGCGTCAATTTGACAAGCAACTGCATATCTAATGAAGTCTGCCTATCTACTACGCCCGTGTCCGGCCAACTGGCAATCAATCAGAAGACAACAAAGAAGAAAATACATGAAGAAATCGTTGAATCATATTAAATGCTGATGGTGATGATGATGCTCCTATGAAGGTATTCCCCGATGAACACAACATTCTTGATCTTCTTCGTCCTAATCATTGGCCGACCGACCACTTGCAAGATTGTAGACGCATCTGAAAATAGCATTTTTCCAAGATGCATTGCTCATTTCAATCAAGCTAAGCTAAATGCTTTTTTCACTCTTTTATCACTCTCTCGTTGGTTACCTATTTCTGAATATTAATGTAAAATTTCCGTTTTTAGAATGTGTCGCTCGATGATCATGATGTGGTTGATGATGATGATACAAATGCATTATGTATAAATTAATGTGAAGAAGGGCTTTAACCTGTTATGGAATGCTATCCAGTAGGTTTGAAGAAGGTACGACTGAACGTTGTCCATGCACATTTATAGGAAACAAGAAATATAGCGTTTCTTTGCAAACGCATAGAAAGATATGAATGAATAGCTAATCATGCTTCGGCACTGGACTGGAATGCTTGAATCGTTTCAGAATTAAAGATGCACGCAGAGTTCAGGAACGAGATTCAAATAAAAATTCACTGGCGTATTTCTATCTTTAGAATGCTTAATAGTGTCAATTTAAATATGCGTAGATACAATGATGATAAATCATTCTAGTACTATGTAATGATGAAGGTAATTGCAGGTTTGATCGTAATGGAGATTTTTTGAAGTTCGCGGTCTAATTATTTAATGCCACTTAATGGCTTTGCAGGAATCGGCTCAGTACACGGCAAACTAATATTATCCTCCCAGACTGCATTCACTACTTCCAGAATTATGCAAAACCTAAAAATTGATCATTTAAACCAAACGTTCCCACAAAGCAAAAGCCATATCATTTTATTCGCTTGACCTCTAATTTTTTTTCTCCCTTTCCTAAGCGCTAGTTTCGGTGAGACACTGACACACAAACCACCATACTAACATTTCCTGACAAGCTTTCTTGCTTGATTCTGCTCAATCGTCACATTTTCACATACTATTTAACAAGCCTATAAACATTTGACTTGTATGCAAATGGAAATACTATTTCAGGCCCTTTTTCACACGGACACTTCAATTTCGAACGGCATGAAACTGCTAGCCCATAATGAAACTTTGTACAGAAAGACGTACAAATGTCATCTAGGAGCAAAAAGCAAATTTATTGTCGGCCGAAACTATTTACATCTTTGTTTGAAGGATGAATGGTCAATAGGTGAAGAAATGATATTTTCTTTTGGAAAAAAACAAAGGACATTGGTAATTGTGTTGTTTGGTGAAAAGCAAGTTTTCGGGTTTTGTCGATTTTGACAAATTTGGAGAAAGTAAAGTATACACTACATTCCCAAGAAACTGATTAGACAGTTCATTTTGTATAGCAAATAGTTCTACTATTGCAGGAACGATAAGTAAGACCGATTTGCCATTTTCAGTTTTTAATTAAATTTTAGCACTTCGAAGACTTTTAATAGCAAAAAGAGTCTGGCTAAAAAATATTTCCCAGCAAATGGATCACGTCTGATCGGAATTACGCAGCTGGTACTGTAAATAGTACAGGATCAGGAAAAATTTCAAAAACAAATCCCGTAAATTCACAAAACAATTTCTTCAAAGCTTAACACCACCTGAATCTTAGTTTAAGATACTTAATTTTATAACATGAGATTTATTCAAATTAAATCAAGCAACATTTTTCTCTGGAATATCTTTTTTTTATAATAAATAAATGTCAACTTACCCTTTTCAATTCTAATCGGAATACCGTTCAGTTTTTCGAGCAAATGAATCACACAAACTTTTTTTTAAATTAACGATCGGCTTTTCCAATTATTTTCACTGTAAATTTAACAAACTTTTACCAACCAAAGATAACAAAACAACATTGAATAGAATGCCAAAGCAAAAGAAAATCTTCCGAAAAATATCCACTGCGAAACTAATGATCTACATAAATACGTTCCAAGAGCATTCAATTCAGTGATAGTTACCGAAATCTACAAAACAACGCATGGAATTAGGAAATTTCTCAGCCGAAATTTTACACAAGTTTCTCAGTTTCTTTTTTTCGCTACTATTATTGTTATTAATTTATTTTCTGTTTCCAGTGATCTCGTTATGAACAATCGTGCATTAAACTCGATTTTATCTTAGTGTGAATTATGTATTATACATGTGTAGCTATTAATTTTTGAAGAAAAGTTGCACACCTCAACTTGCAGTCTTCGTTACGTTGCACGCAGGAACCGCACAACAATCGAGCTAAACAATCTTCAGCCGCGCGTTTGCTAAAAAAAAACCCGATACACACAAAAATCAAGTGTTGGTAAAAGCTTATAGCGAATAACCGGCAAAAATTTATAGTTTCACGAATATGCATGTATCGGAAGGCCAGTCATTTACACTTGAACACAAACAAACTAAACAACCGAAATTTTATATTTTTACTGCACTGAATCGAATTGCATACATACATGCATGCATATGTACCACCGAATTTGTGAAATTTTATGCGAGAAATTCCACCAGAAAAATGCACACGAACTGACGGACGTACTTCGGATTGTGATTGTCAATTTCCGTTTCGATGCGCTTATATTAAGTTCGAATTGTCGCAGCCGATGCTTGTCGTCGACACCTGCTTTTGCTGAAATCTCCACCGTTACTGAAATTTTTATTTAAAGACAAAGTTTAAAACAACGTAAGACGTTCATATGCCAGTTCGCCTGGCCATATGACTAACGCGCCGAAGACAACGATGATGAAGACGACTTGGATTGGATTGGAACGACAGTAGCAAAAACAACAACGACCACAACAACAGCAAAAGTAGATAGCATTTGTATGACCGACCACTGTCCATCCACGTATTCGATTTGAGGGTGGGGGTAGAAATATGTATTTCTCCAACCTTTGATGAAGTCTCGCGGAAAGATCGCGACGCGATGCATGCGACCACAACGCTTTCAACGCTTACGAAAAACTTAACTGGCGGGAATCGTATCGGCATAAAAGCCAAATGTTTCTCCGAAATGTAGCTTGAAATGTTTCTAGCACTCGTACTTGCACTCTATCAACAAAAGAGAGTCTCACATTCAGCACGGTTTTAGGTATAGGGAGTTGCAGGAACAATCCGCTTCGAGTCTGTCTAGAGCATAGACATATGTCTAGAGATATTTAGTGTGGCTTTTGTCTAGTAAAGCAAAGCGAATTACCTTGGTTGGAACACCGCGGACCGACAGTCAGACAGCCAGACCAAGTAAGAGCAACGTTGTCTGATGCATTTCTTTTAGTCGACATGAAAGGTGTATTGTATCAGCTCCAACTGAGTGTGTTGTGCTATTGTTAATCTGTAAGTACCTACTACTCCGAAATTGCAGTAAAGAGTAAATACGACGACCAAACAGGTGACAATACGTCAAAATGAAATACAATGGAAGTGAGGAAAATTCGTAGGAAAGCTACTTGGTTCACTTTCCAGTGAATTCTCTTACCTGGCGTGATGTCGTGATATGGCACCATGGCATGTAACAGTAGCGGGTGAGTACATGTAATATTTAGATACAAATATGTGAGTGGATACATACATATGGCGTACTTGAGTAGATCTAGGTACATAGTTATTTATGGGTAGCAGGTGGTTTTGGTGATAAGGTGATTCTTAAAATGTTGTACATGATTGGAGACTAATTTAAAAAGAGGGAAAGCACGTGCTTTCAAAGGTAGTACCGACATAATTTGCATGAAAATTCCAGGTTTGCATTGAATAATCGATTTGCTGAATATGCACTGTAAACCAAAGGAAATTATTAAATAAGAAGAAGTGAAAGACAAACGATGTCTAACTTCTCAATTTTTTTTAGAAATTGGTAGCTCACAGTGGCGAAGCCCCCATATAACCCGATTCCTCCCGGCTTCCCTTTTGAAAATATTGACGTGCCTAAGAATTTGAACAACATGTATGCACCTTACGTAGCATGTACATTTTAAACGTTCTACGCTAAAGCAACGAAAACATTCCAATTCATAAGCCGAAATTTTCCGGCTTTCGAATTCATATTTGATGGTCACTGCATGCTTTTATCAAATGTCTAATGATCCGGTTATCTCTCTGTTCATCATTTGCTGAAATGGTTGCGTTGTTTCGCTTTGAGAGACGAAAAATAAGCCGGAATGAATTAGCTTACTGGCGGTTCATGAATGGAAAGTAGCTTTAATCGGTTCCTTCAGTATTGTCATTGTGCTGTTTTCATGTGGAATTTACTTTTGCTAGGAAGTTGAATTGCCTACATAATAAGAATCAATAGAATACAATACGTTTGAGATATAAATATGAACTTCACTTAGTATTTTAAATAAATTCGTGCCAATTGATTATAAATATATTTTTACTCTTATTTCAGTTAAATTTGATAAGGCAGCACTAGAGTTGTGCCTTTTAAAACCAAAAATACGAATGCTTGGCAAAAAAGACGATAAGGAAAGCATGTATGTAGCATTATGACTCGAACGGCCTGCGCATATTGATATCCCACCAAAATCCGCTTTTGGGTAATGACTTATCTTTGAATAGCTAACGGCTATGATTGATACGAATACATATGAACGACATGAGATAATAGAAGGAAAACATGTACGTAGCTTAGTGACTAGCACCACCAGCTTGGATTGAAATTCTTTAAGAAATTATACCTAAAATCATTTATTTTCTTTATGTCAATTTACTTATGGTATTTCCAAAAATCAAAAGTCATTTAATATAAAAAATTTCATATAAACCGCTCTTTAAAAATCTGAACAAACATATATTCTATTAAGATATACATAAAAAAATTGCCAGGCCATAGTTTTTTTTTTTATATATTGCAAAACAAATGAGCGATGAAAATAGTAAATGGCTTGTCTTTTGCGATATTGTTAGTCAGTGCTTGCATTTGTTTACCGTTAATCGTGTGTTTGTTAAATAAAGTGTTCGTCATTTTTCTTTATGTAATGAGCATTTGTTCTGGTGGTAAATTTTAGTTGTTCGGTAATATTTCATTTCATTTTGCTCTAGTGTGGTCTTTTTGCTTGTGCTTAAAGGACACGAAACAATTTGAGTAAGCATTTAAAAAAAGTAGGCTTTTATTTCTGGTTAATATTTGAAAGCTCGAGATGGTTCTAATTTGCGTTGAATGTTGTTTGACAGATTGTTGCAAGAGGAAGTATTTATTGAATTAAGTCGCGCCAACCCATTGTTAAAAATAGATTATAAACGTAAAGATGGATTTTCCAAGCATTTCAATGAATCACTTTATGAAAAGTATTCATGGCTAATCGGTGGTTGCAAATAAAATAAAATGTTTTGCTTCCCATGCCTTTTGTTTTCTAGTTCAAGGTTTCTCAGAAATAAACAATTTTGTAAATTCGTCAAAAAACATATCCAAACCGAAAAACATATTCGCAGTTGTTTATCTTTGCATGAGCTTGGCGCGAGCCGAATTGAAATCTCTTTAGGCCAAACATATGAAGTAAACAATAGAAAAGTTGATAAGCATCGGAATTTAATGAGGCGCTTCATAGACACAGTTGTATTTTTGGGCAAGCAGGAATTGGCGTTTTGTGACCATGGTGTCTTCGTTTTGTGACAATCGAGGCAATTATATTGAGACTTTGTGTTTCTTGAGCAAAAACGATACCTTGTTGGAATCACATTTGGAACAATCCGCATCCTCACAAAATGTGATGTTTCCAAGTCTTTCGAGCGATAGTCAAAGCGATTTAATTACTAGTGTCGCCAAAGTTTTAAAACAAGATATAAAAGGTTAAATTCACAAAGCTCAATTCGTGGCAATCATGATCGATGAAACCCTAGCGTGAGTCACAGGGAACAATTCAGTGTTGTTTTACGGTATTTGTCAAAAACGGGAGTTGAAGAAAAATTCTTTGGTTTTTTAAATGTTAGCGCTAATCGTACTGCAGAAGAATTATCGTGTCAAGCCCTGCAGATTTTTGAAACATATGATTGCAAAGAAAAATTAATAGCATAATTAAATTTAGCACTATCCCGATCATTGGAAAATATACCTGAATTGAAAATATTTTTCGGCTATGTGAACATCATTGTGGGTTTTTTTTAGCAAATCAACCAAACGTTCTAACCTTCTAAAACAAGTATCTGATCGGCGTTTACCAGTCGTTTCGGAAACTCGTGGGCATAATCATTCGTGTATAATAAATAAAATTTTCAATAGATATGATAGATACTTTCAGCACTATGTTAAACGATCCAAAAAACTGGGACAATGATTCGCTTTCTCATGCGGAAAGTCTGTGTCAAAATATGAAAGATATGGAATTATGTGTCTTTCTTCATACTTTCTCAGAAATTTTCGCAAAAACTGATATTCCTTTTGCATTGTTACAACGCAAACAAATTGATGTAAAAGCAGCGATGATAGAAATTTATTTGTTTGAGTCTTGGATAAGTTTTCACTTGATGAATAAATTCAATAAAATTTTTCATAAAGTTCAAGAGTTTGCTCAGTTGCCACGAAAACGGCGAAGGTTTTATTTAGATATCGATTCGAAGACGGTGAATTATCGTTTTTAGATTTACTGTGTAATTCGAAATATGAATCATTTACGCAATCCTTTCCCGTTGAAAAAATCTTTGCCTAGATTCGAATGGATAAATAAAAACTTACCCTGTTTTTCTAAAATACACTTTATGCACTTACATTGTTTATGATTCGCGAAAGAAACCAGAGAGTATCTGACGAGAAACGCAAAAGAATAAACATCAATTTAGTGGCATGTCGCGATAGAATTGGATATAGATTTTTGTAATTTGCTGTAAATTTGCATTGAATATTTTTGTAATACGCTTTTATATGGCAAGAAATGTGTTTTTAAATAAGGTATGTAAGAAGAAATGTATACCCGAATGTTCTATCATTTTGAGGTTTCAGATCATAAATTCTAAGGGGCTCACGTGCTAACGTGCTTTTAAGGAATAACCGCCACTGGTAGGGAAATCTGAGTTTGATGAGCCGAACCCTACTAGGCACATATGAGGGGACGAGCAAGGGGCGCCAAAACATAAAAAAACGAACAATTACAAATCGCAAACTGTCACTGACGTCTAAAATACAGTGGCCACCAAAACCTAAATATATGAGGACACATCATGGAATTACCATAGCAATGCGTCTAAAGGAATGTTGCTAGCCAGAAAAAAGGCAAATCTTTAGACTTATGCGAATACTGCACCAGATTTCCTTAGATTTTTATACAGTAGTTATTTTAAGCTACCATGTACAATAAATCCATAGAAACATGCAAAAGTGTTAACATATTCATTGCAGTATCATAAATAAATTCATCAAAGTTTCATTTTTCCTTATCTTATGCTGCTTATAGTCAAGTTTAAACAGAAAGCAGCTACTTTCCCTGTACGCTAGATTTTCCCGGTGGATGCAGAAATTCTCTAGATCTAGGAAACTAAGCTGAAATTTGGAATCTAATGGAATAAGAAAATGGATTTCATAAACCGGATTTTTTGGGCTTCTTTGTTCGACAGTATCTAGAAGCAGAAGTTAAAAGTGAATTAAGTTCTTGGGACGGATTTTGAAGCAGATGCTTACGTGAAATTTCCCAAAAAAGATGAATTAATTTTTCTACTGTATTTTGAGACAGAATTTCATCCGAATTTTCTAAAAGACGGATTGATTTTCCTACACAAGTGAAAAGCAGAAGATCAACGGAATAGCTGGGAAGAATGTTTGGTTGGAGTCGAGAACTCGGAAGTAGCTGGCATAACCCAAAGAAAATCATAGATTTTGTAGCGCTGCGAAGGCAGGTCTTACTGGGAAACCAGAGGTCGGGAGATCAAGACTACACGAATGAGGAGGTGAAATGGACGAATGAACTGATCGACCGTGTTTAGATGCAAAAGTTGAATTTCATTGGAAGCTGGTCAAAAATTGAGATCTATGTTCCGGTTTGAGAATGAATAGAGTATTCCTTTTTTCAGGATAGTTAGGTTATTATAATTTTAAAGATTTCATGGTATTTTGGAACAGTGTTAAGAATTTCAGCAGAATTAGGTGGTGGTGCTAAGCAAAATAAATTTGGAGCTCACGTAGTAAATGAACTGTGACATCCGTTTAGTCCAAAGTACTGGGTCGAAGTTAAGTAGAACTGAGTTGTAATAGTACTTTCATCAGTGGCGTCTCGTGTCCTTAAAACTCGGGGAAGCAGATATATTTTTGCATATTTTCGAGAATAAACAAGTAGGTTTCAATGTGCTCTCTTGATACTAGCCTTGGATGTGGTTCTGATGGTATTCCAAACATCCATCCATGTTTGTTCCTCTTACTTCGAGTATGGTCCCTATTCCATGGAAAACGGCAAACATTTTTTCCGGTCATAAAGCTGGTGACCCTGTTTGTGTCTCTAATTATCGGCCCGTTTCCCTCTTTTTCTGTTGCGGTAAACTGTTTGAAAGGGTGGTTTACAATAGAGTCTGCCCTTCCACCCAATCTTTTCTTGCTCCAAAGCAGCATGGGTACATAAAAGACAAATCTTCATTGACCAGCTTGCTTTCTATCACCAATGTGATTGCATCTGCCTTGGATCAGCAAAAAATTTCTCCAAACATATTTCTCTAAAGCCTTTGAATCTTCAAATCATGATCTTTTTCTTCTTTTAAAGCATGAAAATCATGGTATCTCTGGTCCTGTACTCGCCTGGTTCACTTCCTATGTATCGACTGGTTCACTTCCTGTACCTCTATTCCATTTCTTCCTACCTCAGGAGTTCCACAAGGTTAAATTCTTGGCCCTCTGTAGTTCCTGCTCTTTATCAACGACCTGCCACCTGTTTACGCTCTCCTTGACTTTTGTGTGCTGATGACTTCAAGATGTTCAGAATAATCGATACATTTGACGATTGCTATCACTTAGAAAATGATCTCTCTGCGTAAAACAACTGGTGAATCGCTAACGCACTTACTCTGAATATCGCGATGTGCTACCAAATGCGGTATACACATAAAATTAACTGTCAATTTCAAAGACCTTGGCGAAATATTTGATACGAAACTCAAATTCGATCAACATATAATGCACATCACTGCCAGGGTTTCTAAATTGTCTGGCTTTATCCTTAGATCCGCCAAATCGTTTTTTAACCTTTCCACATGTTTGTCATTTGTCCGCAGTATTCTGGAATACTATTGCCCAGTGTAGTGTTTCTATTACCAATACCTTGTGCAATTCTTTGAATCCGTCCAGCGTAGGTTTACCCGCTCCTTATTTTACAAATTCAACATTCCGTACTGTGTTTATTATCATCGTCTCTCGATACTGCAGATTCCTTCTGTTGAATTACGCAGAGTTTTCCTTGGCGAGTGTCTCCTTTTCAATTTGCATTACCATCTTGTTAATTGTGATCTATACAGCCGGGTTTCTGTTCGGGAATCTTTTCGATCTAACAGATCCTCTTTCATATTTAACGTACCTTTCGCGCGAACTGATGTTTACTTTTATTCGTCGTTGTTACATATAGCTAAACAACACAACGAGTTGAAACTCGATCCTCTTCCGTTGACGTTCTTTGGACACAAAAACTTTTTAGAAAATAGAGTACTTAAGTACGAGGTCAATTTTGGAATTTGCTACTTGTTTAATTTTTTATTCTATTTATTTTTGTATAGAATTTTTTCTTGATTAATTTTTTCTTTTACTTTTTCTAATCTGTAATTGGACGTAAGTCTGTTGTATTGGGGAATTTGACATATAAACAAACAACAAATGTCTAAGATAATTTTATAGAGTCATTTTACTCAAGACCCGATTTGAATCATCAAAACAGGGCACAAAATAGAAACGTAATTTATTTTTAGAAAAAATTCTGGAATGAAACTTGGTTTCACTAATGATGAATGAGAACAAAGTAATGTCATTTACACACGAAAAATTTTATGAGGGTCTTATGTTAAGCAAAGTAAAGAAAGCCATGATGATTTTAATTGGTGTACATAAATCTCTTAACAGAACGTTCTGCAGTGACTTCATTCCTTCCGCCCCGGTTGAATGTGTGATTGTCCGTATTTCTCCTTCACCATCCTCAGTGTTGATAGTTCCCTCAATCTACATCCCTTATAGTAGCCCCATTCTGGTATATGAACGTTTCTTTGCGGAAATCTCGTCCTACCTCAATGGCCGCTTCCCTTTTGCTTCCTTACTACTATGTAGTGAATTTAACATACCGTCGCTGGATTGGGATGATACTTTCTCATTTTTTTTATCTTCAAGCAATATTTTTCTCGCTACTTCTTCCTTTATGTCCCTTTGCTCACTTTCCCAATTCAACAACGTACCCAATACTAACAACAGGATTCTCGATTTCGTTGTGACTAACCTTCACCCTTCTTCGCTTTGCTTGAGTCCTTTTCTATCTCCGTATGTGCACTCCGATCCTCACCATCCTCTTCCTTTTATGGAATAATTTCTAATGGGCCATTCAGACAAGCGTCCATGCGTCCACGCGTCCATGCGTTTTTAGATTACACGAGTCAAGTCAACTCAAATCCAGTTTTATGAAGGCGGGGCTAAGGCGAAAGTGGTCGGATACGGTGATTGATATACCATTGACTTAATTGTTTTACTTTCGCTCTTTGTCATTTCGAGATGATAAGTGGATGGATGGATTGATAAGAGGATGGATATTACACGCTTGCAACGATGTTTTTTTTTTTATTTTCATATTATTTGAATTATAATAATTATAATAATTAATATTTGAAAACATCGTCGTGATCAATTTTAAAACACTACTAATTCCCATTTTTCAATTTTTCCCCATTTTTTTCTTCCTTCCAAACAAATTAATTGGTAGCAGACAATTGTATATATTTATCCATATGACTAAATATACCTTCATATAAATTGTCTGCTACCAATTTATTTGTTTGGAAGGAAGAAAAAAATGGAGAAAAATTGAGAAATGGGAATTAGTAGTGTTTTAAAATTGATCACGGCGATGTTTTCAAATATTAATTATTATAATTCAAATAATATGAAAATAAAAAAACCTTCGTTGCAAGCGTGTAATATCCATCCTCTTATCAATCCACCCATCCACTTATCATCTCGAAATGACAAAGAGCGAAAGTAAAACAATTAAGTCAATGGTATATCGATCACCGTATCCGACCACTTTCGTCTTAGCCCCGCCTTCAAAAAACTGGATTTGAGTTGACTTGACTCGTTTAATCTAAAAACACATGGACGCGTGGACGCATGGACGCTTGTCTGAATGGCCCATAAACCGTTCGTCTAAAGACACATCTGCTTCTACTCTTCGTATCAATTTTAAAAAAGCAAACTATTCCGATCTGTCCAATGAAATAAATGGTACCAACTGGTATAATTTTTTCAGAGGGTTAACTGTGGATGATGCTCTCAACAAATGTTATTCCTTCTCGTTTAACTTAATTTCCTGCTACACTCCTTGCCATGTTTTAATAAGCTCCTCGAAAGAGTCGTTTACAATAGAGTGTACCTTTTCATCCAGCCCCTACTGGCCAGTGAACAGAATGGATTCGTCAAAGGTAAGTCAACGGTTACAAACCTATTGTCTTTGACACCGTTGCTTCCGCAATCGACCAGCAAAAGCAAGTAGATGTCCTCTGCACCGACTTTACCAAGGTCTTCGATTGTGTGAACCACGATATTGATTCGCCTCCTACGTTTGTGATCGCTATTGTGTTGTGGTTGTTAACTCTTGCTCCTCTACACCTTTTCTTCAGGAGTTTCGCAAGGATCCATTCTTGGCCCTTTATTGTTCCTTTTATTTATTCACGATCTTCCCTCCCTCTTTAACTCACTCTGCCTTTTGTAAGCTGATGATCTTAAGATTTTCAGAGTGATTGAATCCGCTAGTGACTGTACCATAATAAGAAGTGATTTTGATGCTTTGGCTACCTGATGCGCAGCGAATTCTCTCACTTAGAATGTTGTGAAGTGTCATCAAATGTCTTTCACCCACAAAACATCCCCTTTGCTCTTCCCCTACTGTGTCCTTGGCTCTCCTCTCAATGTTGTTTCTAGTATCAAGGACCTTGGTGTAATTTTTGATTCCAAATCGAAGTTCGATTTACATATTCTACTTATCACTGCCAAGGCTTCTCGTCTTTCTGGCTTCATCATCAGTTTTTTTCCTTCATCCGTAGTGTTTTTGAATACTGCTGCCAAGTTTGGTGCCCACATTAAGGATACTCGATCGATGCGGTTGAATCCGTGCAACGCCGATTCACCCGCTCCTTGTTCTATAAGTACAGTATTCCGTATTGTGATTACAGTATGCGCCTCTCCTTCCTTCAAATTCTTTCCCTTGTGTCACGTAGAGTGTTCCTTGACGGGTGCCTCCTCTTTAAACTTTTTAACGATAGTATATTGGTTGACCCCATCATTCAACTTTCTGTTAGAGAATTGGACCGTTCTAGTAGAATATTGTTTAACTTTAATGTTATATTTGCCCGTATCGAAACCTATTTCTTTTCCCTCCATTTGCGTTTGCCTCGTCAGCACAATAGCCTTAACATTGGTCCTCTGCCTCGAAAGTTATCTGTGTTTAAAAATACTTTAAAAAATAATATTCTTTCATATACTCGGAATATGTCCTAATTTACTCAATTTGTTTGTTTCTTTTTCGGTTGATTATCTTTTTATTCTTTTTTTTTGTATCATTATTCCATTCTGAATTTATTAATTTTCTTAGTTTTTATGTTATTTTATTTTCTTTTTCTTATATATATTTATATGTGTATTTTTTTTTTTATTTTTTGTTCCTGTCTAATCTATAATTGGATTTGTTCTGTGTATTTGGACAGTAAATATATAAATAAATAATAATTTCTGAGCCAAATCGTGCGTAACCTACTAGCTGTTTAATAAGTTGCTGGATGTATCATGAGGCAAAATGACAAAAACAATTTGATCTAGAGAATGAATTTCTGCGAGATAGCTCGTAGCATTGTGGCAGCCATTAGGCCGAGGTCAAAGTGAAAATTTATGAGCAAAGATTACTTAGCAGGTAAGTTGAGGTTTTATATGTATATGCAAAATTGATTTGGCCTGCCACCAGTGCAATATCAGCTCAAACAAGACCATTCGTAAATGAGTTACTATTTCTCAGTGATTTCTTCACCCAAGTTTGAAACCCAACTAATTACCACAGCAAACTAGCTCACTAACTACTATTATCAAATCATATTTCTCCCCAAATCCAACAAATGCTCCCATTATTCATTTCATATGTATCAAAACAAACCTACGTACAGGTGCCAATGTCTACTCGATTTTCACAAAATAAATTATTCACTGTCTGCAGTTCCGACACGCGCTTTAAAAAAATATGATAGAATCAACGTCTAAGTAAAATTCCTAGTTCAGCATGTTTTTCCCATTCAATTCAATTGCAAACACATCAATATAGCATTTTCCACCAGACAGTATGGTGCTATGCATCCGATTACGAGCCGGAAGGTAATTGGCCCCTGAGCGAAAAATTAATATTAATAAAATTGTCCGGCATACAAGCGTTTAGGGCACATGCGAGGAGATGCATATCAACAAATAGAATAGAAAAACTAACTACCAGAAATTCGAGATAGCCGGATGTGAGGATACCTTTTGTTTGCGATCAGAAAAGCATTCAAGCGAAACGTGGTAGAGATCATTGAAATGGAGGAAAGAGATTTGGTTATTTGAACTAATTTTCTGACCGGATAGTAAGTCAGCAGTTTTTAAAGGTTGCTCTGGTAGTATTTTGGGGTGTTTAATTATGATTGCACACGTGCTGTTAAAAACATTATGCTTGTTGTGAGTGACCAATTTGTGTGTTGTCTGAGGAAAGTAGTCTGTCCTCACTTTGGGAAAAGATCCTTACCTTTCTGACCCTGCATCATTCCAAGTCTGACCGAAAGTAAAATTTCAACAGTTCAGCAACTAATATCGATAGATGAATTTGTTTTACTGTCTGAAATATCACGCCAAAATCTATTTTCATCTCGCCTAACATCTCGGCTCCAGTTCAAGTGAGGAATGAAAATCCATTCCTGACTGTTTCAAACAAACTGTCCAAATGACCGTTTCAAAGTCGAAAAAATCCAACAGACAGCACGACAAATGTTCTTCAGAGATATCTGATTAGCCAACTGACGACAGTAATTGGATTTAAGTTCTTTCAATTTTCCATTTGCTGCCCATCTTCAGCTCGTCCGCATCTGAGAAATGCAAACGGACGCGAAAGAACGCTAATGAACTTCTACCACTACGCAGTGGTAGAATTAACGCCAGCCAGCAGGACTTCAGATACAGACATGACTTTAAAGTTAAAAAGCAAATCGAGCCATCTTCACCACCGACGACCCAACCGACGACCCAATCGACCATCTCATTATGATGAGCACGAACAGAATAGCCTTAGCTTTGGCCTCATCATCACAGTATCATCGCGCTTCAGCCATCGCTACCGTCTTCGTCTATTGCATCGTCCGTCGTTGGCGTTGTTGTTCTTCTTCCTTGGAACAAGTTTTCCTGATGAAAATTCCTTTCTGAGCTGTTCCCATAATCGGCAATCGACAATTTATGTGAAGTGTAGACACGAAGTCGATAATTTTTCTTCGGAAGTTCGCTTCGGTATTTTTTGCCGTAACATTTATTGCGATCCAATCTTGTTCGTTTATTGCATCAAATGACTTTTTAATAGTGTTACCGAATGAAATTTAGATGAGAGAACCGAGCAATAGTAAGTAATTGCACGGATATACGTGACAGCTTCAACAATTTAAGTTGAAAGTTGGCAGATCGTATTGGAATGTTTTCGTTATTATCTTTGGTGTCAGGCAATTGTTGTGTTAAATGATGAGGAAATCAGCGAGTTATTGATATCTAGTTGTCATCTATTCTGGCACTTTAAGATGAGTGAGTAATTTCAATTGAGATAGTTGCAAGGTTAGTTCGATTTTTACTAATGTTCGAAGAGTATTAGTATTAAAATCGATTCGGCCAAAAAGTCATATTTCCAGGTATATATATATATATATACAGTTGGGGACAAAACTCTCCATACAACCTCAAAATTTCATAAATTTAGTAGAAAATGCAAATATTTATGAGAATTTTATATGCAACTTTACTATAAATGTATTTTTATTAACATAAATTTAAAAAAAATTACATTAATTAACTTATAACCGTAAAAACACCAGAAAAAACTAAATTCAGCGGGGACAAAAGTGTTCATACATTGATCAGATAGTGTACTCTGTTCTTCATTGCATTGCTTTACTGTTGTTTTTCTTCAAAGAACCGTTGTATTTCCTATGAAATGCGTGAATGCGATCTAATAATTAGTTTGTTTTAGTAATCTGTGAGCAAAGGGAGTGAAAAATGAACAAGCGTAAGGAAGTAAGTGTTGAAATAAAAAAATTAATTATTGCTGAGCACAGAAATGGAAAATCATACCGCGCAATTGGAGTTTTGTTTAATTTATCCCATGGCACTGTCCAATCCATTGTTCAAAAGCATAAAAACACAGGATCAGTGGAAAATAAGCCAAGAAATGGACGACCAAAGAAACTTTCCAGGCGGGATATCAGCATGATCTTAAAAGAGGTCGACAAAAACCCAAGGATCACTGGTCGGCAACTGGCGGAACATGTCGCTAATACTTCGAATAAGTGTGTTCACCCTAAAACCATCCAAAGAATCATACGTTCCTATGGATATGCAAGTAGAGATCCTCGTAAAAAATCGCTAATATCTGAAAAGAATAGGCAGCTTCGACTTGAATTTGCAAAGCGATATTTAGGAAAGGATTTACAGCTCTGGAAAACTGTCTTATTTACTGATGAAAGCAAGTTCAACTTGTTCGGTAATGATGGCAAAGAAAGAATCTGGCGAAAAAAGGGAACAGCATTGCAACTGAAGAATTTGATACCAACAGAAAAACACGGGGGTGGCAATGTGATGATGTGGGGTGGAAATGCAGCTGGTGGGGTTGGCAGATTGGTCTTTATAGACGGTATTATGGACCAATACTTTTATAAAAGACTGTTAGAAGAACACTTGCAACCTTCCGTAGACAATTAGGGTCTTGGCCGGCATTGGATATTCCAACAGGACAGCGATCCCAAACATACTGCACGTTTTGTAAAGAACTGGTTGCTTTATTATGCACCAATGCAGCTGTATTCCCTTCCTCAGTCGCCAGACTTAAATCCCATTGAACATACTTGGAAACTTATGAAAAGAAAAATCTCGAAAATTCACACCAACAGCAAGGAGTCACTCAAAACTGCGCTTCAACAAGTCTGGGGAGAAATAACTCCGGAAAATACTAAAAATTTGGCCGATTCAATGCCACGACGGGTGCAGGTTGTTATTGATGCCAACGGTGGCCCAAAAAAATTTTGAAACATAAAATTATATTAAATAATGTGGAAGTTTCAGTTCAATTAGATAATGTATGATCACTTTTGTCCCTACTGCCTTTCGTTTTTTTTTGTGTTTTTACGGTTATAAATTGATTAATGTAACCTTTTTTTAATTTATGTTAATGAAAAGACATTTGCAGTAAAGTTGCATATAAAATTCTAATAAATATTTGCATTTTCTACTAAATTTATGAAATTTTGAGGGTGTATGGAGAGTTTTGTCCCCAACTGTATGTATATCACGAAAAAACTTCAGTCACTATTTCTCGGAAACGCGCCATCCGATTGAGCTGAAACTGTCAGGATACATTTGCGTATCTGCAGAATAGGTCCAGGTCTCACTAAATGTCAATTATCTTTATATCTTTGGTGCCGGCGGCAATTTTAGTGATATTTTTAATATACCTATTATTCTGCCCGCAAATAATTTTCGCAAAAATAAGTTAGCAAAATAAATTTTGAACGTGTTTTAAATATGAATCGAATAATGTTTTGGAATTTTTCAGCCCTATGTGTGCGCTAGGTGCCTAAAAAGAGATCGGGAAAATTTGAACATTTTTAAAATGCGATAGCTTTTTACAGAACCGTCAAATCATTATGAAACTTTCAGGACATATTGATATTATTAATTTGTAAATCTGCGTGTCGCCAACCCTGTAGCTAGGGTAGGCGCTGAAAGTGAAAACCTTCAAAACATCGACTCTCCTGAAAAATGGTCGCTTTTTGGAAAAAAAGCCACTCATATATAAATCTTATGCTTTGCTTATATAGCCAAAATAAAACATTTGAAATTTTACGACGAACAAGAACGGTAGCCCTTCCCCAATTGACCTACATTTTTAGCATCAAAAACTTCTGTTCACGGGAACTCACGACCTAATAATCAGATACAGTTGAAATTTACAGAATATATTGGCCTTCAGTAGGACCAGGTCTCATAGAAGCGGTTTCGAAATTTGGGTAATTCTGTGCCAGTGGTGCCAGCTTAAAAAACTACTAAGAAAAATAACTGCTTTTGGCCTTATTAGTTCTGATTCAGTTACCAGATTTTAATTCACACAGTAGCTGAATCTTCCTCTGAGCCACATTTGATAGAAATTTGGTTGAAAAATTAGGTTGGAGCTACCAGCAATAGTAATTTTATTGTCAATTTTTATTTGGCATCATTCAACGACGCGCCAGGGAGTTTCAGAACCTTTGGGCTACAAAATCACTATACGCCGCGCTCTTTCGCTTTCTTCTTGAGTATGCTTGCATTATCTGGAACCCAGTTTTCGAAATTCACAGCCAGAGATTTGAATCTATTCAGAAGCAATTCTTACTATTCGCTCTTAGAGGTCTTTATTATCCAAATGATTTTAGCAATTTACCGTCATATGAATTTCGCCTTAGACTTTTAAGATTATCACATCTTGCATCCAGAAGATTTATGTTATCTGCCTGCTTCAGTTTCAATGTCATTAGAGGCGCTGTTAATGTCGACTATATTCAGGAAAGATTTGTGCTCAATCAGCCCGTGAGAGTCACTAGATCTCGACGAATGCTAGTTGGAATATAAGCATAGCACCGCATATGCTGATAATGAGCCAATTACCAGATGCTGCAAAATATTCAACAGTATGAGCCAACACTTTCCCCCCACGATATTCAAAGTGTCCTTTAAAAATAGAGTTACCAACGCTCTCTTATCTTACCCTCCCTAGTCTACCGGCCTAGTATCCTCTTATGACTAAGGACTATTTTTACAATTGATTAATTAATTATTTAATTTCGTTTTGCGTTTTGCGTTTTGCGGGTTAAATATTGTGGACTACATGTAATTTAGCTTTATATATTTATTTATCGAGTGTTTATTTATTTATATTGTATTTGTTTGTATTTTATACTTTTTTTAAATCTGTTTTTGAATTTATTTAGTTTTTTTTTATCCTTTATATTAATTTTTAATTTATTTCAAGCCAAGCAAGGCATATAACTAAAGATAATAACAAATCACAATTTGAATTAAATATAAGTTTTCTTAAACTACACTATAACAAATTAGCATAAATAATTTTAAATCCATGTACCAAACTTATATTTGGTTGTCAATTTGAGGAATTTATAAGGAAAAATGTTTTTTTTTAAGATTTTAGAGCCTTGAATAAAGCATATTTGAAACTTGTCTTGGGAATAGATAAGGAATAGTAGTTGGAAAAATTGTCAAATATTTTGCAGCATCTATTGATGGGCTCCCTGTCTCAATAAACAGTACGATGCTTATGTTCATTGAGAAGACGTGTATACCTAGTACGTCTTAGAGGGCTATTGAAATTGATTTTATTCGAAAGATACTCAACGTTGATCAAGCCCCTATTTGCATCAAAAATGAAACATGAGCATAATACTGTTCTCCTCGAAGAAAGTGTCTCAAGGTTTAAAAGGCTTAATATGTAATTATAAGATGGCAAACTTTCAAAATCGTGTGGGTTATATATACCTCTGAAAGCAAAAATGACAAACTGCTTTTGGCTGGATTCCAATCTATCGCTATAACAGTTGAAAATGGGATTCTAAACGATGCAACCATATTCCAATATTGGGCGAACTAAGGATACGTAAAGAGATTTTGTAACCCATAAGTTCTTAAATTCTTTCGCACGTCTCTTAATGAATCCTAATTGCTTGCTGGCTCTTGCTAAAACTTTGTCGAACTGAAGATTGAAGCGCAGCTTTTTATCTGGAACAACTCCGAGATCTACAGCACTATCCACTTTTTTCAGCAACTGATTACTAAGGCGGTAATCAAAATTTAAAGAGCATGACTTGCGGGAAAAGCTTATGACATGGCATTTGTCTACGTTAAGAAAAAGTTTGTTGCGGTCACACCATCTATCCAACGATAAGAGTTTTGACTGAAGGAAGTTTGAATCGGATTCCGATTGAAGAGTGTGGTATAATTTTAGATCGTCCGCATAAAAAAGGTGTGGAATATCGGATAACACTTCCGAGAGATCCGAAATAAAAATATTGAACAGAAGTGGACCTAAGTGGCTGCCTTGAGGTACTCCCGAGGAGACAGTAATTTTTTTTGAGAGAAAACCTTGGAATTTAACATGTTGTGTTCGACTCCGAAGGTAGCAATCCAACCATCATAGCAAGTTTCCTGAAATGCCTAGTTTTAGCAGTTCAATTCAAGACATTATGGTCAACAGGGTCAAAAGCTTTGCTGAAATCAGTATATATGGTATCGATCTGACACCCTTTCTCCATATTGCAAAGTACATCCGAGATAAATATCAAAAAGTTGGTGGTAGTTGACCTGCCCTCTCTGAAGCCATGTTGCTTTTCGTTAAGAAGAGGATCAGTAGCTATAATGAGTTTATCAAAAACATTTTTTTTAAATAGTTTAGGTATAGCTGACAAAATGGCATTGCCTCTATAATTTTTAACCGAGCGCTTGTCACCACTTTTATGAATCGGCGTGAGATGAGAAGATTTCCAGAATTGAGGGAATCTACCGCATGATAGTGATTTGGTGAAAATTATAAGCAGGGGTGAGATTATAGTTTCTGCACTGTTGATAATGAAGCTCGGAGGAAGTAGATCTGGTCGTGGGCCTTTTTTTTGTCAAGTTCTCTTATCGCTTTTACAATGTCCTCTCTAGTTAAATATATTCCATCAGCGATAGCAAACTGAGGTGCTGAGACAAGCGAGACGTTATATAATCCACTGGGTGGACAGAAAACTTCTTGAAAACGGTCGGCAAACATGTCACATATTTTTAGTGGGCCAGAAGAAAGTAAGCCATTTTTATACATTGCTGTGGGATAGCCTGAAGTTTTTCACTTGGTGTTCATGAACTCACAGATTATGTTTCCCCAACTATATTAATATAACATTCATATGCTTCGCGAGACTTCCTTAAGAATTCTTTAGCTAGTTCATTGTATCTTCTCTTGATATCTTCGCTAGCATTGATGTCGGTTTTTATTATCTTATATAGTTTATTTCTATGATTTCGTAAACACCTCAGAGCTATATCTAACCAAGGCTCAGATAGTTTATCTTTTCTCTTTATTTTCGGGACGAATTTTTCAACCGCATTAAAAATCAACTGGTAGAATAAGGACACAGCATCGTTCAATTCCAACGTTAAAAGAGAACTATTCTAGTCAATATTATTCAAGTGGAGGCTAATGCTCTCATAGTCAGCATTTCGAAAATCATATGCAACTGAATTATTGTATGATTTTGAGGTTCAGATATAGATAGCTCGACTGTAAAAGCAGAGTGGTGAAAAGTATTGGAAAAAAGATGCTCTGCATCTACTGTCAGATTAGCTACTAAATCGTCGTAACTGTTGGTAAAAATTAGATTTAACCAATTGCCATTTTGGTTAGAAGTCGGGGTGATTTGCTGCAGATAATTGCTGTAAAATGTACTTACAAGATTTAAATCAGATGAATCAACGATATTGAACGGAAGGAGGTTGTTGTCGTTTCCACGAACTTTAAATTTGGATGGTTGAAATCTCCTAGTAGCGGAGACCGAAGAGGGTTGTGACAGAGGAGAGTTGTGACATACTCGATTTCTCGGAGCCTATGGCAGCTAGAGAGCTAGCAGCACTGCGCATTTATTGCTTTTTTGACGAGTGATTGCATGTTATTTCGCGCAGGCCGGCACTGCAAGTGTTAGGGTCAATACGAGATCGTTGTAAAAAAAAATGCCAAAAGTAAGTTTTTGATCAATAATTCAATGTTCTATTAATTTATATACGTATTACTAGTGCTGTTGTGATATTTTTGCTGATATGCAGTGTCTATTCTGGTTTCATACCTTGATATAGCTATTCTGGTTTGCCTCATATTTGTTAGGTTATGAGCCATTATTCTGATCGACGCATGTTTTTTTGCTCCTAGCAGAGTTGTGACAGCCTGTTACAACTCTCCTTATTTGAAACAAATCCACAACAACATTCTTTGTGGTGGGGGTTTGCATGCTTTACCTACCTATTTTAATTTTTATGTATTGTTTCAGAATGCCAAATAAATATACAAGAAAAACTTATAGAGCTATGTCTAGTATCGAAATATATGAATTAGCTTATAAGGAGGTTACATTAGGTGGAAACAATCTTAAAAATAATGCTTTCTCTTACGGTTTGAGCTACATATCGCGCCAAAGATATATTAAGAAGAAAAAAAGCTTACGGGGCCAATGAAACGAAAAAGCCACCATCTGTTGGGTATACTTTTCCAACAGTCTTCACCAAAGATGAAGAAAATATGCTATGCGAGTATATGTTGACTAGTGTCGCTTCAAATTATGGCTTTCCTACTAAAAAAAACGAAAAGCTTGGCATACAAATTAGCACATAAGCATAATAAGAAGTTTCCGGCGTCTTGTGAACAGAAGAAAATAGCTGCAGAGGTATGGCTTAAGCTATTTATGGAGTGACATCCAAATTTATCACTAAAATTGGCTCAAGCAACAAGTATAGCTCGGGCAACGAGCTTCAATCAAACAAATGTGGCGATATTTTTCTCCAATTATTCATGTGTCTTAAGCAAGCACAAACTTCCCGGAAAAAGATATTTAGCTAACTTTAGCTAGCTAAACAGCTAACGGCTCAGAGTGGATGCAAGAGAATGATTTTCATAAGTTTCTGGAACACTTCAAAAACCATGTCAGACCGTCAAAAGAACAAAAAGCTTTGTTGTTACTAGAAAACCATTTGTCACACGTGGCTTTAAAAAATATCGAGTTTTGTAGAGGAGATTACATAATCTTACTCACGTTTCCCCGTACTGTAGTCACAGACTACAGCCAATGGATCGTGCTATTTAAGGTCCTCTGAAAAAAGCTATTAATAATGCAAGTAACAATTGGATGCGCTCAAATGCTGGAAAAGTTATGTCCATGTATGATATTCTTTCAATAGAAAAAACTACATTTGACGAAGCGATCACGGCATGGAACAGCAGCGTTGGTTTTGCAGCTACAAGAACTTGGCCTGAACAATTTACTGACCGAGTTTGGACCGATCCAATGTCAGACCGAGAATTGACTGCAGATCAAAAAGGAAGAACAGTTATTCCAAACTAATTGTTGATGCAGAAGAACAGTTCTTCCAGTCCGTACATACTGTTGTTATCGAACCTGAAAACATAGATCCTGTTGCCTTCAGGAACCGCAGCCCTATGTACGATAGCTTTGCATCAGTTGCTTCCACATCTTAGCATCCATAGGACGTAAACGCCGACTCCCTTGTCTGTAGATCTCTCATCTGTAATGTGCAGCCTCCAGGAATAGAACCTGTTGCCCCCACATCACAAGCTTATAATCCACCACCAACAAACTTGGAACTAAATCTCTTATTCTAAGCCACATTAAATCTAATTTATTTACACTGGAAGTGCTCAGGCCACTGCCAAAAGTACCTCCAAGAAAAGACAACCAACCAAATAGAAGTAAGATCAAATCTGCTGTTCTCACTGACTCGCCCATCAAAAACAAGTTACCTCGAGCCCTGTCACAACTTACCTCGAACCCTATCACAACTTACCTTGGTACTAAGATAGTTGTGACATTGAGGACTTCTTCATTCAATGTCAATTTTCTCATAGATATTACTTTTTTTGTTTCCTTTTATATTTAATTTAAGTAGTGTTTTAAATTAGCTTTCTTCCATAAAAGAGCTCATAGATGTACAAGTAATATTAGATGACTTATGTTCGTTAACGCAAAAATTGTCACAACCTTCCTCGGTCTCCCCTATTATAATCTTATCATTATCATTAAGTGATGAGACCAGAGAAGAAATGGTTTCGCATATGTCATTGTAAACGGTATCGTCTGAATTAGGCGGGACGTAGAAAGTACCAATGCACAAGAAACCTTTGGACCAAGAAATTCGAATAAATTTGTGTTCAAACTGATATTGTGATTCGGTTTCGACTATTTCACTCGAGAGGGAGTTATGAGCGGCAATGAGTACACCACCACCTCTGGTTTGTCCAGTATGGATATAATTACGGTCATTTCTGTATATGGTCCAGCAACCGTCGAGTATTTCCTCGTTTAAATAAGAGTGGTTTAACCAGGTTTCGGTAAAGGTAAGCACATTGAATTTGCAAGATTTGGCGTCAAGGAAGAGCTGATTTAGTTTGCCTCTCATACCACCGCAATTGTGGTAAAATAGTTTGAGGCCATGTTTAGATTGTTTTCTGTTAGGATCGATACCTATTGAAATCTTCCCTTGCTTTCTGAAGCTCAGAAATATATTTTGAGGAGACATGTGAAGTGTATAGTTTTAGGTCACTTTTGACTTGGTCTGCGGATACTCAAAACTGCTCGTGGTACCGAGTAAAGATAAGATGAAGGGAATCAAAGTATATACCCCACACAGATTACACCAACAATGAGTCAGTCAACAGATACTGGAAAATATTCAACAGCTTCGCAAAGTACTATTCCCCAACCATTTCCAGACTTAGGTTTAAGAATGCTCTGACTAAGGTCATGAATGCCCCTATAAAACGTCATGAATATTTTTCAAATTTTTGTCTTGTATATTTCATCATGTACATTTTAAATGCATTTAAAATATTAAATATTAATTTTAAGTGTTTTTTGTACGCTTTGTTTGGTTGAAATAAATAAAATATTTCAAATCCAACTCTTGAAATCGTTTTAAAATTTCTCAGTAAAATTCTATCATCACCTGACTGAAACGTAATGAAATCATCTAACTCAATCATGACAGTTTTTAAAGAGGAAATTAAAGAGAGTTGAATCAATAAATTTTAAATCTTCACAAAAAAAATTCTAATTTATTTTGATGTAAGGTAGTCAAATAAAAATATTAATTTTATATGAGTAAAAAATTGCAATGAACTTAAAAATATTTAATTAGTACCAAGTATGATTAACGTAATTTTGATAATTTTATATAAGTTTTGACAATTCAAATATATAGATTTGAATTCATCTAGATAATTGACTATGTTATTATTATTGCACCAGTGTTAACATCAATATTGTATCAAGGTAGTTTTAGTTGAATTGATGTACAAATAAATTTTATCGATTCATATACGATCAATTATAGCAACACTGTTCGAAAATACTCTACAGAAATCTCTCCCGATAAAATTCTTGAAAACGCGTGCTCATCATCAATAACACGAACATGAAATTCTTATCGAAGAAAACATCTTACACTGATCACGAAAAAACGATCGAGATCTAAAGACAAGTAGCCAGTGCACAGAAGTTAATCTTGCCTCTATACGAGACCAGATATGTTAATTTCGACTTGCATATCTTTCAACCTGGACCCGTTCGCGACATCGAAACAGCATCGAAGAAAGAATTTTTTAATTAACACATAATTTCCACCTGTCACGAAGCTCTCATTTTTTATATAGTAGTATGGCAGCTACTGTTGGGATTAGTGTTGGGCGCGGACAACAGGCGCCAACCATCATGTCTTCGACGGACTTGCTCTGACTAGAGCTGATTACTTCTTTACGGATTACTGAAGAAAAAGAAGAGGAATTAAGACGAGAAGGCGACACAGTCTGCATTCTTTGAATATCTGAATTTTCACTTTAGTTCTGGTTTGATTGACCGTGTTTTTTTTTTGTCGAGTTTGTGGTTCAATGAGGACAAAAGTTCATTTTAGTGATCAGTGATGTGGTGAATGTTGATGGAATGCGTTTTAATAGTGATATTTTGAGGAAAGTAGTAATGACGTTGTGGATATTTTTTGTTATTAATGATGCATTTTTTAAGTTAATCGGCTGGAGATCTCCAGCAGTGAAAATGAGGTTAAGATTTAAAATTAGTTAGAAAATTGCACTTTGCACTTTTCATTTCTCCTTTCATTATGAGACTTTTCCCCCGTAAATTAAGGATAAAAGGTATGAATAGAGATAACAATAAAAGGGATAAGTAGAATCAATGGGTATAAAATTGTTTGACCTAGGAGGTGTATCAACTGAGCAAAGGATAATAGAATAATCAAAACGATTCCTCAATAAACTTCAATATTTAAATTTACTATTTTGATTCAGCCGGACCATCAGTCGTATAGGGGGAATAACATGTAGTATATGATTATGTGCACGAGCCGCAACTATATCGGCTAATGGAAGCCTGAATTGAACCTCTTCTTGATGGCCGCGGGCAACAGCTTTTTTTCTCAGAAAAGGCTGGCGAATATTTTCAGGCTAGTCCCTCCTAAGTAAGGTTGGCGAGAGGCTAATTACCTCTCCCGTAAAATGCTTTCCGAAGCGGTTATCATGAAACCATCAACAAGCCTCGAAACCGGATTGATATCACAACGACGATCACGCGAAAGAAAGCGGCTAAACGATTTGACAATTTTTTCATGGAACGTTAGATGCCCTGTCTCAATATAAGGCTGATATAAAGCCAATACAAGAGATCAGATGGACAAGGAGTGGTGTTTTACAGAAGAAAAAAAAGACTTATACTACAGCTGTTATTAAAAAATGAAGTCTACCATCATCGGCTTTACCGCTGTCAATGAAAGGCTGTGCACTCTTCGCGTGCAAGGCAAATTTGCAAACATCAGCCTCATAAATGTTCACGCACCTACAGAGGAATCTACTGACAACGAAAAAGAATCATATTATGAACAGGTCGAGCGGATCCTCAATGCCTGCCCAAGGCAAGATGTAAAAATCATCCTCGGTGATTTAAACACCAAATTGGGTCGAGAGCCAGTATTCAGGCACTATGCAGGCGTCCATAGTTTGCATGAGAACACTAATGACAACGGACTTCAATTCATAAAACTGGCAGCATCCAAGATCATGGTCTTTGCAAGTACCAGGTTACCGCGTAAAGATACCTATAAGGCCACCTGGATATCACCTGATGGAGTCACTCGTAATCAGATAGACCACGTGTTGCTAGATCCTCGCTACTACTCGAGCCTGATGACGGTACATACACTACTGCTCAAAAGTGTTTAGTCACTTTGTTTAGCATATAAAGCAAATAAAATTAAAACGTTTAATTTAAATATTGCCTTCATCTATGTGACCTCCTCTTGACTTAATAATAGCAGCACATAATCGAGGCATTCTCGCAATAAGTTTTGCTAGAGTTTCTTGTGCTATTGAAGTCCAACATGACTGCAATTCGTTCCAAATGTCAGTAGCTGATGTTGGAGCCGATTTTCGTACTTTCCGATCAAGTTCTCCCATAGTAACTCGAGCGGATTCAAGTCGGGGCTCTGGGGAGGCCATTCCATAATTTTGAGAGTTCCTTCCTCTTCTATGTGGCGTAAATAGCTTTTGCATAATTTGGAGGAATGTTTTGGGTCATTATCTTACTGAAATATAAAATTTTGACCCAAAACGACGAATTCCGGAAGGGATTGCGTGGTACTCCAAAATTTCACGGTAGCCTTCTTTTTTTTAATACACCGTCAATTTTCACAATGTCTCCTACACTACTACCAGCAAAACAGCCCCAAACCATCACTGAACCGCCTCCATGCTTAATGGTAGCAGTAATACACGCTTCTCTGGCACGTTCACCCACAGATCTCCTCACGAATATTCGCCTTCGGGTTCCAAACAGTTCAAATTTGGACTCTTTTGTCCATAATACGTTGTTCTATTCTTCTATGGTCCAATTTTGGACATTCTTTGGTCCATTTAAGTAGCTTTCGCTTATTTTGTTTGTGAAGTAATGGCTTTTCATCGCAATGCGGCCGTGGAGGTTGGCTTTTTGTAGACGACGTTTTACTATCGAAACACTGACTGGCTTTGGGCGACCAACATTTAATTCTGCGGTGATTTCTGGGGCTGTTTTACACCTATTTAATTTGTTGCTAACCACTATTCTGGATCATCTGCGGATGTTGTTGCTTTTGGTCTCGCACTCTGCCTTTAATTAAGATAACTGCCATTTTCCCGATATTTTTTACGTTATAATCGACCGTAGCGTGAGGTATTTTCATTTTTTTTTGGCAATTTCTCGATTACTTATGCCACTCGATATTTCACTCACGACGTTAACAGAATAAATTCCACACTGCAACTGACCATAAGTTATGGATATCACTATAATCTTCTAGGAAGGTCATTTAGACATCATTACCTAGAATTTACCTGATAAATAACTTTCCCCAGAAATTTCTACGAATTATTATTGTAATTACATCGCAATAAACAATTTCCGGGAATCCGGCCAAGTGCAGGTAAAGGAGAGTAATCCTTATCTCATATAAAGTGTGTTTCTTACTGAACCACATTTCACTTTATTATAAGGTTTTTCTTGTAAACATGTATGAATAATCCATGAAAAAACGGGTGCCTAAAAACTTTTGAGCGGTAGTGTATGTATGGAGGTTCCAACTTAGACTCGGACCATTATATTGCTGGTATGGTTCTCCGAGCGCAAAATTGCTTTGCGTAGAAGCATTGCATCCACGAAACAGGGTCGAAACAACACGGCTGCCTTACGCAATGAAAATACCAGATACACCTTTGGTATTGGTACCTTTGGCACCAAAGAGCTCGATGGAAAGGGAGTAAGTTCTGGGGCCAGGAAGCCGGGCGTAGATGAGAACACGGGCACGTGCAGCGAACACTGGCACGTGAGGAGGAATATCAAGAGCTAAGAAGAACAGAAAAGAGACTTCACAGACAGAAGAAAGAAGCCTGCGAAAAATACCTGATCTGTGAAATAGAAAGAGCTAGAGAGCGAGAGCCGCACCGAAACAAATAATCCGACACATGACGCAGTACACACCACGCTGCACTTACTGCAGAGGCTAATCTGATCACCGGTCCTGAAGGCATTCTGGAGCGATGGGAAGTGCACTTAAGTGAATTGCTAGACGGTCAGCTCAACGAAGTATTGGAGGCTCCATCAATGCAAAAAGACGACCTTATGCTGCGGCCACACTGAAAAAACACATAGCACCAGACGCCATATTTTATAGACTTCTGGCGCCATGTACATAGTCGATTTCGGGATTGTGATAAAATATACGCCACCCGCCATTGTACATGGCGAAAAATACATAGGAGCAGACGCTATGCTTATAGCCCTCCACGCTTTGTACTATAGTCCTAGACTATAGTACATGGCGTGGAGGGTTATAAGCAAAGCGTCTGCTACTATGTATTTTTCGCCATGTACTACGGCGTGTGGCGTATATTTTATCACCAGAAATCTATAAATTATGGCATCTGGCAGTATGTGTTTTTACAGTAGTCCATTAATAATGAAGTAAAATGATAGTAACACCCACGACAATCCTTATCGGGCAGATAAGTTTAAGTTGGTAGAAAGCTTTATTCAATTATATATGATCAATGCATACGAGTGAAAAGTTACGAATTCCACGACTACTCCTCATAATATTCAGATACCAATTCAGAACTAGATTAACTCATGCTCAGTCTGTAACTCTTCATCTAAACCTGAATTCGAACTACGGACCTCAAGCATTACAAGCCTTGCTTACCCACTAAACAATTTAAAAACTACACGCCAGAAATCTTTAAACTATGGCATCTAGCGCTACGTGTATTTTCAGTCACTTGCTGACATTTATACATTCCCTTCACACAGTATGGCTGCGAGTTATAATTGCGATGAGCCATATTACATGGCTCATGGAACTATGTAATATAGCGTGTGGGGCCATAATTTCTGCGCCATGTAATTATGGAGCTGGGAGCCATACTGCATAGTTCAGGGTACTATGTACATAGCGTGTGGGACCATAAATGCTGCGCCATGTTGCATAGGACCACGCGCTTTGTAGATTCTGACATTATGGCGCTGGGAGCCATATTGCATAGCTCAGATTACTATGTACATATCGCATGGGGCCATAAATAATACGCTATGTTACATAGCTCTGGGCGCCATGTGGATTTTTTTCAGAGCACCAAGCATAGAAGAGGTACGAAGAGTCATAATTCGTCTGAAATTTGACATAGTTCCTGGAGCCGACGGCATACCTTCTGAGCTGATTAAATATACATTACACCAAGCAATTCATAAAATTATATTGCACGCATGGGAGCTTGAAGAGATGCCCGAAGACTGGCGCAAAGGCATAATATGCCCCATACATATGAAAATAGATGTAACAATGTGCACCAACTATAGGGGTATAACATTGTTGAGTACCTCTTATAGGATACTCTCCTCTATCCTGCAAGAGCTCATAGTTCTTCAGTTATCATCGGACAATATCAATGTGGCTTCATCCCAGGCAAATCAACAATTGATCAGATGTTTATTTTCAGGAAGGCGATGGAAACATGTCTGGAATTCAACATTCCACTGTACCATCTATTTAAATACTTGAAGGCCGCATATGATAGCATAGCCAGGGTAGAACTGTATAAAGCTATGAAAAACTTCGGCATCCTAATTAAACTGACACGATTGTGTAGGTTGACCATGACCGATGTTGCTAGACACGTTAAAATAGCCGGATTGCTATCCAGACCGTTCAACATCTTCAATGGGCTCCGACAAGGGGATGATCTGGCCTGCCTCCTCTTCAGCCTGACGTTGGAGAAAGCAATCCGAGACTCTATCGTCACCAAGTCCTGCCAGATACTGGCTTATGCAGATGATATAGACATAATTGGAAAAATGGAACTAGCTGTACGAGAATCCTTCATTCAGACCGAGCGACCGGAACAAAAATTGGGACTGCACATAAATGAAGGAAAGACTAAGAACACTTAGAGTTGGTCAAACCTTCAGGGTAGTTGAGCATGAATTTGAAGAAGTGCCATCTTCCAACTACCTTCGGTCAATCATAGCAGCCGATAACAACATGGAGGAGGAAACACGCGGGCGGCTGCTCAAATACAACAAAGCCCACTACAGTCTGTCGAGGCTCATCAAATCCCGAAATCTCACCCGAACATCAAAGCTCCTGCTGTACAAGACCATGGTCCTGCCAGTTCTCACGTATGAATCCGAGACTAGGGTGCTCAGCTAAAGGTACCCTGACCACTTAGCCGTGTTTGAGAGGAAAGTCTTGCTTAGAATTGTTGGCCCCATATGTGAAGATGGGCGATTCCGTAGATGCCAAAACCATGAGCTATCTACTTAGAAGCAGAAATAATAAAGAAGATAAAGGTCGGTAGACTCCGGTGGGCAGGACACCTAGCTCGAATGAGCGAAGTGGATTCGGCTAGGAAAACCCTTTGCGGCAGATTTTACGGCAGACGACAGCGTGAGAGACCTTGCCTGCGCTGGAAAGATGGCGTTGACCAGGACGCTCGGAGTTTAGTTTAGGGGTGCAAAATCGGATGACATCGGCTCGCGATCGGGTCCGATGACAAAAATTGTTGACGGAGGCTAGGATTGGACCCCGGTTGTAGCTCCGATGATGATGATAATGACTTTGAAAAAAATCAAACTTTGCTTTATGTAAGCACAAATTGCATATTTTTTCTACTTAAATTGTCGAAAAGTTTATAAACTTTCATTAAGGGGGGAAATACATGTAAAATGGAAAACAAATTGCTAATTTCAGATTGACTTAAAATATATATATTGTTTATTAAGAAAATATTTAATATGAAATCCTTAAAGTACATGTCTTATAGTAAATGAAAATTTTTTTTTTATAATTTTTCAACATAAAATGGAGGCGATGCGAGCAAATGAAAAAAACACATCAAAAACAGCCTCGTACAACTTAACGCCTTTTCTGGGGAACTTGCAACGTTCAGAGAAAAAAAATATGCGAATGAGATCTATAATTCATAGGTGAACCAATAAAATTTAGAAAAAAAAATTAAATTTTTACATTAATTTTAGATTAAACATAAAAATCGATTATTTTTCAAAAAAATCACACTTTAAACATTAATAAACAAACTATTTTTCTTAATAACATTTAGGTTCAACGAGGAAATAATACTCTTTTGTAGATGTGGTATGAATTTGAGCCGGATCGATTCAATATTTTTTGAGATATCTTGTACGGCAGTTGAAAAAGTACTACTTTGAGAAAAACGCGTTTAAAGTTTTAAAGCTCCACCGACCTGGGGGACGCCGCGCTGCCTTTAACTGACTATAACTCGAGAACTAATACGAATATCGCTTCAAATTTTTTTTTGGTATATATTAAGAGCATTTCAAACATTTTGATGTAATAAAAAAAATCGATTTTTTTTTTAGCAGTTACATGTATTTTCCCCCTTAAGCTTCCCCATCAAAACTTCTCTACATTGTTTCCGTAGTTTTTGAACTCATAGGCTGTTAGGCATTACATTTAATCCCCATTTGTAATTAAAGCTTGAACTCTTATAAAAATATTTAGCCTTTTTGCTACAAAAGAACTCATATTAATCCTAGCCATCTCTTCTTTGCTACATATATTACCTACCACAATGCCACTCAACATGTAAAACCTTTATATAAGACCAGTCTTGGTTGCTAAACAAAACTCATTGAATACACGTAGGTAAGAAAACTACACACCCAACAAACTAAGCATCCTATACATAATTCATGAATGAGTGCATTCAGTGTTTTGTGACGAGCGATAGTCCTGCTGTAAGGTCGAAGGGTTGATGTCTCAAAATACAAAAGCTACATTAGACTGAAACACTATTTTGTCTTACATTGTATATCTTTAGCATTATATATCTGTTAGCATTGGTTGTGATGTAACCTGCTTGCGAAGCTCACTATGTCAAGGAAGTCAGGACAATATAGGATTGTACAGTGTGCAAATGGTAAGTGTATAATGCATTGAAATGCAGAAACATTTGTTTATCTTTACATTTCAATTCAAGCTTATTTTGAAATGTTAGTGGCTGTAATGTTTGGTGACTGATAG
Organism: Nemotelus nigrinus; assembly: GCA_947369275.1. Classification (NCBI taxonomy): domain Eukaryota; kingdom Metazoa; phylum Arthropoda; class Insecta; order Diptera; family Stratiomyidae; genus Nemotelus; species Nemotelus nigrinus. Next base: position 60,876,875 of record OX376375.1, read on the forward strand.
AATACGGACAGAAGCTTAGAGAATGAAGTCATTTATTTTAACTTAGATTAGATGCATTTTTTTAGCTTACAAGAAATATGTTTAGTAGCCAATGCACAGAAAATGTTCTTACAGAAAATATTCTTGATACTGAAATTTTGCTGCGGTACGTTAAATCCTGTAAAGATTTAAATCCTTTAATCACTGATAAATTTGATGGTAGAAACGTCGTTGTTGGTGTTAAATGGTCGCTCAACGTAGTGGTTTTCTAATTTTATCTCCTATTAAATGTGTCATTGTCAGATATCCTGAGCTTCTTCGAATCTCTTTTGATTGTTTCTGCTGTGTATTTTTCCTTACAACAGCTTATTTTCGGTGTACAAAACTAAGCTTCCTGCGTTCGCTTGCCAGTAGAACAATTGAGATTACTCTCGCTATAAATAAAAAGACGTTTTCTGAAATTGTTTTGTAGCTGCTTGCAATTTGCAGCGCTCCCTTACGCTGCACGCTCATAATGCTAGTTTTTGAACCTTAAAGCAGTGGTCCATATATCCACGCCATACATCAACATTGAGTTAAGGGGGCTGTATGCTTTATAAATTTCAAAAAATCGTTTTTTGTTTTTTTTTACTTATTTCGATAGTAAATACTCTCAAGAATATCATGTTAAAATTTCAGAAAGGTCTAGGCTTTATTATTATAGTTATGCTCGTTTGAACGTGTGTGCTCCATGCGTTAACTCGTAAATACAATGCATTTTAAATGCATTTTACTTCAAACCACTTTTTTTCATATCGTGAAAATGATTTCTCTGAAACTACTGAGCCATTTTTTGCCAAATTTTTACCACTTATTGTGCACATGCATAGTTATCGTGTGAGCTACGGGCGTATCAAAATATTTATTTTTTCTATATTTGCAAACCCAAAAATTTTGGAAACTTATTTTTAAGCGTCCGCCATTTTGTTATTATTGTACATATATAATTCGATAATTTTAGTTCACACGATAGCCATTATTTTACTAAATACTAACTTTTTTTAATTTTTTTCAGATCATTTCTCGCTTCAGGATCATTGTCACCGTTTTGTATGAATTTTTTTTTTAGATGGCTGTAAGGAAGCCACCATTTTGTAAAATATGATAATAATTCAATAAAAAATAATTTGTTCGTATATTTTGATAGTGTATTTATTAAACCCAAAAAGAATTATACTAATATTTACTCCAGGGGCTTTGTGACAAATTCTTGAAAATAGGTCAGGTTTTTGGGTGCATAAAGCATATAACCCGCTTAATCACCGTCATAAGGAGTTTACGTTTACTTGCACTAGGATCGCGGACGTTTGTCCTGCGTCTCCCAAGCGATATATCAGCCAGTAGCGCCCTATCGCATACTTTTCAAATGTGCTTTCCATAAGCCAGTTTGGAGTCAAACATCACCCCAAGATACTTAGTCGATTTTCTGGTCTCAATTACTTCGGTGCCAACCATCAGGGGTAAATTGGTGGGTATCTTCCTCTTCGTCAGTATGATAATCTCAATTTTAGCAAACGCTAGCTGGAGACCATAGCTTTCCATTCAGTCCTCAACCCTTCTCATTACTTGAATGAGCTTGAGTTGGACAAAGTGAGGATTTCTAGATGTAATGGTAGCGACTAATTAATCGGCTTAAACTACCAAGAGCACGTCTTTCGGCATTTCGAGGCGCAAGAGACCATCACTAGTAAAATTTCAATAGGTTTGGTCCAAGATTGGACCTTTGTGCTACTCCAGCTGTAATGGTTTTCCATACAGTTCCCTGATTGGTTTTATAAATTAACTGGCGATCATTTGAGTAGTCTCGTACCATTGTTAGCAAGTATTCTTCTACCTGAAAATGTCGCTGAAGAAATTTCAATATGCCTATTTATCTCGTTGAGTTAAAAGCGTTATGGACGTCTAGCATTACCAAAAACACTATAGGCTAATGGCTTCTGCACACTCTACTGCGCTAATAACTTCGCAGATAACACTTACTGCAGAACCCGTGTTGGTTTTTCGAAAGCTCACCAGCCTTTTGTCTAACCGCCTCTTGCCAAGGTTTCAGTAGCCCTTCTAGAAGTTTCCTCGCAGTTTCTCTATCATTGCTTTTAGAACTTCTGCTGGAATGTTGTCCGAGCCTGGGAATTTTCAATTCTTCATTTTGACGCACGCTCGCCGAGCTTTATTCACGGTGAAATTTACTATAGTGCCTATTTTCAAGGGGCTCATTGCTAACCCTGCCTGGCTTGCGCTGACCTTAACAGCAAAGCTGGTGTCAAGTTGCTCCAACAGCTTCCCCTTGTCTACCCCTCCCACCCGACAATTTTCTGTCTAGAGTTCTGAGAAGTCGGACTTGCCCCCGACAGCTAAAAGATGATCTAGTTCTGGTCACTTCCAGTGTATTCCTCCATCGCTCTCGAGTCCCTGGTCATCATAGGCAACGCCTCCGAAAAAAGAGTTATGTCAAGAATCTACTTACTGAAGCCTGGCCTGCGATAGGTTGGTGTCGAGCCCCTGCTCACCAGGACCATACTCAACCTGGACGCCATTTCATAATTAATCTCACCCTTGTGCTTGAGTCGGCATCACTATTCCAAAGCTCTTGCATTGAGGTTAACAGTGACTACAATTTTGCCAAGAGGATCTCGAAGAGCGTCTTCCGATACTTCTATCTTTGTACGAAATTCCCTTATTGGGCCGTTCGGTAAAAAATAGCAGCTGACAAAGCTGATGCCTCGATTAATGTGTAGTGAAAGATAAGTGGGTGAACTCCTTCCATTTTGGATAAAAACCATTTTGACCTTGAAATTGCGCCCCCACTTACGCAATGCAATATCTGTCAAAGAGACCTGAGAGTATATTTGTATTTTTGCGAGTAGTGAGCCGTATGAGAGCAATGAAAAATCTGGACTGAATATGTAGTTGTCGGATCTTATCTGCATTTCTTTCTGTTTCAACTTTCCAGGCCTATAATCAGCTGATCAACAATACAATCTCAGACCGGTTCATTGGATTTTTTGACCGTATACATATACGGAATTCGCACGCTACTTATGCTGTGCCTCGCCGATCATCCCAGATTATCCGAGTGTCTACAACTCATAAGGCTGCATAGCTTGAAGTGTCTCAATACCTCTCTCTGTCTCTGGATTTCTTCTTCAATATGAAGCCATGTACGGAGATTTGATAAAGAAAAATTGAATCGAACTCTCCCATTGATAGCAGTAAAATCATAGGCACAGAGAAAATGAAGATCATTCTCCACAACGGTGAATTAATATGATAAAACTAACGTGTCAACAGTCAATAAATAACTTGTAAAATGTGTTTATTTTAAAACAATGTTTAGTATTTAAAACAATGAAGTTTACACAAAAAATGACGATGACCGCTTCACTTTAGTTGAATTCTAAACTTTTACCGTGATTTTAATGCAGCAAACATTTAAAAGCCTGGTAAAACAATGCAGAGTTTATGTAGCGCCAATTTATCTTTGCCTATGATTTTCCTGCTATCAATGGGAGAGATCGATCCAAGTTTTCAAACTGTCTGACTAACTTTTTTACTGTGATCTAGTTTCTGGGAAATTTTCGGCGCAACAAAAAATTGCAAAAAATAAAGGCCCAACATACAAATCTGGTGACCATGCTTGCATTTCCTTCTACCATTTCGCATGTTTTTTTCTGCTTTCGCAAACTAGTCTAGATGTTCGCTCTGTGATTGCGCCCAGTTTTCGGTCAAAAATGAGTTTACACTTTCTTACTAACCTTTAATTTTTCGCGCTTTTGCAAATGCTTTAGGTCAGCTGTTGTGCACTGTTTTTTTGCTGTCGGATTCATTTGCCTTTGTTCTTTTTTATACTTTCAATCATAAGCTACTAATTTTGAAGTTGGTAGGCTATGAATTTTCCGAATCGCATCTTTTTTGGTTTTTCTTTTATCCAAATAATCTTATTTTTGGCCTAGCTATAAATTCGTGATCCTGTCCTCCCTTTCTTTTCAAGTCTGGAATTTGTCAAGGATTTCTTTTAGTCGCTTTTTGTTTCATCTCCTCATTACTGACCTATATGGGCTATGCAGATCTTTGAGATATTTCGAGTGATCAATTCACAAAATAACCGTTGCGGCTGGAATTCCGGTAATATATCAAAATATCAGAAGATGTCTAACAATCTAAGAAAAACTACCTTTGCATCATTGTCTTTCTAAGTTCCTTATTGAATCTGTCGAAAAGTTGATGGATCTTGTTTTTGTCTTAGAATCCAAGCTTACATTTGACGAGAACGTCATATAAATTATTGAATCGGCATCATGATTGTCTGATTTTATCCTTAGGGCTTCAACTTTTGTTGCAAAAAAGTTCCAACCACTGTAAATAATTTCCTGTTGCTCATCCGTAATGTCTTTGGATATTACTGCCAAGTGTGGTGCTCACATCATATGCAACTTTTATATGCGTTGGAATCCGCCAAACCTATGCTCACACGTTGATTATGCTTGAAATTCACCATTCTTTATGTTGCCAATTGTTAATGTCTTTCATTTTTATAAATTCCGTCATAGGAATCACGCAGTATGTTTTTTGTTGAATGCCTTTATAGCCAACTGGAAAACTTCCATGTGCAAATTTCTTCATTTTTTGAGCAAAAATTATCATTAACAGCACTAACAAACAACTAAGAAACAACTGTTTAAAAAAAATCTCGTGGATCGTGTCTAAGATTCACAAATTTCTAACCGTTTTGAATTGAAGTCAGCTCAACATTTTATGCTGTAAGTGCATCGGCTCATATTGCAGCAACATTTCCCCCAGTAATCATATTCTCTCTTCACTTTTTCAATACACACTCCGCATCCTACTCTTTCGACAAAGAGTATTAATCAAAAACCTAGCCAAAGAGTTAAGCTACTGCTGCTGCTAAGCACATGTAATCTTCGTTTCGAGTTCTCCGTTCCGTCTTTCAGTTCCATGCAATCGTACATTCATTCCATCAAACCCAGCTGCTAAAACAATCTTTACATAGCTGCAAGTTCAAGGCTGTATCGAGTATCTCTTGTGATCGGGGAAAATCTTTCATTCGTCCGGAGTGTCTAGGTTTCTTGATGTATCAATAATGGAGCGAACCGGTTGCCGGCACGATTACATCGATCGCAGCCAAGCCAGACAAGTTTTCATGCAAGAAAAGTCATATGCTGCTAAGCTTTGAGCTGCATGCACCTGTTCGAGTCTCAGACGGTACTCATATGGTACTTTGCCTTCACATTGAACTTGGCGCTAGCTGCCTAGCTGCTGCGACTAGCTCACTGCTTGATTTGCAGACTGCCGGTAAGATGATCGGCTGAAATGAGCTGAAACTGGTGAGTGGTTGTTTGATCGTCGATCAGCTGTGAGTTTTGGACAAGATATTGTGGAAAACCTTGGTGAAAGATTTCCGTAAGACTCGTGAAAATGGATATGATGTTGCGTAATGAGGAAAAGTCGTATAAAACGATATGGATCATACATATTATAGACAAATGGATGTATGTGAATGATTGTGAATTATAACCAATGTAAGAAGAGTTTAATCAACGGTTACAAATTAATATATGAGAATGAATTGGCTAATATATTTCTGTGTGGAAACCTATTAATAACAGAGTAAAAAATACTAGAGAACGAGGCTTAAGATTATTCTTTTTACACTTAGTTCGAAGCAGCAATATTGGATAATTTCAATAACATAATTATAATCAAATCCAACTATAGTCACGTTTCTTGCGCGTCTATCCTTAGCAGGTTAGGAAAGTAGCATTCACACAACAACAACAATAGTGTCGCAGTGTATCCTAAAGCTAGAGTTACAATCAATGCAACCAACATTTGTTGCACAACAAAATGAGTTTGAACCCATGAGAACGTATGAGAGCAGTTACAATGATGCAACACAACTTTGTTGCGCAGCAGAGTTTGCTCATATCTCAAACTTGGCATGGCAACAACATTTTTGAAAATATCCAATTCCACCTGTTCCTATGAGAGTCCGGGAAATGGGAAATGTCATATGCAAATGACAATTAAAATTTGTTTTTCTCTTGCTCATTTTTGCTCTGCAATGTACGCTGCAGCTTTTAAAGGATCAAATACTCACTGATATTACTTTCCGAGACTGTAAAGGATCCATATTATCGAGCAACAATTTTGTTAATATAGCCAGTGACAGACACAGTAAATGTTGTGTTGCATTGATTGTAACTCGTTCCACCAACAAAACTTGGCAGCGAATGTTGGTTGCATTGATTGTAACTCAAGCATAAGTAGCTCTCTCAGAGGCACAAAAACAAGTGGCTTATATTTCAAAATTAACTTACAGATTGAAGGTCACCGATAGGACTACGATCAGATCAAATAAATTCCAGCACTAGTGAAACATTATGTTATCTCATCGGCAATTTACGCACGCAAAATCCACAAAGAATTACTTCTGGTTCACCAACGAAAATCCAGTCAAAGTTCCTTTCATTCAAAGTTACGAAAGTTCTATTCGAGTGTACCATACATACATGCGTATGTATGTTTTGCATGTTTTCTTTCACACATTAGGCCGCGCCGCGTAAACGAACCGCTATAATCACGCACACACACATTAATCCGTTTCCACTTTTTCGAGAGGAAGCCGAACCTAATCGACCGAAAATAAGATATTTAGGTGAAAAAACTATCTTGAAACAATGTATAATTAGATTATTCACTTTTTACAATTAGTTTTCCTGCTTCTTCACGCCGAATCGCAAAGAAAAGCATGGAAAATCTTCTTTACAGCGAATCGCGAAGGACACCGTGAAAAACGCATCTTAATGAACCGAACCGAACTGCACAAGTGGACAGACGAAGTCCACCGAAAACATCAAAACTATCAACAAGTGTCCAACTGCCGTCAAAATATGCATCTCTATAGCCTTGTTTGATTTGGCGGGATATCAATTACAGAGCTTGCAACATATGGATGCCTGTAGCTACAAATTTATGTTTACAGAAACATATTAATTACATACAGATAAATGAGAGAAAGTTATAGATGCATATTAGAGGACGGCAATGGGACACTTGTTGATAGATTTGATGTTTTCGGCGGACATCGTCTTTCCACTTGTGCGGTTCGGTTCGGCTCATGAAGGTGCGCTTTTCAGTGGCTTGGTCGCGATTCGCTATAAAAAATAAAGTATTTCGCGTTTTTCTTTGCGATTCCTCGTGGAAAAGGAGGAAAACCCATCGCGAAAAGTTAGGATTCAAAAACACACTGATTGTTTTGATAGTTATTCTCCTTAAATGTGATTATTTTCGGTCGATTCGGTTCGGTTTGTCATGCTCCGGTATAGTAAAGATGGCCATTTTGTTATCGAAAAAGTGCATCTGTATGTATATTCAAGTGTTTTTTATGGTTCGCGAAACGTACGTGTTACAAGTTGCACTATTGAAATAAGAAAGCCGTAGTGCTGGGCTGAAATAGGCAAATGAGTGTGGTGAAGAAAGGTTAGTGATTTTGACATTTCTCATGATTTTCGAAATCTTTAATGTCATAGAATTCGTACTTAATCCAATGAGATTATTTATCTAAGAATGAAAATTTGTGCTAAGTAGGTTTATGTGCATGTATCTTCCTTCCATTTTTTACGTGCGTAAATTGCCGGTGCGATAAGAAAGATGATCTTTTAGTAGTTTTTCACTATTGTTGGCATTTCGGCTAATAGTAGTTCCATGGGTGAGCTTCAATCCGCAAGTTCACATATGCCGTGACCGAGTGTTTTAATATCGAGTTCCGCTGAGAATACAATGCCACAGGATTGTTGTTGTTCAAATGGTACTCTCCTAATTATCTGTCCATAGACGTGAAAAACGCAACTATGCGACAAAAAACCCTAGTTTTGATATTATTATTTAAATTATGTATCTAACATTGCTGTTTAGGACTAAGTCTAAAGAGAATAATCAGAAGCATCATGGTCTGGAGGTTTTGGCACTCACAACTTCAAAAAAACTAACAAAATGGCATGAAGTTACGTGGGAAGTGCTTGAAAATTTCAAAAAAAAAACTGGCTACTTCACGGATCTTGAAATATATTAGTATAGTACTAAATATATTATTGAATATGTTATTATAGTACTACTAGTCGCCAAAAAATACTGTTACAGCCCACACATAAAAAAACAGTATCGGTACTGTGTTCAATTTGCTTAAAAAAAAAAAAAGACGTTGACAAATCCATGGAAAGAAAACATATTTAAAGGCGAAATCCAATAACTTGAATCAAGATATATAAAATAAATAAATTAATGAACACATAATCAAAACGAATACGAATTAATTAAAATAAATCATAAAATTAGTATTGAACAACGTGAACTATGTTGCTAGTAGGAATTACATATGTAGTTTCGATTCTGATCGACGAACAGATGCCAATACGTACACGCGCAGTCAAAAGTGAGTGTACAGTCGCAACATGAATATTTTATAGTAGATAAAAAAGAAATGGACGTAGGAAAGATGACACGAGTTAAATAAAATATAATTCTTGACTAGTATTTTATTAGTACATAAGCGGTATTTTATAAAAATTAAAAAAAATAGGTTTATTATTATTTTAAATAAAATACTTTATGAGTATTTTATAAAATACTATATAATACTACTCAAAACTTATATTTCATTTAACTAGGCTCGTCTTTCCTGCACCTTGTGAACTAACAATAAAATATACAATATGCGGATTTATACTCACTTTTGATTCTAAGTGAATATTTGACGGATTTCCTGTCATTTCTAACAGATTTAGATAAGTGAATTAGTTTACGTGCATTTTTATTGCATTGAATTCATCAAACACAAAAATTTACACCTAAGCACCATAGAAACAATGACGTAGGAGTGATAGTTCTCGCGACATGAATCTGAGAAAATTTCGATCGAATCCACATAATCCACTATCGTGTATAAATATACGTTTAGTGATGTAAAGAAACTATTACCCCAACCTGCATTTTTTGTATGAAGCTTTTGTGCAGATTTTTATGTTGAACAAATCCGATGTACGTAAAATTACGTAAAACCGATGGTTAATGAGATATTTAATAAAAACAGGTTTTCGTGACCTATGTTATGATAAATAACTTTTGTTGAGCACACGACTTCATAATAGACTTTCCATATTATGTTTGTCATTTTACAATTAATAAAAACCTCATTTGGTTGAAACGTAATCAACAGTACTATATATTGCCTCGGACATGTCGAATCTCGTACCAGATAAAGTGTTTTTGCGGGGAGTTCTTCTTTATTTCTTTAAGGAGTTAGTCCACTGTTCAACTGCTCAAAATGAACTTTTTTTTAAACACCTACCAAAAAAAAAAAAAAAACTATTCAAGATATCGATTTGAAATTTTTAAATTATAATCTTTATTGAAGTTAAAAGTTAACATTTTGAATGGAAAAAATTATTAGAAAACTGATCGAATTATTAGAAATTAGAATAGCGACCGCCCCAATGGATCGCCGCAGCACCGCCGAAAAAAAAGCAAATTGCGCCTCGTAAATTTGTGGACAAAATAAGCATCTGTGAACAAACTACTAAAAATATTTCATTAGTTTTGAATATAAAGGACAGCGATTAAAAAAGATTTGGTATACTTTTGAACCTTGGTTATCTAGTTTTTTGCGTTTTTTCAATCAAAAAAATAAATTTTTTTTTTTTTTTTCTAAATTTAGGTCCGTGCTGTCTGTCCTTTATACTCAAAACATTTGAAATATTTTTGGTAATTTGTTCACAGATGCTTATTTTGTCCAGGAATTTACGAAGCGCAATTTGCGTTTTTTCGGAGGTTTTTACGACGAGCATGCTTCATCTTAACAGTCGTGTCATAGGTGGTTTGGTCGCTTTAAAAGTGGTGATTTTGTGCTCGAAGACAAGGAACGGCCGGGTCGACGAATTGGAACCATTACTCAATGTAGACCAATGCCAAATGCTTCAGGAGTTGTCAAAGTCATTGGGAGTGGATGATTCGACAGTCAGCAAACACCTAAAAGCCATGGCATTGAATCAAAACCAAGGAAACTGGGTGCCATACGAGTTGAAGCCGCGCGACGCCGAAAAACGAAACTCCTCTTCGAACGCCAAAAAACGAAGGACTTTTTGCATCGCATTGTAACTGGCGATGAAAAATGGATTCAACTCCAAGCGCAAAAAGTCATGGGCTCTACCCGGCCAGTCATCAACATCCTTCGCAAAGCCGAATATTCATGGCGTGAAGCTTATGCTCAGTATATGGTGGGACCAGCGCGGCGCGATCTACTACGAGCTGCTCAAGCCGAATGAAACGATCATGGGGGAACGCTATCGGACTTAACTCATGCGTTTGAGCCCCGCACTAAAGCAAAAAAGGGCCGGAATTCGAAGAAAGCCACGACAAAGTGACTTTGCAGCATGACAACGCTCGGCCACATGTTGAAAAACCGGTCAAGACCTACTTAGAAACACTGAAATGGGAAGTCCTTACGCACCTGCCGTATTCTTCAGATATTGCTCCTTCCGACTATTACTTTTTCCGGCCGATGACACATGGCCTGTCCCAGCAGAAGTTCACTTCATATGAACAATGCAAAAAATGGGTCGATGCTCAATATGCTATGTAAGGAAGTTACATTATTATACTTGCAGTTTAACTTTATATATTAAGTCTGCTAACTTTTTATGTTAAGAGCACCTGCAAACATATTTCGACAAAATGCCTCACTTTTGACAATGAGAATTAAGTTATCTGACCTGGTTCTGCTTTTCCACCCGGATGACTTACCTCACCCCCATCCAACTGACGTTCCAGTCACTATCGTGGAGATCGACGAATGCAAACTTGTAAAACGCAAGAACTATCGCGGTCGGCCTGCAACTGGCCAATGGGTTAATGAAGTTATTTGTCGTGAATTGGTTTGAGTGATTTTTAGGTCCCCTCGATACACAAGCCAGCAAAACGTTATTGGTAGAAATATTGCTGATGGCACGGTCCCATACTCTGATTGTTGGCGTGCCATTTCTATCGACACCTCACTCAATGAATTTTATTGATGCGGTGACTGACGCCCACACTCAAAACTAGAAGAAATTCTACTAGGATTCGCAAGGTGGCGTGCGCCGATTTAGCCATAAAATTGCCCATTTATTATTTAAGGCTTTTTCAATCAAGACTTTTTTCAATGTTATGACAGCCATGTATTCGATCGCTAATGATAATAACGTGAAAGACGTTGCTGCATTATCATCCATCACTTTATCAAATTTAACTGAGCTCTCCTAATTTGAGATAACCAAGTTAGTTTTCATCTCTACTTATTTGAGATTACTGAAAAGTATTGGCCATTCTAATAGATTAGATGTGAATAGAATCATCAAACCTTCTTCCACCCCCTGCAAAGAAGTTGACTGCACTCTCAAAGAGCAGAAGAGGTGAAGAGTGTCTGGGTAACTCCATTCTGATGGCTAAAAGTATAAGTTAACATTTTCAAACTAAGAGGAAAAATGGATTATACGTCCCTACTCCCTGTGCCTCGACCTAAAAATACTTTTATAGGTTAGCCTAATTATCTTCATCCTTTCCGTTCCTCCGATCGACGATCCCACCACCGATGCATTTACCATGAGACAATCTACACCTAATCAGTGATCTAGCTTTGGAAAGGAAATAGCATCTTGAACAGATCACCAACGCACACATCAACAACGTATACCAATCAAAAAACGGTGGTTACAAAGATTATTCATAACTAACGTTGCATTAAAAAGAAGCAATTGATCGCAACCGCCAAAAGAAATTCAGCGCCCAGTGTGGGTAGCACAGCAGTGAATATATGTTTGGTACTTTCAAGATTCAAGATTCTTTTATTCAGGATTCCGAAAGAAAGTTTTACAAGAATAATATTGTACATGATGAAATTCTAGAGACAAGAGTTTAACTACTTCTTAACTACTATAATTTAAAATACTTATATAGCCCAGTGAAATCCGACATAAAAAAGGCGAAACTTCGGAAAAATTAAGGGAAAGCTGACTTTTGGTGTGAACCTTGGTACTGGCGTGTTGAACAAAATGTCAAAAGTCCCCATCGATCATAGTGCTGCGTCACTTTTTATACGGGGTCAAAGGTCACCAAAAGTGACCTTTCCTAAATATCTCAGTAACGGTTACGTCTTCGGAAAAACAATGTATGGCCAATTTGTAGCTTAAAAAATGTCCAACAAAAAAGATTTTGTAACTTTTTCCTGTAACCATAACCGTTTTTGAGATATATTGATCTAAACATTTGTTACTAACAGACCCTTACTCTCATCGGCATGTTAATATTATCCGATTTTGATTACGACTTGGCATGTTTGTGAGTTTGTTTTTCTATGTTTAAGAGGCGCATAAAAAAAAAACATGTAAATAAATTTATCTACCAGACTCCAGGGTAGGTGGGAAAGTGTACTCGGAAAAGTTACCACCACCCCCCGCCCCCCATTGCCATAAAAGTTGTAGGGACATCTGCTCGCTACTCTCTTCTCCGAAAAAAAACTGTATTGCGGCATCATTTATGAGATATTCCACGAAAAAGTAGGACGAAACAACAAAATTGCAGGTGAAAATAGGTTTTGTAACATATCATGGGCCATGGAGCATCAAAAAGCAAGATAATATCATGGCATAATTCTGTAAACGCTCATTCGTGACATTATACGAGCTCAATCTGATGCAGATTATCCCCGATTAATCAGTTTTTTACCAATCCTGTGATGACTGCATAGCGCCAAAGGGACATGGCACGTCTCAAAACCAATTTGCACCTGAAATTACGTGACCTTGCGTTGATCGTTCATGGGGTAAGACGATATGGAAAAAAAACCTAAAAAACCGCATATTTCGGGGTGGTTCGTTTGCGGGGGTGAGTAGGATGTGGGAAGGGTGTGGATGTAGGGCTGGTCCTGCGATGCCAAGAATAGGCAATTAACAGGATAAAAAGTATTAAAAGTGACGCAGCACTCGGATCGATGGGGACTTTTGACATTTTGTTCAACACGCCAGTACCAAGGTTCACACCAAAATTCAGCTTTCCCCTAATTTTTCCGAAGCACCATGTTAGATTTCCCCGGACTATATAATGTTTTAGCTAATCGTCTAAATTTAAACGCATTAACTTTTTATTTTGAAATATCTAATGGATATTTATTTCATCCTAATTTAACATCATTTATTGTATATATACATATTTAATATTATCTAGCAACATTTATTTTTTATATTTTCAAAAATCCTTCCTCTAACAACCAACTGACGTTAATTGACATCACATTCTTTTCTTATTTTTCTTTCCATAATTTTTAAACTTAGCCTACTTGATGTGTGAATTTTGATGTGGTGTGTATGATGTCAAGTAGTGTGGTGAGTAGTGAATGTGGGAATGATAAGTGTAGGTGTTTGTGTATCCACAATACTCCCCTGCCAGCATTTTACGCGTTATCGCGAGGCGTAGGAGAGTGGCACCTTTGTGGTTCGCCCAGCTAGAGAGACGTACGGAGCGAATGTAACTTTCCTCGCTGGTCTCTTTTCGGGAGCTGGAGGCAGTAATGGTGCAGTCGAGGTTGCTGATGCTTGCTGGTTTCTGGAAGAATTGTCAACAGGTTCCGTAGAGGATGACGTGTAACAAGGCTTGAGCCTGTTAATGGACACATTGACGGATTTGTTTCTGATTTCCAGAGTGTAATAGTTAATATGTCTGGCTAGGACTTTGAAAGGACCGTCGTACGGTGGAAGGAGTGGTGGACGAACAGAATCGACTCTGACGAAGACGTGTGAGCAAGAGTCGAGTTGTTTGAAGATAAATATCTTCGGTGTTGTGTGATGTTTAGCATCAACCGGTCGAAGTTTTGCCATTGTAGCCGTAAGTTCGTTGGCAAAGTCTGTTTGGCTGATCTTCCTAGGATTTTCTTGAAGAAAATCACTAGGAAGACGCAGGTTTTCTACAGGAGTTGTGCCGGTGATGCTGTGAATTCTTCTCGGGTTAGAGATCGTAATCCAAGAAGAATTAGGGGAAGTGTTCTAGTCCAAGAAACATCGTTGTGAGCCATGATAGCCGATTTTAGAGTACGATGCCATCTTTCTAAGAAACCGTTGGCTTGAGGGTGGTACGCTGTGGTACGATTGCGTTCGAAGCCCGAGAGTCGACCAAGCTCAGCATGGAGCGCTGACTCGAATTGTCTGCCCTGGTCGGTGACAATGTATTGGGGAACTCCAAATCTAGCAATCCAGGTGCTTAGTAAAGCAGTAGCACAGTCATTGGCAGTAATGCTGGCTAAAGGAATTGCTTCAGGCCAACGTGTAAAACGGTCGATTATGGTGAGACAGTAAGTGTATCCCTGCGAGTGTGTTAGGGGACCAACTATGTCGACGTGAATGACCTTAAAACGTTCGGAGACCGTAGGAAAGGTCGATATAGGTTTGCTCACATGTCTGGTTATCTTGCATTTTTGACAAGATAGACATTCTCGGGCCCAAGTGGCAATGTCCTTGTTCATCGAAGGCCAGAAGAATTTAGTTGCAATGTGCTTTCTTGTAGTACGAATACCAGGGTGAGCGATATTATGTTCTGAGTTGAACACCTGTTTCCTGAACGTGTAAGGAATATAAGGTCGAATGGTTGGGCCAGACACTTCACAAAAAATGTCGACGTTGGTGCCAAAGATTGGTTGTTTCTTTAAAACAAATTTACAGTCCTTGAGAATCTTCTGAAACTCTGCGTCCGATGCTTGGGACGAGGCGATTGCGGCAAAGTCGAGAGTACTGGGAAGAATGATTTCTTCTAGACGAGAGAGTGCGTCAGCAACAACGTTGTTGCAACCAGAGATATGCCGAATATCAGAAGTGAACTCACTTATATAACTTAGATGTCTAAGTTGACGAGGTGTGGCCTTTTCTGGCTTTTGTTTAAAAGCAAAAGTCAGTGGTTTGTGGTCGGTGTATAGTGTAAACCTTTGGGCCTCCAAAAAGTAGCGGAAATAACGAATGCCCTGATAAGCCGCTAAGAGTTCGCGGTCGTATGCACTATACTTTCTTTGTGCGTCGCTTAATTTGGCCGAGTAAAAACCAAGGGGTTGCCAAGAGCCTTGACATTTTTGCTGCAGAGCAGCCCCGATGGCGGAATCGGAAGCGTCTACGAAAAGACCAAGCTCGGCGTTTGAGTCCGGAAAGGACAATAGAGTGGCTTCTGTTAAACCAGTCTTGACTTGGTCAAAAGCTTTGCTAGCTTCCATTGACCAGTCGATCGTCTTAGCACCATCTATTTTAGAGCCACAAAGATAGGCGTTGAGTGGTTGCTGCATCTCAGCTGTGTGAGGAAGAAAGCGACGATAAAAGTTGACCATCCCCGAAAATCTTCTTAGGTCTTTAACCGTCTTGGAAAGTTTAGCTGTTGATATTGCCTCAACCCGATCTGGGGAGGGCTTAATACCTTTCGGTGAAACCTCATGACCTAAGAATTTGATTGAAGGTGGAAGGAAATGGCATTTCTCCATGTTGATTATTAGACCATGGTCCGCTAATCTTTTGAAAATTTGTTCAAATGAACAAGATGCTCTTCTTCGGAAGTCGAAGCTACCAAAATGTCGTCGAGGTAGATAAAACAGAATTTTAATCCGTGTGGGACTTCATGTATGAAGCGTTGGAACGATTGTGCCGCATTGCAAAGTCCGAAAGTCATTCGGGTGAACTCAAAGAGTCCGAAAGGTGTGCAGATGGCGGTCTTTGGAATATCGTTCGGCTCGACTGGAATTTGATGGTAGGCCTTAGTCAGGTCTATGGTGGAAAATATATTTATGCCATGTAATTCATGACAGAAGTCTTGAATAATGGGGATCGGATACCTATCCGGGACGGTTATGGCGTTTAGGCGTCTGTAATCGCCACAAGGACGCCATTCCCCATTAGCCTTGCGTACCATGTGTAGTGGAGAAGACCAGTTGCTGTTTGAGGGGCGGCAAATTCCCTGCTGTAGCAGGAAATCGAATTCTTTTTTAGCCGCCGCGAGCTTATCTGGTGCAAGTCGACGTGGTCTCGATACTATTGGAGGGCCTGTGGTCAAAATGTGGTGTGTCACCTTGTGTTTACTGGGTTGTGAGAACCCTGTGTTGACCGTGATGGCATGGTATTTGTTGAGAAGGGCATGTATCCGTGGATCTGAGGTTTGCTCAAACAAAACACTAAGCTTTGGACCTTTGTACGAAGTGTACGTGCCTTTCGATGAAAGAGAAGTAAGAGGATCCACAAGGATAGCATTTGCCAAGTCGACGACTAGCCCATAGTGGCAGAGGAAGTCTGCGCCTAAAATGGGTCTAGAGACATCGGCAATGATAAAATCCCATAAAAACTCACGACGGAGTCCCAGGTCTAGTTTGATCACCTTTCGTCCATAGGTGTTGATGGTCGTAGAAGGTGGAAGTTTTCCGGTAGCAGGTGCTGGAAGCACCGAAATATCTGCGCCTGTGTCAATCAAGTAGTGTTGTTTAGACAAGTTGTCATGAATTATTAGACGACGGCTAGGTGACAAGTCGCGTTTTCTTACCGTCTGAAGAGAACAGCGACTTAGTTTTTTGGTTCAGATGAACCAACCTTGAAGGCGCATGGAGAGATGCATTTTAAAGCCTTGGAGCCGAATTTGAAGTGATACCAACAAATACCAGTCCCTCGTGACTGGCTTCGGCGACGTGGCTGCGAGCGAGATCTCCCTTGGGACCTCGAACGCGATCGCAATTGCTGGTGGACGAGCCTTATGAAGGCATCAACTTGCTCTGACAAAGCGGCCACCTCTGACTGCTGGTGGGAAACGGCGACAGAATGAACTTGTGGCTGGACAAAAACTTCAGCAATTTTGTCTGCCGTTTCCGCCAACTTGTTCAGGCTGGCCTCCGGAGAGCAGGCTAAAATAGCCTGAGTCTGCTCCGGAAGCCGCTGCAGCCAGAGGGTCCTCAGAAGGTCGTCCCCAACTGCGGAACCTCCCAACTGCTTCATATCACGAAGTAGCTGGGAAGGCTGTCTATCGCCTAGTGAGAGGTTCCCCAAGAGGTGCTTAAGTTTTGCCGAATCGCTGGCTGATAGCCGCGATATAAGCGCCCTCTTGAGGATTTCGTAAGGCGTGTCAGGATCCGGGCTTGCAACCACGTCCCTGACCACCTTCAGCTGCTCAGGACCCAGCGAAGAAATCACATAGTGATACTTTGTTTGCGAACACTTAATGTGTGCGTTCGCAAACTGGCTCTCTAATTGAGAGAACCACAAAGATGGCTCTGCTTGCCAAAACACGGGCGGTTTTATGGAGGTCGCACTAATTTGCGGTACCGCGGACGCGCCTGAGGGAACCGCATCCTCATTGTTCAACGACATTCTAATTTCGGAAAACGCGACGGGACGGACGGAAACGGAACGCAGCAGAAGAATAGGGTGGCTGAAAATTTTGTAAATATTGCATATATAGAGAAGTGAAATGTGTAATTATAACTAAGAATATTGTGTAATTACAATTATAACAATATATGCAAATCAAATAGTGTAGTTCGTAATTATGATTATAATAATATTACACAGAAAATTCGGTAAAAATATTTAAAAGAAAATAGTAACGCAGCAACACACGATCTATATTGAGAATATTTTAATAATTGAAATAATTTCTT
Source organism: Nemotelus nigrinus (assembly GCA_947369275.1). Taxonomy (NCBI): domain Eukaryota; kingdom Metazoa; phylum Arthropoda; class Insecta; order Diptera; family Stratiomyidae; genus Nemotelus; species Nemotelus nigrinus. The sequence goes on from OX376375.1 coordinate 60,894,606, forward strand.
CGAGTATTATCGCAACAACAGTGCAAAAAATTTGACGACGATTAAATTTTGTGTGAAGACCTGGGTTCCAATTTTTAAAACGACGAAATAGTACATCGATTTATTGTGTCAGTCTGGCTGGTGAAGCGATGCTTGTGGAACACTTTAATTGGAAATTCGTTCCGCCGACAGCTGCTTTAAAATCTACGGCTATACAGCAGTGCAGCAGTTTGCAATCGAATACTCAAAAGTTTACTTGATTCTTTGAGAATGTCTTGTGAAAAGCCTCCACCCAATGGATTGGAAAAGTACTTCAAGCCAAGCGGGAGTGCCAAATCGCTTGTCAAAGGTAACGGCGAGAGCAAGAAAAAAATTGAATTACCTTTATTATAAGAAAAATCGTCCAATTTGTCGCTGTTGCTACTGATAGCTTTTTTCTTTACCATCCAGATTTGTTGTTGTTGATTGTTGGTGCGACAGTGATGTGCGCCTTTTGGTTATCGGGTTGTCTGCTCGTCGCGATACTGGTGTCGTTGAATCGATAGAATCTGTTTCGGGTTTGCTTGCGTCTGCTGTTGATGTTGATGATGATGTACATGCGTCGGTGTTCCATTCGCTTGAAATAGGCGTAGTAGTCTTCATCAACGATAACTTGCTTTCGTTTACTCCATCGCTTCTTCCAAAATTAGGCGTCCGTGCCTGTATCGGGGTCACCAATTTAGCTAATCGTCTAAATTTAAACGCATTAACTTTTTATTTTGAAATATCTAATGGATATTTATTTCATCCTAATTTAACATCATTTATTGTATATATATTTAATATTATCTAGCAACATTTATTTTTGAAATTTTCAAAAATCCTTCCTCTAACAACCAACTGACGTTAATTGACATCACATTCTTTTCTTATTTTTCTTTCCATAATTTTTAAACTTAGCCTACTTGATGTGTGAATTTTGATGTGGTGTGTATGATGTCAAGTAGTGTGGTGAGTAGTGAATGTGGGAATGATAAGTGTAGGTGTTTGTGTATCCACAATGTAAATAAGGATTCGAGAGTAATATATTTGATAGTTTTAGAGGAAAAAGTGCAAATAAAATTCATCATATGCATATATATATATATATATATATATATATATATATATATATATATATATATATATATATATATATATATATATATATATATATATATATATATATATATATATATATATATATATATACACATATATATATATATATATATATATATATATATATATATATATATATATATATATGTATATAATTATTAAGGGATATAATCTCTGGAGTGGCCGATCCGATTCGGAAAACATAGATGTATATAAGATATCTTTAACCCCTTTGGCGACGGCGGGCATTTTTGAGTATATTTTCGCTAAATCTAATTAGGTTTTATGTTCGCTTATGATAAAACATTGAAATGTTGAGCCTTGTGTGGGCGCTGAATGCCTTCAAGTAGACAAGATTTTTTTTTCAAATTTCGATTTATCATAACATCTAGCAAAAGCAATAGGTCATCATGAAATTTGCAGAGCGTATTGATATGGACTAAAACTTAACACACATGCACTTTCAAGACTGTGCAGGCAACTCTGTATCTACAGCAGGCTCTTGAAAAAAAACTTTCAAATCAACGAGCCTCTTGAAATATTTTTGAATTTTGAAAATAAATTCAAATTATTGATAAATTTTGATCTTTGTTCACCAAGTCAAATTAAAATTTTCAAAATTCCGCGGTGTACAAGAACGGCAGCCCATGATCAAATTACCTCTATTTTTAGGACCCAACACTTCTGTTCACGAGAACTGACGACCGGATTGTGCGATCAATATGAAATTTACAGCACATATTAGTATTAGTTAGAACCAGGTCTGATAGAAGTGATTTTAAATACAGGCAACACAGTGGCAGTGGTGCCATCTTGAAAAATCACCGAAAATAAAACTGGTTTTTGGCCTATAGCTTCCGATTTAGCCAACAGATTCCAACAAAATTCACGCAGTAGGTGATCTTTAATCTAAGACAGATAACATAGAAATTTGGTTGAAAAATTAGTATAGGGTTGCCAGCTATGGCAATTTTTGTCTCCTAAATATTGTCAATTTGCTCAGGAAAATGAAGGTTTTTTCCCTATAACTTCCGATGCGGTAACGAAATCAAAACGAAACTCATGTGATAAGTGGACCTTGCTGTGTTCCCAACTCTGTAAGAACTTTGTGGAAAAACCCTGAAAGGGCTGCCAGCTATGATGAATTTCGTAATTTATTGACATATTATGCTGTCATTAAATTTCCGAATGTGAATGATCATGCAATGACAATTAACAACAAATATTTAGGTTTCGAAAATTTAAAAAGTTTTGAGCGTGGTAGCCTTAAAATGTAACCCTAAATAACTTACAGCGCAGTCATTCAATCGAAAAAAAATTCACACGGTGGGTTTAACAAAACAAGAAGCAGCTATGGTGCTAACACATAATTGCCAGACAATTTCGTAAATAGTACACCAACAGATGCTTTCATTTTGTCTGCATAAGCAACGCATTTACAATAAAATAGCCAACCGATGTTTAAATTTTCCGAGTTTTGGAAATTTTTCGGATGGCAGCCCCAGACATAGTTTCTTTCGATGATATCGATCATATAAAGATAGGTTGATTAAGCACGAGCATGTTATGGTAGACTTTTTGCTGCTGTGTTGGATAAATGTTGCCAGCACTGAGCATTTTTATCATTTGTGTTATAAGAGATGAGGTCAAAAAATGATATTTGTTCCTTTGAGTAAGATATGGTTGATATGATACTGCAAAGAAGTGCATTACGTCTTGACACATTTTTAAGTCGCTCTTAGATAATTTCTTCGAAAATCAGTTTTCTAGCGGTTTGATGCGCTAAACTTTTTCTTATTTTTGTCATTATGATGTTTCTCAATTTTAAGAGCAGTAATTTGACTTTAATTTGTGTCGTCATACTATCAATGTCTTGTGTAATTAATGCTGCAATTTTTTTTATTGGATAACTGAAATTTGTCACCCATATATCGTCGGGTGTACGCCAAAACCATGAATGTGCTAAAATGCTATTTCGAGTAAAATCAATTTGAAAATTTGACGTAATATTATAAGTCAGTTTTAAAATATAAGAAACATTTTTTTTTTAATTAAGGAAGATAATATTCTAATACTATTCCGTTACACTAAAACAATGAATCTGCACATTCATGATTTTGGTGTAACGCATTTGGCAAATACTTAGTTTTTAGGTAATTCATAAAATTGAAATTTTGACTTTGTGTAGGCATAAAATGGAATTTTACATCTCCGGTTTTGGCAAATTGTTTGTATAAGAATTCCGCGGACAGTGACATGAAAAACTGAAAATCACCAAAAAAGCACATTCATGGTTTTGGCGTACACCCGACGATATGATTCGAGTCATTTATTAAAAAGAATTACTTATTGTTGTAGTTTTGAAATCATCATCATCGATGGCGCGACAGCCCAAGTCGGGCCTTGGTCTCCAGTAACGTCCGCCTCCAATCGTCTCGATCCTGCGACCTGGTTCTCCAATTATTAAGCCCCAGTATTGACCTGCTGTCTGCGTCTTCCCAACGTTTCCTCGGCTTACCAACTGGACGCTTCCCTTGTGCTCTACCTTTCAACGTTCTCTTAGGTAGTCTATTGGCCTCCATCCTCTCGACGTGGTCAGCCCATTGTAATTTTCGTAATTTAATGCATGTGGATACAGGTGGGTCGTCATATATATGGTACAACTCATTGTTGTATCGCATTCTCCACTCTGTCCTTTCTTGTATGGGGCCAAAAATTCGTCGTAGCACTTTGCGCTCGAATATGTCCAGAGCCTTTTCGGAGTCCGTAGTCAAAGTCCAGGCTTCGCTTCCATAGAGAAGCACAGGTTTAATGAGTGTTTTGTATATGCGAAGCTTATTATTCCTGTGCACGTTCGTAGACTTGATTATGGGGAGTATGGAATAGTACGCCTTGTTTGCTGCATTTATTCGTCGTAAAATTTCGTCCTTTTCACTGCCTGAATTATAGTCTCCTAAGGTCAAGTTTTGTCTGATTGGCGCCATTTTTCTTGTCTGGGTCATTAGTTTGGTTTTATCTTCGTTGATCCGTAGATTTATTTTCTTAGCTTCTGACTCCAAACTTAGGAAAACTTCCTTTGCTTCTGGTATGGTCCGTGCCATAATGTTGACGTCATCGGCGAATGCTACTATTTGCGTGGACCTGTTGTATCTGCTGGTATTTTTCTGATGACGTGTTCCAGAGCAAGGTTGAATAGCATCGGGGCAAGTCCATCTCCTTGCTTTAAGACTGAGGTCACTGTTGACTTTGACCTGAGATTCGGCGTTCATCATTGTCACCTTGGTCATGCGGATGAGTTTTGCTGGAATTCCCAAGTCGAGCATGATTTGGTAAAGTGTATTTCTATCTACACTATCATATGCTTGCTTGAAATCTACGAAGACCTGGTGAACGTTGATATTATACTCCCAGCATTTTTCAAGCACCTGTTTAACTGAGAATATTTGATCTATCGTAGATCGTCCGGACCTGAAGCCACCTTGATACTCCCCTATGATGTTATCATAGAAGGGCTTCATTTTGCGTTCTATAATTTTGGACAACACTTTGTAGGACGAGCATAATAATGTAGTTTTCTGTAATTTTCGCAACGCAATTTGTCTCCTTTTTTGTAAATGGGGCATATAATACTTTTTCGCCAATCGTTGGGCAACTGTTCTGCTGCCCGAATTTTCAATATTAATTGGTGGAGAATGTTGCAAAGACGAGTTCCACCACGTCTGAGTAATTCCGGAGGTATTCTATCTATTCCAGGAGCTTTATTTATTCGAAGGTTACGTATGGCTGCCTGAACTTCTTCGAATGTTGGTGGAGAGATGTGAATGTCTGGCTCTGTTTCTGGGATATTTGGATCTGCTGAGTTTGTCGTCGGCGCGGGGTTAAGCAGCTGTTTAAAATACCGTGACCATATTTCTTTAATCTCGGCCGAGTTACTGATGATGGATCCACTTTCATCCTTACAAAAGCTCGTTCGCGGTTTGTATTTCTCGCGTAGCTGTTTGATTGAAGAATACGCAGCTCGTAGATCGTTGAACCTGGCAAATAATATAGTCTGTTTGGTATAAATTCGCCTTATTTCGTTTTTTTCAATCTCGGAATCCTGGGATCCCGGGATTACGGAATTATAAATTGAAAAACTGTGCCGGGATTAAAATCCCTACACAGAAGCCAGTTGAATGTCCGAAAAATAACCGCAACTTCCTCCTAAGACACTACAATGGTCTGCTAGATGGAGGGGCAGCTTCAGTTTCAGCTCATCAGAGTATACATACATTACCCCCAGCTCTATTATTTAGCTTTGAACCATCGATCTACACATGGATAAGCCCGCTTTCAAGGGTCAAAACATATACTTTAAACTCCTATTTTAGTAGAACGTCCGGAGCGATGTTAGCATCGGGTGTACATCGGGTGTAAACACAATTCAGTCTCACAGCAGCAACATTAGCTTACGGTGAAGCCGGCTTTAGACATGAGGTGTTTGTCAAATACCGAGCACCTAGTTTGACAAACTTCGCATATGTGGTTGGGTTACTCGCCTAGTGCTTGCCCTAGGCCAAGCACAAACATAGGGGTGCTCGCTATTCCCGTAGCTTATCGGTCTTTCAACACACATCAAAGTAGACGAGCACTGTGTTTAGGTATGTTCGGATCCCCGCTTTGCACATTCGGTATTTATAAATACATATAATGTCAACTGAATCTGCTGAATCAACATCCATATTTAAATCCATATTTGAAGATATAAATATAATTAATTATTAATGCTCAGAGATGCAGCAAATATTTCGTTTTTTTTTGCACAAAAAAATTGCGGGAGGGAGCAACGACAAGCAGCTCGTACATGTTCCAGTTTTGGCGAACATTCGGCAATGCCCGAATATCTAATTCACTGTGCTTCTCATTCTGCAAGCACCAAGCCAAATGACTTGACTAGGTGTTCGGTATTTGGCGAATAGGAGGTGTTTGACAAACACCGCATATCTAAAGTCGGCTTAAGATTAGTAGATGGATTTATTTATTTATTTATTTATTTGAATCCATTTCAACAGGCTTCTGCCCAATTACAAAAATAGAAAAATTTAATAAATCCAAAAGAAGAAAATAGAAAAATTAACAAATAAATGAAAATATAAGAACAACAAATTAAAGCTAATGTACAATTTAACATAGAAGAAAGTGCAAACATAGTACTAAAATTAAATAGAAAATCAATCATTATAAGAAGCTTTACGAATTATGTCTTTAATTTGGGACTTAAATTGACAGAACGTTAGCGGAAAAGGACCAAGCTGAAGATCATTATGCTTCCTGGGCATACGCAATAGCGGCGAGTTGAAATAAACTTCAGAACGCGCGAAGGGAAGAGAAAACATTAATTGAGATCTATCCGATCGATTGACGTTACGTAGACACATCATATAACCAAGATCGGAGAGCATAGGGCAATGGAGCAGCTTGAAAAGTAAGCACTCGTCGAGGAACACTCGTCGGGACTCTAATGAAGGAATTTGGAATAAGGAAAGACGATCACTATAAAAACAGTAAGGGATTTTGAATTTAAATAACAGTGAGCGAGTAAATCTACGCTGAACGTGTTCCACTGCAACACTGAGATATTTATGACGAGGAGACCACACTTGACAACAATACTCTAGGATGCTACGAACAAGTGAAAAAAACAAATGGAAAGAGGTAGCGATGCTAGTAAACGAAGAAGAGCATCTAAGAATGAAACCGGACAGACGAGAGGCCTTGGCAGTTATATATGCAATGTGCAGGTCAAATTTGAGCTTTTGATCAAAGTGCACACCAAGGTCCTTAAAATCATTCACAGCCATAATGGAAGAGCCGTAAAGAGTATAGGAGTAAATTAAGGGTGACATTTTATACGTATAGGACATCTGATGACATTTGGATATGTTCAAAGCAAGTGAATTATTCGAGCACCAGTCGCACAGAGTACAGAGATCGTTTTGGAGTTGGAGGCAGTCGTTGGTAGATTCAACTACTTTGAAAATCTTGAAGTCATCAGCAAACAATAGGCAGGGAGAACGAATAAAGGAAGGGAGATCATTTATAAATATTAGGAATAATAAAGGACCGAGAATGGAGCCCTGAGGAACACCGGAAAGAGGACAGAAGGGGAAGAGGTGGACGATTGTACAGATACAACACAAGAACGACCAGACACATAGAATGAAAACCAAGAGAAAAGAGAACCCGACACCCCATAACTTCGAAGCTTTGCAAGGAGAATTCTGTGGTCAACAGAATCAAAAGCTTTTGAGAAGTCGGTATATACGACATCCACTTGTTTCCGTTGGTCTAAGGCAGAAGCAACAAAGTTAGTAAAAGTAATAAGATTAGAGGTGGAAGATCTCCCTTTGACAAAACCATGCTGTTCCGGAGCAAGGAAGGGATGGAGGAGAGGAAGCAGCCTGTTAGAAACCACTCTTTCGAGAACTTTTCCAAAACAAGGAAGGAGGGAAATCGGACGGTAATTGGAAACACAGCTTGGGTCTGCAGACTTGTGGATGGGGAAAATATATGCAGATTTCCAACTGAAGGGGAAGGAACCGGAGGAGAGGCTGAGGTTAAATATAATTGACAAGGGAACACATAAGGACGATGATAGTGATTTGGCCAAAAGGTTAGGGATACCATCAGAACCGCAACCAACATTGACATCAAGACATTCGAGTAAGGATTCAATTTCAAGAGGATTGGTGTAAATGGAAGATAGAGAGGATGAAGCAGCATGGGGAATTTCACAAGGCAAGATATGATTATGTTGGGAAAAGAAGGAAGAAAAATATTTTGAAAAGAGGTCGCAAATTTCAATTAGTAGCCAATGAAGCAGAAAAAAGTGCCTTTATAGTGGTTGTACGGAGTACTTCAGTCAAAATCTTGGATAGTTATGACGAAGACAAAATGATCTCAGCACAACAACTACTAAGGCCTTAAAGTTGTCGTTGATAGTAATCAAAAAATACCAAAAACCATCTAATGTCTATTAAATGACATTTTTCACCATTTGACACTTAATGAGGCACGTGATATAACTTTTTATCTTTCGTAGCATACTAATTATTTCTTCCGTTGCTACTTCAAAGAGTGAAACAAGCCATTTACAGCCGAAATCTCACGAAACTCAAGTAGCAGCCATATTAAAAATTTGCATTTAGTGTCCCAATAGTTCCATTTGATTCTTACCCTGAAAACATTGAATAAAACATCTTTAATTTCCACATAAAATATTATATTTTTATTCAATTGAAGTGAAAGTTGGAGATAATACCGAAAATGTTTAATAAAAATTTTTGTGTTTTTTCCATCTTAGATATGGAGCAAGTAATTTTCAAACTACATTTTAATTCATATTTTTTGTGTTATTTTTTTTAAAGCTATTTTGAAGTTTGATTTTCGAAATATATTTGGTTATTTTTCATGTTGATTAATCTTATGATTAAATAGGAAATTGGAGTTGATAATTCGCAGTTTTGTGAGATTTTGATAGAGTTTACAATAAATTCAAAACTATACAAATGGATATAAAAATAATTAATCAAATCGTAAAATAATAAAAATTTTATCTGATTATCTTATATTTACAATACTGGATAGGAAGAATAAGTAGTGAGATTACTTTTAGGGTTCTATGAAGTCTATGTTTTTGTGTGAAGTTTGGATAAAATGTTAGAAAATACTGTTGCTGAAAATTTTTCTTAGGAGTTTTCAAGTGCATTCAAAAATCAAAAACACTTTATAATTGAGCTTGATATTAAAAATTAGAACAAAGAGAATGTACTCAAATCATGTAATTTATTCATTTGTTGAAAGTTGTTTAGTGTGATAACTAACCAACAAAATGAAAAATACAAACCCAGCTCTTATGAAAATCGACTTTTTTTTTTGAAACTATGAAGCATGGGTGTAAGAAATATTTAACAAAACATTTTTAACAAATAACTCAAATATATTGAATCCATAATCTAACACATATCGATTCAAATTAATGCAACAATTGATTGCAATTCGATCAATAACATCGATAAATTGACTGAATTTCGTAAAAGCACATGAAGTTATATTGAAAAATATCATATACACATATATTCGTTTTCATAAAGCTTAAAATCACGAAATCTTGCGATTCGAAAATATTTTTGATTTATTTTTTTGATTTGGTTTTTTTTTTGTATAATATTTTTTTGTTGATCTTATATCTAGAATTATTTATTTTGGTTCTTCGATAAATTAATATTGCTTTAGAGAGTCGTTGAGTATTTACAAAAATTTACACATATTAGGAGATATTAACTTCTGTTCAAATGAGCAAATGACTCTTATTGAAATATTTTTTTTCTTCGAAGTAAATGGTAGTCATTTTATGAAAAAATTCCTTGGATAAAGATGCAGCTAAATACTGTACCCAATCAAAGCATAATAATAATTTCTTGAATATATTCACCAAATTCAAACTATAGTTTTTACATTATTTGTTGGATAAATTTGATATTCAGAATTATTTAACTAGTGTAGTCCAGTAAAAACAATTACATAAGTATTAAATTATTTAAATTACGAATTAAATGTATGATTAATTGGATATTGAATCTGCTGAGGAAAATTGTTTGTGTTTATAGAAAATTGATTTTTTGTGCTTTAAATAGATTTCATTCACAAATCCTCCTTGATATCAGACAACATTTCGAATCTTTGAAATTACAATTCATCGATGTCACCTCTAGCAGTCATTCCTTTTTTTCACGAACGAAATCCATACATTTATTTGTCTGATTGTAAGATGCTCGTACATTAAACCTGACGTGTGTCCTTGTCAGCATTATCATCACCATCACCTTCATCATTCTCTCAACCTTTTCCCACTGTATCTGTCACTATTACCATCTATCTATCCAGTCGTGCGTTAACAGATTGTTGCATTTTCCGAAGACACTGCCAACTCCAGATCGTACTACGTTCGGTTCGTAGGTTTCCTTGTTAGGTTTCTACGGTTGTGATGCCATACGTATCCGTGCGGTAGCTCTTGATTTATTGTGGATTTCCGCAGTTCTTAAGGTAATACCGAAGATATCTTCGTGATATCGATTTTCATCCTGTTGATGGACAGAAAATATATATGAGATTTATTTAGACACTATCTGCTTATATATTTATTTCGAGAGGTTCGAAGAAACGAAAAATAATATTGTGACACATGTGACATGATGCGAAATTATAAGCAGGTGGTGTGTGAAGGACATATGGCTGGTGGTGTATTTTGAATTTGTTAGTTATATCATTTTTATTAGATATTTACTTCGTGATTTAATACACATTGATTTTTCTTAAAATATAACTTCATTCAACCAGATCTGAGCTGATATTTAGCGACAAAACTTCATTGTAATTCTTTCAGCTATAGTTATAAAACAAACAAATGGTTTGAACTATTATTCTGTATTGAGCTGCAGTATGGTGGAAAAAAAACGGCACAAAAACTGCTGTTTATAGATTCAACAAGCTTCAAAAGATGGCCTACCAGCTGATTACAGATGCAATAAGCTCCATTCCAACGGCAGGAATTGAGGCCCTTCTAAATCAAGAACCGTTACATCTGAAAATTTAGGAGGAAGCGGCGGTACTGGCTATTAGTCTACAACAGGCCTACAGGTACAAATCAGGAGACCTAAAAGTCCATCTTAGAATCCTGGAGGAAATTAAGCCCATAATGGAAATGATGATGTTCAGCAACCAAATGAAGACCAAAGCAGACTACGGGAAGAGGTTGAAGGGCTCAAATTAATCAAGGAACACCATTTCGCACAAAGGAACGCAAATGTGGTATATGGATGCATGGCAAATATTAATTGTGGAGTAGGAGCATGGATTGTAGGACAGTCGTAGGAATGCATTTCCTTCTCAAAAAGGAGGCCACCATCTGACACCCATAATCAAACAAACCCACATAAACCATTGGCACACATAATCAATTTATGCTTCAATCGGGGACACTTCCCATTCCAGCTTAAACCAGCTAAACTCCTGCATAAAGGTGACGATCATACAGATATGAATAACTATCGTCCACTTCTATCACATGTAACAGAGATTCTCGAAAAGGCTATCAAAAACAGGCTAACATAATATTTGGAAGAGAAAAATCTTTAAGCTGTCAATCAATATGGCTTTGGAAATTCACGTGGCACAGAAGATGCAATATATAAGGTGACGAAAGAAACTGTCTCTAATTTAGACAAGGACAAGAGTGTTCCTTGATTTCAAGAAAGCGTTTGACACTGTAAGTCATGCAGTATTGCTGACAAAAATGAATGAAATAAGGACATGAGGCGTTCCACTTAATCCTTTTAGATCTTACTAACAAGGAAGAACACAATCAACTCTTATAGAAGAATATGTTAATGATGCCCTCAGTGTTACTATTGGTGTCCCGCAAGGAACAGTTCTGGGACCAATTTTATTTTTAATATACATGACTAATTTGGTTGAATTCGAATTTGATACCTGTTGGTTATATGCCTTTGTTGATGATACTGTAGCAATATTCCGTGGAATAAATTGAGAAGATGCATTTGCTTCAGCGAATAGTGGAATGAAGCAGATATAATCTTGGCTTTGTACTAATTTAATTTAGCTGGTGCGTCGCCTGATATCGTTAGAGTGGTCATTCAAGAAGGCTCTTGCCACACGAGCTGTTTTTGCTGTACTCTTCTTGCTATTGTCAACAGTACATAGCATCTGAGGGTAATTATTGATGGACACCTGCGCTGGGAGGAGTTATGTGATTTAATTATGTAATCGATTGAGACGAAAAATCTACAAGTTTGTAGAGTTAAGGTCTATATTACCCAAGAAGCAAATCAGAATAGTTTTTCTCGCGCTGGTTCAGTCTGTCATAGAGTACGGACTGAATAGTTGGGGTGAATTAGTCATCACCTACTTGTAACCACTGGTAATAATGAACAAGAAGATAATTAAAATTTTTTGCAAAAATCTGTTCTGTATCCATAATCCCATCTATATCAAGACTATGGTGCTTTATACTATACAAAATTAAAATGCTGAAATATTTATATTTACATAGCAGAGAGTTTCCGCGAGAGAATGAAGTAGGGCTAGTGACACGTCGAAGGTTTCAGGGTGCGTTACAGGAATCTAGATTCTTAGCAGCATTAATCTTTATGTTGCCCCGTGGCTATATTATATCTGTTTACCACAGAACATATGTCGGCTGAATAGTTTTAAAAAATTTAAAAAAGCTGTGAGAAAATATACTGAATAGAGCTTCTAATTATTGTTGTATGGATTGTTATGTATTTTGTAAGTTAGAAAACTATTAAATAAAATTTGTAATCAATAAAGTTAGACAATGATTAATAATAATCAAGTTATGTGAAAGCTTGAAACTGACGATCCCAAAGCACGAGCTCTGCTTTTTTGGTATTGCCAAGTAAATTATTCTTTTTTCATTTACACCTTTATCGTTATTCAGTAATTTTGAGCCTGGTTATTTCAATTAGTTATAGTGAAAAACTTTAATCTATATTTGATTTTATATTTGGTAATAAAGTATTATTATTATTATTATTATCTATAAAGCAGAAAAATTTGCCATACTGAGAGTAATACATATAACAAAAAAAGGAACTCTAAAAGGGTAAGAATTAAGATCCTATCATGTAGCCAAGCGGTTCTCAGGGCTATCACTCGCGATCACATAAATTCATCTATACTTTTAGACAGAGATTTTCCTACACCCCCTAACACAAAACAAGTATTGGAAATGAAAACTGATAATTTTTTTATACTTGTTTAAAGTTGAGAATTAAAAATATTTGACTCTATGTGGGCACCGAGTGCGTAAAAGGAGAATAACATATCTTTTCAAATTTAGATTAGTCATAACTCCTGACCGCAATGCATTGAACCATCACGAAATCAACAGAACATATTAATGTTCACCAAAACTATACACGAGTGATTATTTATGAGTATGCGACTAACTCTGTAGCTACAGGAAGCACGTGAAACAATCATTCAAATTACTAAGCTGCTTTTTGAAAAATGCACACGATTGATCAATTTTACCCTTTGTCCACCATATTAGCTTAAAATCTTCTAAACTTCGAGTTACACAGAACGGTAGCCCTTCACCAAATTATCTATTTTCTGAGTCCTCGAAGTTTCTGTTCACGAGAACTGTTCACGAGGACTATAAGATCAATATGAAAATCACAGGATGTGTTGCCTTTGAGTAGAAACAGGTCTGACATAAATCATTTGAATATGTGGGCAACACTGTAGCAGTGGTGCCATCTTAAAAAAATCACTACAAAAAATAAATGCTTTATGCCCTATAGCTTCCGATGAAGGTATCAGATTTTATAGAATTTCATACAGTTATGGTTAAGTATGTTTAGTACGAACTTGGTTTAGGAAGAAGTTAGGATCGAGCTGCCTGCTAAGGTAAATTGTTTCATTTTATTTAATAAGAGATGCTATCATTAAATTAACAAGTGATTACCAATTTCTGGATAAAAGCGATTCAATTTCAAAAATTTTGAAATTTTCGCTAGCGGTGACCCTAAATACCCTTCTACCCCTTTAACTTCCAATGTACTTATTGGATAAAAACAAAATACGAAATACGAAATTCGAATGCAGTGCCAGCAAAAGTCTGGCAGCACTGAGCATTGTACTAGGAGATGCCCTCAGATTTCCATATGATAAGCATCCTATAATGAAAATAAACTCGTGTTTGACTTTCAGTAATTTTGAAACTCTTATGAGTCCCAACCTTGGAATCTTTCTACCCTATGGCTTTCCACGCTGTCATCGAATCAAAGTCGTACATGATCTTGTACACAGACTAGTTTTACTACAGAGCACGATTGATAGAACCTGTATTCAAAATCTACAAAATTCCTCTTCTTTTCTTCGTATATCAGTCTTTCTATCATGAAATCATTACGAAATTTCTAGGGTATATTAACGCTTTTGTAACTCAATAGATTATTTAGACCATCAAATCTTTTTCTCTCATCACTCTCGAGCGTAAGATCTGAATTTCCAATCTTCCCCCCATTATAACTCGATAGACTCGATTTAAATGATTCAAAACACAGAAAATATCACTGAATTAGGTTAATTTATAGAAGTAGCAGTTAGTATGACATATCTAAAATAAGGTTAGAATAGATTAGATTATGTTGGGAAATTATATAATATAGTTGGGGAAACTTTTTAAAGACTGAACCTTTGTAACTGGTGTTAACGAAACCAATGGCTGAAACGTGACGTTATAAGCCAACCTATTCCTTGTGAAACAGGTTACTGCACAATAAAAAAATGTAAACACTTATAACTAATAGGCCTGGGTTTTTTTTTGAAAATTTGCGGGCAGATCTGTACCTACACCAAGCACGTGAAAAAATTCTTCAAATTATCGACTTTACTGAAATTTTTTCGCCTTTTAGGAAAATTGAATCGCCAGTTGGAAATTTTCGAAGGTCTTCAACCTACAAGAACGGTAATTTATTATTAAGCTACCTATTTTGTGGAAATGCGAAAAAAAATTTCGCGATAATTTACGACCGGATTTGACAGATTAGATTAAAATAAAATTCACAGGATGTATTGGTCTTAAGTAGGACCAGGTATGATAAAAGTTTTGCGAATATACTTGCAATTGTGTAGCTCTTGAAATAAAATCTTGAAATAATTCTCAACCAAATAAAAGCTTTCGACCTTATAACTTCCAATGCTTTCAGAATTAGGATAAAGTTATAAAAACCGGTGATTTTTGCCATTTTTTAACCAAGAGATGCTAAGATCGATTCGCATATGATTCAAGATACAACCTTAAAATAAAAAAAAGCAACAAATATTTAAATTTTAAAATCGTGGCGGGTGGTAGGCTTTAAAATCGTTCAGCATCTATAAATTCCGAAGCAGATATATGCTGAATTTAATGCTAAATACTCGTACTCGGTCGTTAGTACGGAAAAGTGATTTTGTAAGCATTTCAAGCATATAAAATCTCAAACGCAATTTAGACATTTCCTCTGCTTTTCCTCGAAAATTTTCTAGTGGTTCTTTTACCCTAAAGCTTGTTTTCTTGCTAGCGACAATTACAACTAAATATTTGATTAGCACGTTTACGTTTTGGGGTATTTTCAATTTAGGTTTTTTATATGTAGAAAAAACTGTGCCATATATATTCTTTAACAAATATATAAACTTTAACAAAATTCAAACCTTCAGTGCTAAGATAATTACTAGATATCTTTGTTGAATAAATGAACACCCCTCCTAAATTTTTGAACACACCCCATCAGGGCCAAAGAAGGAGCAAGAATACGCTTCACAGACACCAGACACGGACAATGAAATTAAAGCATACAGCAAGAAAAATATCGAAGGCTACCGGCTTAATCATGAGGGTTTGAAACACTAAAATAAATACGTTGGCTTCGATAACAAAAGAGCAAAAGAAGTACAGTGGCTCTCTGTAAAAATGCACTGAAAGAAAAACTCTTGGTTGGTTCAACTATTTTTAATAGTATTGCAACGATTCATTCAAAATCATTAAACGAACTAAGGAAAATAGTTATTTTTACTATGTTAAAATAGTTAATTTAACGATATAAAAGTAGTTGGCTATGGTTATACAAAAAATATCACAACGTTCATGAAATCAACTGTTTTAATTGTTTAAATAGTTGATCAATAGAAAAATATTCATCAATTCACTCAAAACTTCAACGTTTCGAATTATCAACAGTTTTTATGATACTTAAACTACTTTGCAATAGTTGATTTCAACAAACGTAATTCAGTGAGCAACGTCTTTGGAATTATTCTACGCAAAGTAGAATGGTTTCAACATTTGGACGAATGAAATTGTTTATCAACCACGCGTCATGATGCATAAAAGTAATCAACGATTTTCTTATGGTTGTTTTAACTATAGCCCTAGTTGATGCAAAAACAACTAAGGAAAACTGTTGATTTTCCATACTCCTCATACTCATACTCCTATTCTATCATAGAAGTTTCATATGCTACATGGCAAAATTGTGTTCGGTTTGCTGTTCGATATAATTCATATTCATGTTATGCTGTGAAGCCTTTATATTACGTTGTATGACGCTTTTATGCAGTTGATGCTGTAAACACATCACAACGGCCACAGGGGGAGGCGTGAATGCTGCGAATTCGGTAAATTACAATGCAGCGACAATGTCGCTGTCAATGCAACCAAGGCACCAACCAAATTCATTTTTTTTCATTCATTCATTTTATCAATAATTTTCATAGTAAGCGAACCATTCTACAATAGTTAAATTCAACAAACATAATTCCACACTACATACATACTATAGTCCTTTACTATATCGTACTATGTATATTGTTGGAATACCATTGTTTGTGGTTGCTTACTTTTTTTGCACCACGGACGTTGTTTATCAACCACGCGTCATGTTGCATAAAAGTAATCAACTATTTGTTTATGGTTGTTTTAACTATATCCAGTAGTTGACGCAAAAACAACTAAGGAAAATTGTTGATTTTACTAAGATTTTTCTTTCAGCGATGGAATAAGAGCTCTATGTCGAGTATCCATAGGTCACCTTCCTTGCAAAAAGTACCTCCACAGAATTTAGGCGTATAAAACATATTTTAACACACTGTCCAGCACTAGCGAGGCTCAGATTAGAGACCCTTGGTTCCACTCTTCCCTTCACCAGGGACATAGCAAATATCCCGTCAAGGAATATATCCAGGTTCATAAGAAGCCAGGATATTCTACAAGAAATAACACAGAGGTGGCACAGTAGACCCATGTGATCGCAGTGCTATGGATCTTCGCGACACAATTCATGGAACGAATGAGTCAATCAAAAACTAATATGCGTAGTAGATTGAACCTAAAAACTGAGCGTTCATGTCACTTGTAAAATTCTTCAAGTTAAGACGCGAAGGAATTCGCTTTCTCGATTTGTTTACGTCTTTCACTGAAATTCGTTTCAATCTTCATTATCATCTTCGTTCGACAACCAGCGAACACCATAAATATCTTCAACATTTCCACGATACACACTTGTTATTGCCAACAGACCAATAAATTTCAATTGAATTAATAATTATTTTCCGCTTCGAATAAATTTTTGAACTTGACACCGGCCAACACTACCTTCAACACGTACGCGCACGTACTACAATTCACATTTCAAGTACTGCAGCGATGCCAATTCGCTCAATTCAATCGTATTGCCGCCCACCAATCGACTAAAATTCGCACTGGGTTCAATAAATTTGACGATAGTGTTAGCCTCCGCAATGCAAACGTGATCATGATATCAAAGAAATTCATCCGATTACACATTGAACAATAATAAAGTGTATTTTGTATATTTGTAAGTAGTTCCAAATAAAAGAATAATAAATTGATCCTACATATGTATGTATACTCATATATGACCGTATCGTACCTCGTTGACTAATTTTCGCTCGTATATGAACTGCATATACAGGTACACATATTTAAAAAAAACGCGAAAATATCGTTGAAATATCAGCGGTAAGTAAACTTTACAACAACAATAAAAACCAAGAAAGACGCTTGAAAACGTTTTGTTGATTCTGTGCTAATAATTACATCGCCCAAGGTAATTACAGTATTCATTGTCGGACGGGTGGAAATGAAACGAATCGAAACAATAGCACAGTGTGTTTGTTGATATATTTAAAAATCTACCTTAAATGTGCACGTGATCCAAATGCAAAGTTCGGTTATTGGACTACATTGATGATTTTGTAGGCTGTCAGATCCGGACGATTTTGCATTATCTAGATATAAATACGTGTACGACAACCTATCGGAATTTGCAGGTAATGAATGATTCTATGGAAAGCATGACGAACGGAGTAGAGTAATAAAGTTAAAGGTCGCAAAAGTTATCAAGGGCAGACAATCAGTCAATAAATTTGTTTGCAGTTGATTCAGAAATTGTTGTGTATCTGTTGGGTGAAATTTTAGTAAAGTGAGATTTTAATAAATAAAGTTTTGTGGCCATTGAGGCTAACAAATTGACGTCTGCACTATGAGAGTTGTTTATAAAGTATTTTTTATTAGATATACTTTCAATTAGGATAACTCTGGCTACTCCCTAGACTTTTTCAGGGCTCAATAGCAGCTCTAGGACATCGAAGCGAGAGTCAGAATGACTCCTGTCACCCTAAGTGCGGTAGAAGGGCCGATCTTAGGAACTGACCTCTGGAACATACTGCACGATGATCTGCTACGCGTGGAAATGACTGCTGATGTGTCTTTGGTCGAACGTCGCAGCGATAATCACTGCAGATATGTCGATTTTGCCCAACTTAAACCTAACCAAGTCATGAGGAGAGTAGAGTGGTGGATAACCGTGCAAAACTTCCAGCTCGCGGTGTCAAAGACAGAGCTCGACATTCTCATGAAGCGGAGAATACTAACTTTCATACCCATTACAATTAGCTTCCTCGAGGTTCAGACTAGCAAGTCGGCTAGGTATCTGCAAGTGGCCCTAAACACTAAGCTGACCTATCGGGATCATATCCACAGGGTATGTTAGAGGGCTCTAGAAGTTAATGGCAAACATCGGTCGGCTCAGTGAGACAAGGACGATGGTGCTGGTGGTAACCTGATGATAATCTGGCTATATGGGGCCAAAATTTGGAGCAGCGCGCTTTGAACTAAGAAGTTTCGGAAGTGCATTGTCAGGGTCAAACACAAGGGTGTCCTGCATATCACCTGTAGCTCCCCCGTGGTCCCAAAAGAGGTCGTGATTATGGTATCAAAAGTAATCTCGATAGATCTACTAACGCAAGAACACAAAGAAGGATACCTTTTTCGCTCAGAGCCGTACAGAACTGATGCTTTGGCCCGCGCGTCTATGCAAACCCTCCAGCTGGGGTGAAAGTTGTAAAGAACGCTGGCCGGCTAGGCTAAATGGTCTTAATGAGCTTGGTGGGCTTGTAGATGGTTTCTTTTTAAATGAATCTAACCTCACACCCTACGGGGTGATTGCTCACCCGAGACCTGGTAAGCAGATTTTTTTACCATCTACCCTAGGGGGAAAAACTCTAAACATGACAGTACATTTTTGACAATTTTTGACATTTACTTTCAGCAGAAACAAAGTGACTGCATCCGAATTATGTGAATTGATCTTCAAGCTGCTTGAAGGCCACCTTTTGCTTGAGTGAATATTTTTTGCAAGCACTTATGAAACTGAAATACTCCTACAAAACTGAAATAGTCCTTCGCGAAAATACACCCATGGAATTGTGCTGCGTGGTGTAGGCTTTACGATTGGGTCTTATTTTTTTGACATTTTTTTCCCTATCACCAGCTTGATAGGTGTAATGTCTCTTTCTTTCGAGGTCCAACAATCTTTCATTCACCAGCTAGCCCCATAAGCAATAGAACCTCCTTTCACTTGCTGGGTTGTGGGGTCACTATATACGAAGCTCCGCAAGTGTACATATGTGCGCAGCAGAATTTCTTGCACTGATTTTGTTCCATGCATCTTTTTGATTTCATCACAAACAAATGTATTCCATAATCATAGCAAGCATTATAATATGCAAGAAGGAATATTCTGGGGGACATTGATGATTAACTGGGGCCATATTTTCATTATCGGGTCAGGATTTTGTACAGTATATCCTTTTTAAGGCTTAAGGCTTTTAAGGCTTAAGGCTTTTAAGGCTTACAAGGACTATATTTACCTATGTTATATTATTATTATATATCGTATATAACCGAAAACGGGAAACATGCTCAACTCGTGCATTTTCTAGCCAAACGCCGGAGCCCGATTCCCCCTCGAGTCAAAGTCAAGAGAGAATTCATATCCAGATATCCTCTAAACCACATGCATCACTAAGCTTCTCGAAGGGCTAACCTCTAATGACAGGCTTCTGAACACCTAAGTGAACGAAAGAGTAGTACCTATGGACGAAAATCATTCTGGTATTGAGCACGGTGGAAGTGAACCTGCACAGCCTAGGAATCGGGGGTCCAGCCGGTAAATATCGGTTCGCCACGCTTCAGGCCAATGTTCCGACAAAGCCTTTCTGCATAGGCTCGCTAGATGTAGGAAAGCCAGACCTCTTGTTGAATTATCGCGCAGGTATTGCTCTTGTAGGAGAGTTATTATGGATTCTTTAACGCGTGACGACTTCTAGTGTCCACAGTACTGCTATCTCAGTGATAACCGATTACGACAACAAATCGCCACCGCGAACGACTAATGCAGGTGTGAGGGTGGTAGTCCCCAAAGTTCCCTAACTATGAACTAGCACAATGGGACCTTCCGTTCCAGCAGCTTTGTAGGGTATGTGTTACTAGTTCCCAAGCGCCAGCTTATTTCCGAAGAAATAACTGCCTTCCTTGCACCAGCTTTAGGTATATGTGGGGGTCGCTTTTCTCTAGTGGTCCTAACGCCGCGTCCACATAGGCCATGGGAGATGGCATAACATT
Organism: Nemotelus nigrinus; assembly: GCA_947369275.1. NCBI lineage: Eukaryota > Metazoa > Arthropoda > Insecta > Diptera > Stratiomyidae > Nemotelus > Nemotelus nigrinus. The sequence goes on from OX376375.1 coordinate 60,915,280, forward strand.
CGACTTGCCATGGAAATGGAAAATGTAGACGGTATATGGCATACCATATTTGATGGCATGCCATATATGTCAAGCCATATGGCAAGACATTTGCATGGCCATGAGCATGGCCATATTCTGACAGTTGTTCATTTTCAAAATGGCGATGTCGAGGGAAATAGTGTTACAAACCCTAAACGAATACAAAAAAAAGATTGCTTCTGGAAATATATGATCGCCTCTTCCTCAATTTGCGCCTTTCTCACATTCTGCTTCCTTTAACCTTCGCATTGCTCTATAGCACCGGATAGCGGGCATATGTTCACTGCTGAATGATATTTTCAAAATGATATGGCATGACATGCCGTTGCCCAGGCATCAGATGACATGCCATAAATTGACATTCGTTGCCATCGCATATGGCAGAGCTCATGGCCAATGTAGACTCAGGGTAACAAAAAGCAACAGAAAGCCCCTTATCCATAACAGAACAATGCAGACGCATTGGAAACAACAGCAACTCCTGTTATGGAAAGGGGGAGTTGTTGTTCCCAATGCGTCTGCATTGTTCTGTTATAGATAGGGGGAGCAAAACAATATGCTTATTATTTTTATTTTATTCTACACCAATAATCAATAAAAGTTTGAAGAAGAAATTTTTAAATTTAATTTTAATTAATTTTAAATTTTTTCAATTCATTCAGGTTTAGAAATAAGAGAATCAAAACCATAGGATGTTAGATGTGAGACAAAATAATCAACATCCAAACCATTCGATAAAATGTTAATATTAAAATTTCCTTGAAAAATAACATTTTTACAAGCATTTTTACAATTCATCGGTAAAAATACCTGAGCTGGATTCATAAAATCTGTAAACGCAGATGAAAACGAAGTTAGAACCAGTATTTTCACAATTTAATGATGTTTGATCGCATGATGCTAGTTTGTTATTCTAAACTTAGCAGTTCAAGTCAGCGGAATATGAGTCATTACACGTTGTAGAAGAGGGATAACCAGGGTTGTGAAATTCGGTTGTTTCGTGGTTGTATATACATATTTCAGATGAGAAAGTTAGTTTCTCTAAATTGTACAACTTCAAATTCAACTTAAATCCATTGTCAGGTTTGAAGGACTTTGTTTACTTCGTGTTTCCCTAATTTTCATGTGCAGCTCAACCTTTGTGCCGCACTCCCAATCAGGATGAAGGATTCTAGTACAGCTAGTTAAGAACTTTCGATGATGTACAGTCATCCGCATAAACCAGTATCTGGCTCGACTTGGTGACATTAGTTCATCTTGTTAACTTGTCTCATCTCGCCATGTTGAAAAGGAGGTAGGACAGACTGTTTATCCTTGTCGGAGGTCATTAAAAACATTGATTACCCTGCATAGCTGTCCGGCTGCTCTTACTTAAGTTGTTGCAGCCTACGCCATCGTGTAAGTTTATTTGAGATGCTAGATTTTCTCATAACTTTAGGAAAACCTAACCTGGCTATGTTGTCATACAAATATATAAATTAGTGGTATAATTGAATTTTAAATTCCAGATATTTCGGCGCCGTCTGCCTAAGATCTGTTCAAAAAAATGACACATCAAAAGCCACCAAATTTCAAAAAATTAAATGTAAACATTTTCATTTTTTGTTTAGCTTGTAGGCAGTCGATCTTGCCGAGAGCTAAGGAAATTTATGTTCACTCTATTCTAGATTAGTTCCGGACTGAAAAAATAAGTTCCATTCAAAAGACCACGTGTTATGTTTTGCTTTAATGGTCCTCATATATACATACAGTGGGTAAAAAAAGTTAAGGCACGAACACTTAGTAAGAACAAGAAACCTATTTTTAATGCGACTTTAATAATAAATGATTGTGTTTGTACATTTAATTAAAAGTTTTGCATGTTTATTTTAAGAACAATATAAAAAAAACCGGAAACGAAGCAAATTCCACAACATTAACGTAACATTTTTCAATGAAGTACCAAAATAGAGCAAAAAAAGTTAAGGCACAGCGCAATTTTATCTGAAATTATTCAGTTGTGTTAAAGTGATCAATTTCAAAAAAATTAGCTTACATAGCGCTAATACTTTGTGGCTATTCCATGTATTTTCATCACTTCTAGCAGTCGTTTCGGCATCTTTTTCGCTATTTTTTTTTACAATAAGTGGGTGAAATTTTGGTCCCTTCATCAATAATGACATCTTGCAGCCCTTTGTTATACTCGACTTTTCGCAATGCTACTCTAGTTTAGAGATGATGCCATAAATGCTCGATCGGTTTTAAGTTCGTTGACTGAGGGGGTGTTTTAATAGCATTTGGACAGTTACAAATTGCCCAAAGCCGACATTGCTCCGAATTGTGCTTCGGATCGTTGTCCTGATACAGGCCAAAATTGTATAAAGTGCCTAATTTTTCAGCAATTTTGTTTAATGTTTCTTTTAAGAATACCCAGGCAACAGGTTCGATCCATCATACCGTTCACAAAATCTGTATTTTCAGGACCAGATGGCCCCATACAGTTCCATAGCATAATGTTCTCTCCGCTGTGTTTTACAGTGGGAGTATTATGATTCCTCCTAAACTCTGTATTAGGCTTTCGCCGAGCATATCGCCGTCCATCAGATCCAAAATCATTAATTTTTACTTCATCAACAAAAATTATGGACTTCCAGAATGATTTTGACTTTTTCACGAACTTTTCAGCAAAACTTAATTTAGCAATTTCATTTTTTGTACTAATATAAGGTTTACTTAGGCACATTCTGCCCTTAAAACTCGCTTTCTTTATTACATTTCGAATAGTTCGAGTTTGAGTTTCAACTCGTTTTTTCACCTTGATATGTAAAACTGGGACACTTAGCTTAGGGTTTTTCTTAATTTTTCTGATAATCCCCTTTTTTTCGCTCAGATAAGATTTTAGTCTCTTCTGACCGATGCTTTGTTTCAAACGGTTTGGTTGATTTATATTTCGTTATTACATTTCTCACTGTATACCTTGATTTTCTCATTATTATTCCAATCTCAGAATACGCCATTCATTTTTTCCAACTTCGCAAAAAACATTCACGGATTTATGCACCTACCGATTTCCTTTTCACACTCATTTTTCACAACACCCTCAATAAAACTACGTTTTCAAAACACTTTTCAAGCTAGACTGAATAAAAATATCACACTTTCATGATTTTAAGTACATTTAACGGTATTTGTTTTCCAGAAATTACAAATAATTTCAAATAAAACTGCGCTGTACCTTAACTTTTTTTGCGCTATTTTGGTACTTCAGTGAAAAATGGTACGTTAATGTTGTGAACTTTGCTTCGTTACCGGGTTTTTTAATATTGTTCTTAAAGTAAACATGCAAAACTTTTCATTAAATGCGAAAACATCATCATTTATTATTAAAGTCGCATTAAAAATAGGTTTTTTATTCATACTAAGAGTTCGTTACCCACTGTATATTTATGAGATATTTTCTAGACTTCATGAACTGCATTTGCACTTGGGTTGACACGCTACTTTCATTCCCACTAATTTGATTGGCGCTCTAGTCATCTATGTACATATATTCACTACATTTTATTAACAAATGAGCCCATACCTACATTCTGACAATACATAACCTTTAACACTTTGTTAATTAAAAATGATAACGATATCATTACGTCAGAGTGTTTATTGAATTTTATACATGATAACTTTAAGAAACACCTAAAAATTCACTTACCCTCAACGACAGCATATACTTTTCAACTTCAGCTTCCGACCTTGCTTCCTTCTTTGCAATCACTTTCCTGCAAAACAATAGCCCAAAAACAAAGAAACAACGTTTTAGTAAATTCCATAAAAATACTCTGACATACTTTTCGAATCTACGAATTATTTTATCTTTGTTCGATTTCTTTACTCTCTTATCTCCTGGAAATGTTTTTCGTGTCTATTGCTCCATGAGCAGCACATAACACGACCAAGTGTCGTCGTATCTAATGTACATGACTCCAATATTGCACTTACACGTACTTACCTTATCGTCTGATAAACGTGCTCAGCCATCGTAACATCTCCGCACACGTACACATGACCTTTTTCAGTGACGATAAGTTCATAAAGCGCATCTGATTCACGTGCTGCCAAATCTTGAACGTAAGTCTAGAGAATGGAGAGTGATAGACGGTTATTTTGAGGATGAAGCAATAGTTTTAAGAAAAAAGTGAATTTTGGCATTCCAAAGATTTTACATTGGACAGGGAGCTCTTTTGTTTCAAACTTACTTCTAATAAGAGCATATATTTGTTTCAAATGTAGCATAGGATAACCATTTACTTATTTTTAAGAATTTTAGAAGCTTATCTAGCATTTTTTAAAGTAATATGGACATCAAAATATAGGGGTATCCATTTCATGCTTGAAAAAGTAAACTTAAAAAAAAAACGCTCGAAATATTCAGAAAGTGATGTTATTTTTGTTTCATTGTGAAAATTGATTCTTGCTATTATATGTGAAACGTAGTATTGTTCAAATGTCGTCCACGGGATTTCTTATAGGACTCAATCCTTTTGAAGTAGCCTTCAATGACTTTCCGGCATATTTCGGCCAATATCTCGGCCATCACTTCACGAATATTGGCTTTTAGTTCGTCCAGAGTATGGGAATTGTTCGCATAAATACAATCTTTCGCGTAACTCCACAAAAAGAAATCCAGAGGCGTTAAATCACAGAATCTGGGAGGCTAATTCACATCAGCCAATCGCGAAATTACGCGTCCTGAAAATTTATCTTGCAAAAGAGCTTGATTCACCTGTGTTGTCCTGCTGAAACCGCATATCGTCTAGATCATAATCCTCGATTTCCGTTCAAAAATAATCGGTTAACATGCGACCACAGCGCTCAGAATTGCCAGTGATGGCAAGTTCTTGATCGTTCTAAAAAAAATACGGCCCTATCATGCCACCAGACCATAAACCGCACCACACAGTGACTTTTTCCGGATGTAATGGCCTCTCTACGATCACTTGTGAATTTTTTGAGCCCCATACTCTACAGTTCTGCTTATTAACGTATCCACAAAGCGAGAAATGCGCCTCATCACTGAAGAAACTTTTTTTTTGTCGAAAAATCAGCATTAACAGCTTGTTGTTTCAACACTCAATGTTCGACTATTAAACGATCCATATTCTAAAATGGCAAACCTTCAACCAAATAAATAACAGCGTGGTTGACGTGTATCTTTGACAGATGTCGGTATGCAGGGTTTTACTTTCTCAAGCACGAAATGGATAACCCGTACTTCTGAAAATTATTAACTACTCGAAACCCTTCAGTTAATTTACTCTACTTACTCAAAAAAAAAATTGAACATGACCTTACCTTCGGAATATCTGCTTCCCTCGACAGAGCCAAAAACACTCGATCCAGAATACCCATCTGCACCATCGCATCTTTTTCCTCCTTGTACAAATCCAACTCTCTCGTCCGACAACCGAAAAATAACCAAATCTTTGGCATACCTTTGCTATAATTATCCTCGAACGATCTCATCTCCCAATCTTGCCAGAACGACCGGAATGGAGCGATACCAGTTCCAGGTCCAATTAGAATCACCGGCTTGATGTTATCTTTGGGCATATGAAAACTGGGAGCGCTTCTAATGAACATATAAATTTCTTCGTTTTCCCCGAGTCCTTCTAGATAATTGGAACACACACCGAAATGTTCGGCACCGTCGCCATCTTCAACCCTGTACTTCACGACTGCCACCGTTAGATGAATTTCGTCGCGATACTTCTTCAAAGAGGACGATATCGAATAGAAGCGAGGCTGAAGTGGTGTCAGATGTGCCAGGAGTAACGAAGCGGGCGGCTTGCACGAAGGGAACTCTTCGAGAACATCGAGTAGATGTGGAATCTTCCAATGCCTCCAGTCTTCATAAGCCGAGGATTCATTAACCAGAATATTTATCCGTTCGGCATCCATTTTGTCTTCGCAGTAGCTTCCCAATAGCATCAGCAGTTGTCTTGCAGGAGGCGTTGTGATATCGAAAAATCTCGTGAGTAGCGTCCGAATCGAGCAAGGTGGGACCTTCTCGTGCGGTTCCCATGTTTTGAATATTCCATTCTGTGTGTGTGTTTCCTTTAGAATTTGCAATTGCACTATTGCATCTGGGTTCTCTACTCCCGTTAACCTCTTCAGAATCTCATCGACGATATTTCTTCTGTTTGCCGGGAATATGCCGACATGATCTCCAGGCTCGTAAGTAACCGCAGGTGCGTTGATTTCAACGCGAATCGTAGCTCTCCCAGCAATGCCATTACCGCCGTGTAAATTAGCTGGCTTCTTCTTTGAATGGTACTTGACAGCATTTTTATTGTGGAATTTACTGAGTAGTTGTTCCAGCGGAGCAGTTTCTTTCGAAGGATGCAGGCGAACGGTGCTGAGTGTCAGTGATTCACTCTGCAATGCGAACGATGCGTCTGAGAATGTCTCGTCGGGGTCGAGGCAAAATGTTTCACAAGCCACCTGTACGATTGAAATGCGAAATTTCGTATGAAAGACGTGTTTAAATAAATTGGCAACGACGAGCAATAAAGTTTGTTTCACTGATCAAAAGAAGTTTGTCTGTGGTGACGTGAAACAAGTCCTGTTGAATTGTTTTGATCAATACTTGTTGTGGACAGATTCTGCGACTCACCTTCAACCACAAAACTTTATTGCCACGGAGCTGCTGAGCTAGAAACCACATTAAACCCCATTATGAACTCGTACGTACCTTGAAAACTTCTGGAGCCCATTTTCGAAATGCCTGCTCCTGTCCGCACATCTCGTCGCCAAACGACAATTTCAGGAGACGTTCGCCACCCAATTCACCGAGAATATTATCAACATATTTGCCAAACGCACAGAAATTCGGATAGGCAGACGATCCCAGAGCGAACACTGCAAATCTGAATAATGGAAATTTTGATTATGGTCGGGCAAACGTGCGTGGAACTCGAGTATGTCGAGTTTTAGTAGAGTGTAGTGTATAAGGATAGGCCCGGGTGTGACACAAGTTATGAATTGCAAACGGTCCTTTGATAAACATTATTTGTGCTCATGTATATTAGTTTGAGATATTAATAGGGATTGAGAAGCTAGGATATGGTTGCGACTGATACATTTAGATGGCGAATAGAAGTAGAAGGATAAATTCTTGATGATGATGTTTACGGTTTATTCTTAGATTTTAGTACTTTGGGGAAATATAATGTTGGATGTTAGACAAGTCGACATGCAACAATGATTTTTAGTGATGCTCTTGAAAAAATTTACTGGAAAGTTATTTTGGGAGCGAGTATATACATATATGTGCTTATGTTTAATAAAAGTAGCATTTTTCCTATTATTTAGTGATGAAAATAACGGAAATTTTCCAAGATTAAGGCAGTTTGAATACATATGTGGTTAAAAAAATAATTTTGAAGTTTCATAAATATCCAATGCAAAATACGTGCGTGAACTTTCGTGGTTCAATACATAATCTATCTGTTGACCAACGTTTTCATCTCATTGTATTAGTCTATTAATTCTGAGTGGACTGATTTTCTTTACCTTTTGATCAATATCGCTTTTCTTTTCTGACATCAACTTCGTATAACGGTATAAGTGTGTCCATACGACAGCTTGAATACTCATTAAAATTTTGAAAATTGTAGTTTAAAACAAATTTAAAAATTGCGTAATTTTAGATTTTTTTTTGTTTTAAATATTTTTTAAAGTATGAAAAAATTTTGTGTTTTATATACATACTTAAAATACTCATGTCCTGAGTTAAAAAAAAAGTATTTTATGTGTTTTCTTTTTGGACAGTGAGGGTTAAAACGCAGCATAATTCTAACCAGAATTATAAATTTCGTGAGCTCAGTTGAAGGGCCATAACAAGTTTCTTTAGTTTCATTGCAGAAATAGCTCGAAAGCTAACAAAAGGGGGCATTTCAGCCATATTTTTAGGAGGGCGATTTTTTCAATTGAGACTTATTTGATGACGAAATTTTATAAAAAAAATGATGTCCTGTGAAAGGGCATGAAGTGAATTTATGGGAAACATTACCTTTCGAGTCCAAGTATAATATGACCGTCGCTAGATGATGTCTTGTGAAAATAAATATTCTCCGAACTTGAAATCAAGAAGTATAATCTTGTGGATAAGGCATTACATGAGAAATTAAACCCGATTAATAGAATGTAAAAATCCTTACAACAGGAGGAAGCTGGGGCTTCAGACAAGGAATGTCCGGAAAGAACTCAGAGTGATTTTTAAAAAAAATTGACAATATTGATACACTGACCTAATAGTTACCAAAGTCTGACACTTCGGTATTAGGACAGCGTTTCCAGTGAGTCTACCACTCACGAAAAGCCCCGGCGAATGCAGAAACCGGATTTAGCTTTAACTCATTCGTCACTGCCTCTTGAATGGTACTGTCGTTTCATAACCCATCTGAGTCGGGGGCCGAGAATAAAGTGGTGTAGCGATATCTGGGCTGCAGGTTGGATTGAAAACCGGTGAAATACCATATTTAGCCAGGAGTATGGTCAATGTGCATGCTAAAGCTGCTCCAAAAGCATAGCATAGCATCATTTTAGCAAATGTCAAAATTTGCGGTAGTAAGGCGAAGTAGTTATGGATATTGGATAGCCAAAGGTACTTCGTAGGTCGGTTTTACCCGGCACAGCTTAATATCAAATTTTTTCTCATTACTCTTTTAGAGTTAATCTAATAATTTACGTGGGTCCGCTCAACACTTGCATTGCACTTTGGAAATGGTATAACATTTTTGAATTTTCAACATACGTCAACGCAAATGAGTAAAATTTTGATAAAATTTTCAAAAAGTTATAGTTATTCACGACTTGTTATCTCTGAAATTAATCTGGGAAAATTGCGATGAGTAAAAGAAAAACGTTGAAACTTTGTTGGTACACAAATCAGCGTACTTGGTTTCTTGCGCTTCACAACCGCCTTTTAAAAACTCAAGATGAACGCTGTGTAAAAGCCTACTTAAAACTTGAGTTGAGCTGAAGTGTTTAAAAGCGTGGATAGTTTATGATGGCAATAGTGGATAGCATCATTTTGAAATTCATTGATAATCTCCTCTGTCTAAAACAAAATATTTACCTCGATTTCTAATCAAAAATGACGTTTGAATAATATGCCAGCTATGTACGCACATCCATTTCACCGAAGCTACTTTTCTGCTATACTCTAGACTGCAAGCAGCGAGTAGCTGCTACCATAGCAGCTATTTTGGAACTTTGGACAGCTCGACTGTCAAATAGCAAGCATCAGAAAGTAGCTATTTCGTGACATTGGACAGCCAGAGCAGCTAAAATAGCAGATTTAGCTGCTATAGGAAGAATATTGAACACACTCCGGGTAGTCCATGGCCACCGTTGCCAGATTGGGGTATTTTCGACCAAATTTGGCGGAAAATTTGAGCTCTGGGGGATTTTTTGAGGGAAACTCAGCGTCGATAAGTTTGAGTTTTGAAGATTCTTTTGCTATGAAATCGCAGATGACACAAGGAGTATGTCTCCAGTCATTAAACACCAATTTAGAATATGGAAAAATCAGACTTAGAACAATTTTTCATAAAGATATTTTTGAATTTACATTTAGGATGGATCATGCCTACATTATGGGATGATTCGAAGGCAACATGCAGACTCTGAAAACGAACAATACTGACCTACAAAAAATAATTGATTTTAGATGCAAACAGCGAAATTCTTAAAGAAGCAAAATAAAGGGAAAATATAACTGAGTTTTAGAACGTAAATATTTCCAGAAAAAAGAAAATTGCGGAGTTGAAAATATCGGCATTCGTAGCAGAACTTTGTTCTCTGCGTACTGTGGACAACCGTCGAAGCTTGCTGAAGAAGTTGGATGATAGATCCGCAATTTTCGGTAGAATCAAGCTGCATTGTACAAAATGTACAGCATTAATTTTGAATATCATGGCACCTTGCGTGCATCATATTCACAATAGTCAGTTTTCACCAGTACTGGATGAAAGTACTGCTGTTGATTGCACTAAAATACTGTGGGCAGTGATTCGATACTTTAGTAAGAATTCGCAAAAAATTAAATCATCATTCTACAGGCTAATAGAAAGAAAAGCCGGCGATACTGTCACCTTGGCATCTGCAATAAAAGACCAATTGAAAATGGATGGATTGAAGATAGTGTCATAGTGCGAGTGTCATGGTAGGGCAACATCAATCAGTTGCAGCCATTTTAAAAACCATAAACAATAGTTTTCATGGAGGAGAGCTGTAATAAAATGCGGCAGTCGTAATTTGATTAGGCAGTGCAACCTCTTTTTGAACCACAGTCAATAAATATAATCAAAATGGACTTAACTTTCGACTTGCTCATTCGGGCCTTTTTGAGGCGAGGTGGGGGTGAAGGTGTGCTAATCTAAGCTTTAGCGTTTTGCCTGTGGGTGATACTGGGAAATTCATGACTCGTTTCCAGTAGTAACATTTTTTAGAAAATTTTGATTATAACGAGCACAATCCAGAAGTTCCTGACACACTTTGGCACGTCTTTTTGCTCACTTTTGAAGCAAAACTTTATCGCGAAGTACTGCTCGAGTAAACGGCTGATAACGAAGCGTGACGAGGTATCTTAACTGGGGTTCACTTTTAAATGGATCTACACTAGTGATGGGCTCAAAAACGCCAAACAGTTTGAAAAAAACGTTTGGCGGCAAAAAACGAACGAACAGTTTTTCCAAATAGCGACAAACAGTTTTTCTAAAACGAACAGCATTTCTAAAACGAACCATTTTTCTACAACGAATAGTATTTTTAAAACCAATTATTCCAACTATTTTACAACGAATAGTTTTTCTAAAGCCAATCGTTTTTCTTTTTCTAAAACGAATCGTTTTTTTAAAACGAACTGTTTTTTTCAAACGAATCGTTTTTCGTTTTTGTCAAACGAACCGTTTTTCTAAAACGTACTGTTTCTTTTAAAACGAATCGTTTCTCATGGTTTTTCGTTTTTTTAAACGAACCGTTTTTCGTTTGTTAAAATGAACTGTTTTGCAGTGGAAAACTGTTTAGTTGCGGAAAACAATATTTTCGTACTTGCGAGCGTTTTCGTACTTGCAAGTATTTTATTTAAATATTCAAAACGTTTTTAGGGCAAAAGGAGCTGAAATCGGACCGAATCGGCCAATTTTGGGTTAGAGTGGTTTGGGACATAACGGGCCAGGACTTATTGCTGTGATACAAAAATTTCGGTTTTGTAGGGGAGTAAGGGTTTTTTTGGCCATTGTTTGGCAAAAACTAACTTTACGGCGCTTTCGATGATTGGAAGTGGTCGGGGTGTACGATAATGATATTTAAAGGGCAAAACAATTTTTTTATAGGGGAATTTGGGCAAAAACGTCAATTTTTTCCAAAAATTTTTTTTTGGTCTAGCATGAATTCGGGGACCATTCTGAGTTGTTTCGGGCGAAATTTCCATACAAGTCTTCTAGTTTCGAAGATACGGCAAAATGAAATCCACCGAAAAAACTAAAAGTAGCACTAAAAGTGCCAAGGAGGAAAAGGTTGAGATCCTATTTGGATCACCAGTTGGCGTCTCTGGGTGACGCCCTCCTCGTCTCTGGCTGACGCCCTCCTCGTGACTGGAGGTCGCCACGAGTGTGTCTCCAACCCTACCGGGGTTGTAAAATTAACGAAACCGCGGGAGGTAAGGTGCCCCTTGGTCTCATGTCCAGCCTTACGGAAGAGGTTGGCCCCCTAGTGGGTGCATGTTTAATGTTGAAGGACCGTCTACTTCCGTGGCGATTCAATCTGATCCGTTACATGGAAAAATGAGTGCATGGTGTGTGTTAAACGAAATAATGGCAGATAAAAAACCGCAGATGGATTCAAAAACAAGGGCTGAGAAAGAAGTGAACCGTTATTTCAAAGACGATATTCTACCACGTCTTGATGAAAAAGGCATGCATAGCTGTCCGTTGGGCTGGTGGAAAAAACATCGGCAGTTGTATCCAAATTTGTGTGAAAGATTCAGAACAAAGTATAACATCGTTGCGACGTCCGTTCTACGCGAAAGGATTTTTCCAAGGCAGGGAATCTGATAAGAGATAGAAGATCTCGTCTGACATCTAAAAAAGTTAAAATGATCATGTTTTTGAATGGCAATGCTTGAAAAGACTGACCAACAGAAAAATTAATAATAGTGTATATTTTTTTTTATATTATGGAAAATAGGTACCTTATAAGTATCAATTCAGTTTGGAAGCAGCAATGAATGTTTACGTTGGTGACAGGAAGACATAATACATAAAATATGTATTAGAAACACCTAATACATAAAAATCCATTGCACTGAACTTATTGAAGATTATTCAAACTATGAACGATGTTTCTTATTCGAACTACATCTCAAATATATATACTGGCGTACAGCATAAAATCTGTTCCTTTTCGTTAATTTGGAAGGAGGAAAAAACAGTTGTTTTTTTAAAAAAAAAAACAGTTCGTTTTCGTTTTTTGAAAACAACAGAAACGCCCATCACTAATCTACACTGCGGAAAGGCTCTGAAGCGAATGGCGACCAATGCGTTGCTTAGCTAAAACTCTCCGCCATCCGACGAAAAAGTTCACTTCGTTTGAACGGGAAAAATTCAGTCTCATTACTTTTTGATTTTAAAATCTAGGGATATGATTTTACTTTAAAATCTAGGGAAAGTTCATGACAGTATGTCAGAGTTTTTTCTCGAGGATCTCTCAAATAAAAGCTACTTTTTCTTAGATCAATTTTAGAATTTATTGCTATTTAGCCAATAGTAAGGCTATTTCTGCCGGGTGTGTGTATTAGCCATATGGATAGGAAGCCACAACTATCTTCTTCTCTGGTCATATTTTTACCTGCCGATTCGCACAATTTCTGTTCTTCTTCTTTTTCATTGCTCTCAGACATTCGACCGATTGCGTTTTGTTCTTGCTCTACGTTTCAGTACGCTTTTGTCTTTTAAATGTTTTTTTTTAAATTCTACCGCCGCTTCTATTTTTCTTAGTTTTTATGACTCCTTTATTTATGACATTGCTATACAGATGTCAACAGTGGCTAGTTTATAGACGTTAATAAAAGTCTTTGGAATGAAAGACTTTCCCGTTGATTTCTGATTTGGGGAAATTTCTGAGAATTAGTCTGGTTTCAAAGAGGAAAGCATTATCCTTTTAAGTACGGGATCAAATATTTTCCAGTTGCAATTTGATACCTTGCTTGGGCACGATACGTCACATCATCTTTTACTGCAGCTGAAATTCAGCATTCATTTGGAGCATCAGATGATCTGAGCAGATTACTAGCTAAAAGAGTAGTCTGGCGCAACGATCAGGAATCAGTTGTATCCAGACGTTAAGTGAGTTTTCAGTGATTTAAATAGTGCATGAACTATTAATTGGAGGTAACCAGACGCAAGATTTGAGATTTACATACAAAAATGAGTTTTTGATTTGCGTATTGCAGCCGTTGAATAGAGCCGCAATGATATAAGTGACCTTTCAAAAAAAGCAAACATTTTTTCGGGTACTTTTCCGGAGAAATAATGCGTTCTCAGCCAAGTGTATTTTGGTCCATGTTAAAGATACATTTTGGTGCCACTATTTTACATTAATTCACAGTAAATAACTGGTAATCTAAAGCAAAGTGTTTTCATTAGCTTTATGTATTTGCCTTTACACGAATAACATTAATTTTAATTTATTGACCAATTTTTGAGAGCGTGAACCGAAAAGTTAAAACAAAAGGTTACTAAAATTCATTCAATCTAACACACTTAATGCTTCTCAAATCATGCAAAGTTTTCAAATTCCATGCCAAATATTTGACTTCTTTCTTCAAACTATGTCTACAAAAATATTCGTATCCCTATCCACTAAAATACATCATTAAATCAAAGTAATGCCAAAACTTAGAAACATTCAACGATCAAACAGTGAAGCATATACCGTCATAAAGTGTCAATGAGACGGAAAAATTGCATACATCTTTTTCAATCCTTATCCTTTTGGGTAACATTTTTATCGTAAATTGATTTTTATCTCTCAATATACAACAAGAGAGTTCTTTTGAGTCTCCATTTTTACAACACATTCATATTTATGTGACAGCAAGAGGAAATCGACGTTCTTTTGGTCGAATTTTATTTTTATGTACGTTAATAAAATTTACTGAAACTATTTCCACAAAACCAACCACAGATCTGAGACTTTATCATACTAGTTTACTACAGAAAAGGACTATGACGTTCAATAGTTTCTCTGTAGAAAGAATACATTGATGAGCATTTAATTTTAACAGGCTTCGTTTTCTATCTCGTGAAATCCAATAATCAGAGTAAACTAAATTTTTATTTGGAAATCAATATTTGAATTATGAAAGTTCACCAAATGAAAATGAAAATTCTCTTGTGTGGAATTACTTTTTATTGAATGATAATTATAGTACAATTGCATTATAGGGTAATTCCATAGAAAATCGACCAATTTTTAGAAAATTTTTGAACTCACCTCCTTGGAATTTGGAAATATTTTGTTATCCAGAAGGGCTGGTGACCTTATTATCGAAAATGAAATATTTTTGGAAAATATCGCATATTTGCGGAAATATGGCCTTTTGAAGTTTTTAAGAAAAGTCGGTTCGTGTTACATTCAAAAAATTGTATGAAATCTTTTAATTTACGTAGAGCCTTCAAATATGGCTTGTTGGGAAGGACAAAGTACAGGTATCCTAGAAAAAATAGTGCGAGAAACATCCGGACCGAACAGTATAAAAAGGATCATAACAGTGTCCATTATTCTTGAATATTTCAAAATGCACACCTTATATATTGTAAACAGTTAAATAAGCTACAAATGTGCCAAATTTCCAAATGGAGCTCGTAAAAGTACAGTCGCGAGAAATTTTTAAAGGAGTGAATACTATAACCACCAAAGCAAATTTATAGAAAATTATACCGAAACAATGTAAAACTTACAAAATATGATACGAAAGAATTTTATGTTTTAAAAATAGATTTAAAAACTGTTTTGCAAATTTATTTAAAGCCTGCAGAAGATTTATTTAGTTTCTAAAGTAGAAAGTTCTGTACAAGTCAATTGCTTATAACTAACACTACTGACGCAATTTTCATCAAATTTTTTTTCACATCTAATTAGAATAACGGCTTATCCAGGGCAATCCTGGCAGCTACCAAAATACCAATCTATTTGTGGAGGAGAGCATATCATTAGAGATAAAAAGTCATTGTAATTAGCCAAGCTTATATCGGAACCCTTTGTTAGAAAATTTATTTTTGGTCCTTTAATCATTAATTTAACGTTTTGAAGTATGATGCACTGAAAAAATCCACATAGCGCCCAGAGCCATGTAACATAGCGCATTATTTATGGTCCCATACGCCATGTACATAGTACTCTGAGCCATGCAATATGGCTCCCAGCGCCATAATCTCAGAATCTACATAGCGCGTGGCCCCATGTTACATGGCGCTGCATTTATGGTGCCACACGCTATGCACATAGTGCCCTGAGCCATGCAGTATAGCTCCCAGCGCCATAATTACATGGCGCAGAAATTATGGCCCCACACGCCATATTACATAGTGCCATGAGCCATGTAATATGGCTCATGGCACTCCAATTATAACTCGCAGCCATACTGTGTGAGGGGATCTATAAATGTCAGCAAGTGATACTTGAGTATCGTCGATAGATCGAGAACATTCTCAACCGGCTAAGGGCGCATATTATTGAATGGCTCCTTTGGCGACTCTAAATGCAGCCAGCGCCTGTTTGTTGCAAGCAAGTGACTTCTCCGTGTGCTCATTTATGGTAAGTAGCACTGTTTTGACTGATTTGCTTCTTCAATGTACTATAGTCTTCCACGCCATGTACTATAGTCCTCCACGCCATGTGCTATAGTCCTCCACGCCATGTACTATAGTCCTTCACGCCACGTACTATAGTCCTTCACGCCTTGTACTATAGTCCTTGACGCCATGTACTATAGTCCTCCACGCCATGTACTATAGTCCTTCACGCCATGTACTATAGCCCTCCACGCCATGTACTATAGTCCTCCACGCCATGTACTATAGTCCTCTACGCCATACAGTATAGTCCTTCACGCCATACAGTATAGTCCTCCACGCCATTCAGTATAGTCCTCCACGCCATGCACTATAGTTCTCCACGCCATGTAATATAGTCCGCCACGCCATGTACATGGCGTGGAAGACTATAGTACATGGCGTGTAGGCCTATGTACTTTTCGCCATGTATTATGGCGTGTGGCGCTATATTTTATCACAATCCCTAAATCGACTATGTACATGGCGCCAGAAGTGTATAAATTATGGCGTCTGGCGCCATGTGTTTTCTCAGTGTGCATACACAGAATGAATGTGTCCCCGATGTATCCGCTAGATTGAAGTATTTAGACAGTCTGCTGTTTGCATTGTTGCAGTAGAATGATTTTATGAGACCAGCGACATCTATACTTCTTCGCCTTTTCGGGGAATTATAACCTCGTTTAATTTTTTTTTATCATTTATGGGGTTGCGTCAAGAAATTTGGAAACTACTTTGGCACGTGATCAATTCGTCGACAAAAGTGATAAAAGTAAACACTTTGTTTCCTTTTCTTTAGCTTTCGAATATTCTTCTTTGATATGATTTACTATAGATAATTCATTATTTGTTTTTCTTTCTTCTGTGGGTAGTTCCTGCTTTATTTTAAATACATTTTTGTACAGTACGCTAGTAAAGCGTTTTAACTTTCTTCTTAGAATGTCCATTTTATAAAATTTTTTGTCTGTATGAACCCACGACTTTCCTTAACTTCAACTACTTCCGATCTATACCCTGAAAGTAACTTCTTGGAATCAATTTAAACTACAGGCATTGTAAATTGTTGTAAAAATATGCAAACAAAGGAAGTAATTGAAAATATATGTACAGTATAATATGTGCAAGAAACCCTAGATGTAAGGAAAACCCAAAACAATCCTAATTGTTCATGCCGCTAGTAAATGAAAAGGAATCTGCTTTCTTAAGTTTTGTTTCATGATTGATTATAATTATTGCAAACAATTTAAATTTTAGTGCTAGGTCTGTTAGTTACAGAAAAAATCGAAGTACTATTCCTTTTAAAAAATAAAAATCATAAAAATAATTACTCATAATTGAGGAATACAAGACTTTGATTTTGCGACAAAAACGCAGAGCTACTATCAAGCTATTTAATATCAAACGTACATATATTGTCAGTTTCACCTTGCGTCGGTACCATTTTCTTTAAATTTTCTTTGGCGGTTATAGTATTTCGTGCCTATAAACATTTCTCACAAATGTACTTTTACGAGCTCGACTTTGAAATTTGACAGATTTGTAGCTTATTTAACTGTTTACAATATATAAAAAAATTAAGAAAATGGAAAGTGTGCATTTTGAAATATTCAAGGATAAAGAACACTGTAATGATCCTTTTTATCCTGTTTGGCCAGGATGTTTCTCGCATTGATTTTTCTATACCTGCACCTTACCCTTTCCAACTAACGTACAATAGAAGATTTCATACAATTTTTTGAATGCAACATGAATCGACGTTTCTCAAAAAATTCAAGAGGCCATATTATAAATAAATATTAGATATTTTTCGAAACAAAAAATTATTGGTGCACATAACTCAACTACTTATATTCACAGTGCAAATATCATTGAAATCTGACTAAAGCGATCAAAGACCGTTGGTCGATTTTCCGTGGAATGACCCTATATAAAATTGCAAGCGCAAAAGATGCCAATACAATAAGAATAATGTTCTTTTTTGGGGAAAAATTCATTCCGTTATCTACATCAATATTATTCCCTTCCAAATAGTTTCCATTTGATATGACAGCTTCCATAGTAGCTTGAATATTCAATATGCACATTACGTAAATAGCCAAAATTCTACCTCCATTCCGAGCGAATTTCAAAAAAACAGAACATATCATTGATTATGATTCTGAAATTATTTAAAGCCGAATGTTTCATTTTTTCATATGTTCATCGGTTCTCGATGTGCTGGGACTTTCAGGATGCGCTTCATCTGCAATGTCTGCATGACCATCTTTCAAATTCTCATATCCGATCTACGAATCTGGACAAAATACTGTTATTTGTGCTATCCCTTATACCAACAAACCAGTTGTCTGGGAAACACTATGGAAAAAAAATGCACTAAAATTTCCTTTGAGAGAAGTAAGTTCTCACAATAGGCGTGTTTTTTGCTCTTCTATCCAGCAGAGAATAGAGTATATGCATTGGAAACAACAACACTCCTGTACCAGTGAATTCACTGGTACAGAAATTCTATATCTCATTTGTAGTTCACGTGCTGAACTATAGAATGTGCTGATAGAAAAAAGAAAAGCTCATGAGAAGTTGTCTTTTTGCTGTGAGGTGGCTTTGGGGTTTTCATGGTTATGTTGAATGTTTTGGTAGTTAGGAAATTAGAAAACGCTCTCATAATGTGTAAAAAGTTAAAAGAAGTAATTTTCTGTTAGTTCTTTTTACTAATGTTCGAAGAACAATAGTATTAAACTCGTTTCGTCGCAAATTCATATTTCTTTATATATATATATATATATATATATATATATATATATATATATATATATATATATATATATATTATATATATTAGGGCGGGCCAAATTTTGTGTCGATTAGACCTGCCCCCTAAGATGATTATATGGACAATTCTAAGCAACTTTGCCGAAGGAACCATAGGTCTATCTCGATTTTCGAGTCTCCCACTTTTCAAAAAAAGATTTTTTCCCTATAACATCATTTTGATTCAAAATTCGTTTTTTTATTCATCGTTATATTATCTTTTTTATGTGTATATGGGGGGTTTTTGGGGTCGAGAAATTCATTTCTGATCTTTATTTTTACCTATAACTACCGCCAGAGGGCGTTTCATGCATATTTTAACTATTTTTCGTCTATTTTCCGAGAAAAATTACAAGTTTTTCGGTAAAATTGATCTTTATTTTATTTTTTTCAACAAAAATTCAACTTAAAAAATAAGAACATGTGTAAAAAATAAAAAAAAAATGAATTTAGTGGAAGAAAAGCGAAATAACTTATTTTTGAAAGTCTTTTTTGCTTTCAAGTCGGGGGTATTTTGCACGGCTTTCTGATGTAACTGCCATAACACTGTGTCGACTCTTTTCTAAAACACGTTTAGAAACGCTAGCCAGCAATTGAACATGTCTTTCCGTTGCTTGTATGTGTACCGGAATTCTTGGATCAGGCAATGGTGGATCATCGCATTCTAAATATTGTTCCAAATGATCATACGGAATGCTATACGTAAACGGTGGTTCGAATAAGACATCATCTCTATTTAAATCAATCATATTCGTATAATCTGTACAATTGAAGTTTATCAAAGGTTTTTGATAAACTCTAAGATGTGCCGGGTCGTACAGATTTCTTCGGTAGTGTAAAATTTTCTTGATTGCGATTTTTCGTGTCTCTTTTTTATCATCAAATAACATCGCTAACAAAATATTTTCGGAATGTGCGTAATATGAATTGTTTTTAATGACATTATTCACAACTCCGCGTAGATTTGTATCCAAATATTGTGTCCAACGAATGAATTTGTAAAATAATACACTACCGAAGACCACCGAATTATAGTACTTGATGTTGAAGTACATCGGCACATACACTTTCATTATGTATGTTGCCAAAATTTTCAAATTCCTTGATAGATTTTCAGTTGACACATACAACCGCAACAATCTATTCGCCTTGGTGAGCCAACGTGAATGTGCTATTGGTCCTGGTTTATTGTGAGATAAATCCGCAGGAACAACACCATTCGAAATTGCATTGGCCATTTTGTATAAGTACTTTGAATCGGTGGATAATTCAAATGGATCTAAATCAGGTGGCATGTTCTCTAGCACGATTATCTCGAATTCATCTACAAGCTGAAAAAAAAGAAATGAGATGAATTAAATTTTACCATTTAATAATGGAAAAAATCGATGAGAAAAATGACAAATGATACATACCGGAAGATTTTCACAAGTTTCAATTTGTTTGCCCAACGTTCCAGTTGTTGTTCGTGGTCCAGTGGTCGATGATCTTTCCAAAGTGTCAAACAAATGACGAAATGGCAGCTCGTTAAAGTGCAGCATGCACACAAACCAATGCAGCGGTCTATTCAAATGCAATTCAAATCGACGCAAAATCCCATTTCTTACGCCAGTATTTGTTGGCTCCCCATCACAGCATATGCCGATTAATGCATCGAGAGCAATTTCTTTTTCGACGAAGAATGCATTAAATGTCATCAATTTGTGTTCAGCATCTTCATTTTCGACTTTTGTGTAGCCTATCAATTGAGAATTTGGTTCCTTCAAAACAACTAGATGTGGTTCTTTCACCATCCTTGCATGCAACTTCTCATCGATTTTTTCCATTGTTAAAGCATCATTTTTTCGGCCATCGAATGAAAATGCTATCAAATTGGATGCATCATACTGCTTACGAAGCAGTTCTTCTCTGCATTTGGCCTTTTCTCGACGCACTTTATTTTTATCCATGATGATAGGATTGCCATGTGCATCTTTTACGTCAATGTCTTGCATAAGAGATGTTGCGAGTGCTGCTGCTATTCTATCAGACACACCAAATCGATCACACATCGCAGCGAAGTTCGAAGCATCGTATCTGGGAGTATACGGTCCTCGTATCATTGGCGGAATATCTTGTGGATTTGAACTTGGCTGATCTATATCAGTACTTGGTTCATATGCTGAATGGCTCTGTTCAACGCTTGTTGGTATTATTGTTGACGTTGGTGCTGGCTCTTCAACTTCTAGCACGAATTCCGGTATCGTCAATCTTCTGTCATTATTTTGATCTCGCATGAACTCTTTCAAATGATCTGGAATCAATCCACATGAGCATAATTCTGCTTTCAAGTCACATTGACATTTGCCGATGTAAAATAATTCTTTTGTAGATTGCTCGAACGTTCTGAATGAGGCGATATTTGAATGTTTAGTTTCGATTTGATACTTGTCAATCAATGTACCCAATTTTCTAACAACACTTTGTTTGGTTAGAATTTCAACATTAAGTTGACTCCAAATTTCAATCAATTTGTCTGTTACGTGCGGTACGAATGTTTTATACGAAAACATTTTGTTTTGGAGTTTAGCACGTTCGGCCAAGAAAAAAAAACATCTTAAAATATCCTGTTTCGTTGGCAGATCGAGTCCACTCAAATCACAAGATGCACCAAAAACAGCAACATCGTGCGAAGGCAAATGCTTCAAATGACTTTCGGTACTTGTTGATGTTGTTGCGGTTTGAGATGTAGACGGCAATGCATTTGGATCCATTGTATAATTTTACTAAAAAAATTTTAAAAAACTGAAATTAGTATATTTCAAAACATTTGGTTCGAATATATTTTTTCCACCTACAAATTGGCATAACTCATATGTGCCTAACTCATATATGTATATCAACAGCATTTACTCATATGTCAACCGACATTTCGCCTCTAAGGACCAGTTAATACATTATTCCAACGCACATTATTCCTACATGCTATACATATAAATACATTACAATGTATTACATATTTCAGAAAAAAGTAACCAAGCAAGAGAACAACATCGATGCCTATGTGTATTAAATTACAAAATTTTAACACATACCTTTTAATTTTTTTTGAATTTCACAATTATTCACTGGCAGGAAATTTATAATTCACTTTCACTGAAATGATGCTCAAACACTAATGAACTGAACACTCATAAATGTCATTGTGTTGTGCTCTTTCACAAAATATGTCGGTAATGATGTTTTACCGATGTTTTTTTTTAAATAAATGCGTTGTTGACTTGAAAGCAACAACACTTTGTCGCTTTTTTTCTCACTAAATTCATTTTTTTTATTTTTTACACATGTTCTTATTTTTTAATTTGAATTTTCATTGAAAAAAATTAAATAAAGATCAATTTTACCGAAAAACTTGTAATTTTTCTCGGAAAATAGACGAAAAATAGTTAAAATATGCATGAAACGCCCTCTGGCGGTAGTCATAGGTAAAAATAAAGATCAGAAATGAATTTCTCGACCCCAAAAACCCCCCATATACACATAAAAAAGATAATATAACGATGAATAAAAAAACGAATTTTGAATCAAAATGATGTTATAGGGAAAAAATCTTTTTTTGAAAAGTGGGAGACTCGAAAATCGAGATAGACCTATGGTTCCTTCGGCAAAGTTGCTTAGAATTGTCCATAGAATCATCCTAGGGGGCAGGTCTAATCGAATTTTTCGGCTCCATACAAATTGGCCCGCCCTAATATATATATATATATATATATATATATATATATATATATATATATATATATATATATATATATATATATATAATATATGTATATATATATATATATATATATATATATATATATGTATATATATATATATATATATATATATATATATATATATATATATATATATATCTATATATATATATATATATATATATATATATATATATCTATATATATATCTATATATATATATCAGCAAAATGATTAAGGGAGATAATCTCTGGAGTGGCCGATCCGATTGAGCTGAAATTTTCGGAGAACGTAGATGTATATAGAGGAAAGGTTCATGTCTTGCTAAAATTCAGATATCCTAAACCTTTTTGGCGGCGGCGAACGTTTTAGTGAATTTTGAGGAACTCCTATATTTCCAAGCAGTGTAAATTTTTGTTAAAGAAAAGTATTGGGAATGAAAACTAATTATGTTCTAAGCTTGTCTATGATAAAGAATTGGAAATTTTGAGCCGTGTGTGGGTGACGGATGCCTAAAAGTAGGCAAGGAATTATTTTCAAATTTTGATTTGTCATTACTTGTAAGAAAAACAATGGATCATCGTGAAAATTACAGAGCGTATTGATGTTGACTAAAATTTAGCACATATAGCGGGTAACTCTGTAGCTGTGGCAGGCTGCTGAAAAAAAATCCTTCAAATCATCAACCTTCCTGAAAAATTTTTGATTTTTGACAAAAATTTCAAATCTTTGAAAAATTTGATCTTTTGTCCTTCATCTCAAGATAAAATTTTCAAAATTCCGATTTGCATAAGAACGGCAACCCATCACCAAATTACCTCTATTTTCAGCACTCGAAAGTTCTGTTCACGAGAACTGACGACCGGATAATCCGATCATAATGAAATTTACAGAACATGTTGGTATTAGCTAGGACCAGGTCTGATAGAAGTGATTTTGAAATGCGGGCAACCCTGTGGCAGTGGTACTATCTTGAAAAATAGCTGAGAAAAAAACATCTTTTTGGCCTATAACTTCCGATTCAGCCATCAAATTTCAACAAAATTTAGACAGTACTTGGATGTTACTTTATGTAACAGTTGGTGAAAATTTGGTTGAAAAATTAGTATAGGGCTGGCAGCTGTGGTGATTTTTGTCTCATAAATCTTGCAAATTTGCTCAGCAAAATAAAGCTTTTTTCCCTATAACTTCCGGTCCAGTGTAGAAATCAAGACGAAGTTCATGCGGTAAATGGACCTTAATGTGAAGTAAATGTCGTAGGAATTTCGTACAAAAATCATGAAATACCTGCCAGCTATTACCATTTTTGTAATTTTGTGGAATTTCTTTACTGAGCGATTATGTCATTAGATTTGCAATTGAGAATGATCCTGCAATGAAAATTAACAACAGATATTAACGTTTTAAAAATTTGACAAGTTTTGAGGGTGGTAACCCTAAAATTCTTTTCACGCGTATACCTTCCAGCGCAGTGATTCAATCGAAACGAAATTTACTGGTTGAGTTTAACTTAACGTGAAGCAGATTTGGTATATTTTTTGTTTTGCTGCTGACACAGGCTAACCAGCATTAGCCATTTTCGTAAATATTGCACCAACATATGCTTCAAATTACATACTCATATGCAAAGCATTTGCGGTAAAAATAAGAAACCAATTTTTAAATTTTCCGAGTTTTGAACATTTTTCGGATGGCAGCCTCAAACAACGTTTAAACGCTGAAACTTTCGATGAAATCCTCCGATGAGAACGAAATTCAAAGGATAAGTTGATTTAAGTATGAGCTTGTTAAGGTAAACTTATTGCTGCTTCATTGGAAAAGTATTGCCAGCACTGAACTTTTCATCGTTTGTGTTATAGTTGAGTTTTGTTGCTTGGGATAAGGAATGGTTGTACAAAAAAGTGTATTACGTCTTCCCACATTTTTTTGTCACTCAAAGACATGTTCTTCGAAAATTAGTTTTCTAGCGGTTCTGATGCGCTAGACTTTTATATTTTCTATCGACTGTGGTAGTGTATATTCGTTATTTTCTCCCTTTATTTTCAGCTGCTGTGTGCTACCACAGCAAATACAGCAACCTATGTCAGTCTTAGCGAAAGCACTGCTGTTTTATACTAGATCGTTGTTTTTGCGGCATAGTTATATTCTGTTCTGTATCGGGGCAAAAAAACACGCCTAATATTTACTATAGTTCCGACACAAAAGTCTCTTTTTTCGTCAAAAAAATTATTTTAAAGCTTCTTGCATATTCGCCACCAAAGTCAAAATTCAAATCCCACAACAAAATACCTTACGCTCTTCATTATTTATTAAAATACGCTCTGCCGAAATTCGACCGAAAGAACACTGCGAAACATATTACTGTAAATAAATACATATTTATCTTCCCATCCATCATCAGATGCTTTTGGGCTCCCTGAGCCGGCCGCTGCTTCGCATGGCCTACAGTCATGGCAAGCAAACCAGAGCTATAATCTTGCAATAATGAGATATTTACACATTTATTAAATTCCAAGGGATCAAATAAAATACATCATCCTCCCAACACGAACCACAATCAAGGGCAATTGTATCAAGTGAATTTACGCGCAATAGACATTTATACCCACATAATCGGCTTTTCACTTTTTTCGGGGAAGTTCATGATTTGTTTTCCACTAATTCGTACAAAATAAAAATTAAAATTCCGTTTTCATGGTTGAATTCAGTTAATGCGGAGTAAGTAACGTAATTTATGGTCTGTATGAAGTGGATTAGGCTGATTAGTGTGCGGTTTGTTTGTTAGTTAATAAAGGTAAATGCTTTGGTTCTAGCAAGGGAGAATGGGAAATGATTACTTTTTTTGAAAAAATAATTATGAAAAATGTGAATGTAAAAATTTTAAACGAAATAAATTATTTACCTGAGCGGAGTTGATCTACTGAAAAAGTTTTTCATGCATTTACTGCTCAAAAACGAACTACAGCTACTGTTTCTTAAATAAATAAAAATGAAAATATTAGAAGATATATTGATAGATTAATTGAAAAAAATTATTTGAAAATAAAATTCAATAATATCGTACTATAATCAAAATAACATGACTCCTTGAATACATAAAAAACCATGTAGTTACTGTGCAACGTTTTGATGCTAGTAAGAATTTGTGATGGACTCAGAAATTCTGTTAATTATTTGACTTTATCATATATATTTAAAGTATACTGTCCTAGCCATATACCACATAAAATAAGTTTATAAAGATCATAGATGCATATTAAAACTGAAAAGCTACAAAATTAAAACGCGAAAAACATGCAACAATAAATATAATTGATTATGAAGCATATATTCGACTAGATATACAACTTTCATCGTTTTTATGGTTTACAGATTTCAGTTTTTTTGTCGAAAAAGGTTTCTGAAAGTAAGCGCCCAGTGTGGGCAGTTTAGTTGGAATTTATTGAAATCTATTAAATTTGATTTCATTCAGCTATTTTAAATATTTGACACAGTTAACATATATTATATTATTTTTCTTATTAATTCATTTTTTTTAGACTTATTATCCATTTCAGTATGAGCTTTAATTTAGACCAATATCTGAGATTATGCGTACTTACGGTAATGTATAAATGCAAAGGAAAACATACAAAAATCTTGCATTTCATCAATTTCATCAATATTATTTGAAAGATAGTATGTAATTATTAAAAAAAAATCATATTTTATTTGAATTGAAATTTTCCGCTCTATGACCTATTATTTACCTCGTCAAATTTTGAACTGATTTCTTGTTGGAGGAAATTTGGATGAACATTTTAAATGGTGTTGATAGAAATGGTTTTGTTTTGCTGAAAGATTTTCATTCGATAACTTATCACTCACCTTATGATTACAGGTCATATTAGACATTTCATATATTGATAATATTTGAAGACAGTTAATAAGTTTATCTTTATTTTATTTAAAACAAAGATATTTAGGTTATGTGGACTGAAGCTAATTAACAATAAGAATTTTATTCCAGTGAATGCTAGATTTCACGTTCGATGAATTATAGTTGTATAGCTAGTATGTTTGTGTTTTTGTGGTGATGTGTTTGTTTTTAAGGGTTTTGTTTTGGCTTATTTGTATGATTTCGTGTGTTTTTTTTTTTTCAATTTTTGACCCCTTCTACCACCTTTTCACCCTCTGGTGGTAAAATTTCTCGGCTGTGGTGCATCAAGTCGAGTTTTAATTTTTCCACAGTAAGCCGAATTCCTAACTAGTCAGCTGTTATAGATTCAGCTGTAACCATCATATAGTTTCACTGTTTTTGTTGATTGAAGTTAAAAAACTTTCATTTGATTATAACACTGGATAACAGTGAACTTCGAGCGATGATTAAACACTTGTATTTAAAAGAGTTAACGCCGAAAGAAATCAAAGCTAAGTTGGCTTAAGTTCATGGCACATCTGCTCCTGTGTTCGCAACTGTTTTAAAGTGCGTGAAATAATTGAAGCATCAGGTATATCGCAAGGCACAGTCACTTCAATTTTGCACGAAAAATTGGATGAGAATAAAATCTCAGCAAGACGGGTGCCGCGTTTGCTCATAGTGGAGAATAAACGCAATCGTGTGCTCGACTCTGAGCCTATTTTGGCACTTTGTCTTTGGAATACTGAGGATTTTCTGTGTCGATACATAGCTGTTAATGAAAAATGGATGCATGACTACATTCTAGAGACAAAAGCACAGTCAAAACAGTGGCCTTGCGAAGGCGAATGGGCTCCGAAGAAGACGAAAACGATGAAATCGGCCGGCAAGACTAGGACAAAAAGGAAAAACGATAACAGAAAACTATGATGTGTCATTATTAATACAGCTGAGCGAAGAAATCAAGGAAAAATGTCTATTTGAAACGGAAAAATACCCTTTTTCATCAAGACACTTGACTCGTGCACATTTGAAGAAATGGCTGGGCGGACTAAGGATTGCGTCTAACGAGGAGGTCTCATCACCCACATAAATACTTATTTTAAGGAAAATGCGAAATCTAACTTTTTGGAAGGTTTGAAAAATTTGGAAAAATGTTTAGAAAAATGTATAGTGCTGAAGGAGCGTTATGTTGAAAAATAAGCAAAAATCTACCCAAAAAAAGTGTTTTCTACTTTTCTCTAAGGGCTTACTAAACGACCCTCGTACAATATCGTTCGGTCGGCTTATGTTGCCTATAATGCGAAAAATAAAATGAAACATTTGCCAGAAATTCCTCCCGCAAAAGCTCAGGTTTTGCGAAAGGTTGAATCTAATAGGCTAAATTTAAATTGTCAGTACTGCATTTATTTAATGGTTTCTGGAACTTGCACTTGAAATAGGAAAAAGGTATGTGGCAGATTCATCCTTAGCTCATATATCAAGGCGAAATCAGCTGATAAAAACTTGAAAATTAATAGGCAACTTTAAATTCTTCAAATATTTTTTGGATATATTGTTTGGAAAAGAGTGAAAAAAGTTGGTGTTTTGCTAAAAAAATTAATAGTGTATATTTTAGAAACAGTAAAAGTAAACGAAATGGATTTTAAAAGGTTGTAAAAACACTAATCACCACTTTCAAAAACCTTAAAAGCCATATCGGAATAGTTTGGAAATCTTTTACTACAAGAGTGAGTAAAAATTGGCCAAAAATAGGGTTTGATGAGACAAGAAGCACAGGATCAAAAAAAGGGGTTCTATGAGACAAAGCAGCACAGGGCTTGCTGTAATTTTAAAATTTATATGTAGCTTTTAATAGCACAATAAATTAAGCTCAGACATACATCGTCATTAGGGAATGAAAAAGTATTCCTTTTCGTGTCAGACGGAAAAAGCACAAACATCATGTTTCTTAGATCATTTCAATTAATGCTTTTTACAGAATTAGAGAACTAAGAAAAGATACCTGGGAGGCTCAGTTGGTGAAACCAGGTTTTCTTCAGTTTTATGTAAAAGTTATGCCCATAAAACACAGTTGAACAGAGGTGCGTATCAAGTTCACTTACCAGGGAAAGAAAACGAAATTGGGCCTCTAAAAGTAAGAAGTGCGTCTACAAGAGGAGTTGAAATATTTAAGAATCCACCTGGATAAGAAATTCACCGGGAACAGTCATCTCAACAAAACGATACTGAAGGCCACTAATGTACAAATGCTAGAAATATCTAATAGGTGACTATCTCCAAAACAAGCACTCAGGGCTTATAAACAAATGGTGAGACCTATCATCCCTTATAGATAAGCAGTTTTGTGGAAGAAAACCACGCAGGAAACTGATGCTAACAGGCTCAACAAGCTTTAAAGGATAGCCAATCTGCTGATTACAGGAGCTTTATCTCAACGGCTTTCTACACCTTGAACCACTACACTTAAAAATTCAAGAAGACAAAACAGGCGATTAACTTGCAGAAAAGCGATCAAGTAAATGGTAGGAAAAGCTTCCAGACAAGGTTTAAGGTCACGCTACCATCAACACTAAAAGTGTCAGCATTAAGATCCTATCGGACAGCCAAGCGGTTTTCAAAGCCCTCAATAACGACTAAATAGACTTAGCTATACGCTTAGCGGTTGAATTAGAAGTTTTTAAGGAGTATGGATATCCTTTCGGACATTACGTTGAGGAACCACAGTAGTCTCAGCAGGCCGATTCGAAAGGGCCATTGATTTGAAGGTCAATAGTCATTCAAGACTTTATATCATGATTTTTACGAGTGTAAAACGATTAGTCTGGTGGTCATTTTATCTTGTCAAGTCACCAGAATCAGTTCCGGTAATTTTTTTTCTTGAAGTTTCCGATCGTACAGCATTATCTCGTACATGATTGACGTTTAAAGCGAAATTTGCCTTTTTACACCTATTTATCTTTATCTAACTTATGCCAGCATATTTCTCTTCCCTGAATGATCTCAGTTTTTTTTTGTTTATGATTTTTAATTTTTCGATTTATATTTTTATTATTTAATTTTTCTTTCAAAAAAAGTTCGGTTAGGTTCAATTTTTTTTAATCAAAACAATTTATGTGATTTGACAGAGATATAAATTTACGTTTTTTTTTCGAAAATCGAATAGTGCATCATCGAAAGTTTTTACCCCTTAGTAATAATTGATTGATTTCATGCTTTTTAAAAACTTAATGATTTGCATTTTTTGAATTTAGCTAAATTTGTGAAGTAGCAAAAACTTGGCACAATCACTTTATTCGTACGGAATTACTAGGGAATAGTAAACATTATCGATTCAATTTGGACTTCTATGTGGTAAATATCGGTATTATAATTTTTCAAATTAATATTTATCAAAAAAATTTACTCAAGAAAATACATTTCAACTTACCGTACATTCGACAACGGTCCGAACGTTTCATCTGTTAGCGTATCTGACGTCGAGCCACGTAACGAATCCAACCGATCGATTTTTTTCACTTGCTGAAATGCCATTTTCGTGAAATCTTGTCGCGAGTTGGCTTTCATGAAAGACTTTGAAGATCCCATTGTTATGCTGTAAAGAAAATATAGAGTACATGAGAGTGGATTCCGAAGAAAATGTACATAAACAAGCAACCACCACCCGACATTTATTCATTCAATCTATCCTTAATATAATGGAATCGGATTCAATCGGTAAATCGATAAGCAACGGTAAAAATAAAGATAAATCTCAGAAATTTAGAATTTTCTCAGTAAGATTTGTCAGCAAATACAGTGTACCAACAATGTCTTCGTACAGCAGCTATTTGAAACTTCAGTGTTAAAAAATAATAAATTGTTGCAAGAAATTTGAAAAAGTTTTGATGCAGATTTATTCATTAAACATTTTTATTTAATTTGGGAACAAAAACTAATCCATTTGAATTATCCATTACAAAGTTATTAACTAAAAACAAAACAAAGTCAGCAATTTGCCTCCAATAAAGACTTCGTACACTTACGAAACAGTTTATGAAAAATCTTAAAAACTATAGATACATTTTTTGTAAATATTTAGTTGGGTAGTCTTTGTTTTTGATCACGGCTTTAAGGCGGTGTGGCATCGATTGGCTTTACACGGCTTTAAAGTGGTGTGGCTCTATTTTCGCCCATTCCTGCTGAAGAGCCTGTTTCAACTTAGGTTTCGAGCTAATATGATGAGTCCTGATCCTTTTTTCCAGCATGTTCCACATGTGCTCAATGGAATTGAGATCAGGACTTTGCGATGGCCCAGTACTATCAGCCATGTGCTTAGAATCATTATATTGTTGAAGGTAAAAATCCTTTGATACACCCAATTTTTCAGTATATGCCCGATGATCCATGATTTCTTCAATTATTTCTTAGTTTCCAACGCCGCTGGCAGCCATACAGCCTCATACCATTACTCCGCCACCATCGTGTTTTACAGTTTTGATGGTGTTTTTTGGGCTGTAAGCTTCCTCTGGCTTTCTCCACACTCTTAGTCTCCCGTGAGACCCAAAAATGTTGTGGTTGGATTCATCAGAAAATATAACATTTCGCCAAAACTCGAGAGATTCATTTTGGTATTGCCGAGCGAAGTTCAAACGTTTTTTGCGATTTACTTGACTTACCAGAGGTGTACGAGACTTAAATCTATAAAACACGGTGGCGGCAGCGTAATGGTATGGGCAGGGGCGTGCACTTCATATAGGCGCAAAAGCACTGCCTACCCTGCTGTTTTGCTTTTCTGTTTCGATATATTTATTTTACTAATATATCTATCTACAATCTAATTCTAAAATTTTGGTTCAAAATTGAAAAATGAATTGAAAATAATTACGTGTATCTGGCAACTACCTATATTTAATGCTCTAATTTCCTCATTTTCGATTTCCCAAGCATAGTCCAGCAAAATAAGAACAAAAAATACCCAAATATGAGCGTTGGAAGGCATGGAGCCTCACTACCTTTACCTTACGCACACCTTTATATGAATTTTGTATCGATACACTACTCCCAACTGCTCTCAGCTACAACAGTATGTGTAAGATGTAGTACTTTATAGTATATATATAGTGGCTCATATAAAATATTTTATATGAGCCAAAGGCATGCCTGCCTTCATGAATTTCAGGAGAAATGATACCATCGCTGCATGACATCAACGCTCGCTGTGCAAGGGGAAGTAATTTGCAGCTATGCAGCACAAGTGCACGACGGTGCTGACAAGTGAACAGCCACACTGCACAGGCAAAGTTTTCATTATGCGAGGGAGTTGCCAGCAGAAATACTTGTATAATATAAATCTATTTTTGATATAAAATGTAAGTGTTAGCTTTGTATATTAGTCAAGTGCTAGTATTATTTTTGTACATAGTCTCAGATAGGAAATTTTAAAAATTATAGTTTCCTTGATTATAAATAAAAAAGTCGCCCATTTTTCTCGAGATTTAGAATTTCGATAGGAAAATTCTACTTTAAGTACCAAAATTTGAGCAATGTTTGGCCAATTTTTTTAAATGACAGCCATACCTTTAAAGTTTTGAGTAACATTTCTGTCTCAGTAGTTCTTGAGTAGAGCGTATTTGCACTGCGTGACAACGGTTATAATATAATAAAAGTTATTATATATTGAGAAAATTAAATCAACAAATAAATGAAGTGTACTAAAACTCAGAGTTTTCAGCATCAGTGTGTCGTTTGTGTGAAAGCCTATGCGCATCAAAGTTGATGGAGTTTAGGCCCTCAATCCTTTCATTCGGAAACAAATATCGAATTGTCTCAGCAGGCCAAATGACGCCAGAGTTAGATTTAAATAAAAAAAGGGAATGCTATTCATCAGTTTAATCACAAGTATGATGATAAATTTACTTGACTGAATGCCTGCAAACACACTAACCGTTTTTTTTTTGTTTACCGTGTATTATATTCGCCAGCACAAAAAATATGTGGAATGACACTGAATATGTAGATTTCTCAAAGACCGATAGACACTGCAGCAGACAGCAGATTATCCTCGAAATTTAAATATCGGGCAAGAAAATAAAATACATGGAAAATCGGTGTAGCTGCGGTACAGGCTAAGTAATACCATTAGTGCATAATAAATAAACGTTGGGCCGGAAAAATATAAAAAAATAACACCAAAAGAAGCAGCAGGCAAAAATAGTGAAATTTTCTTTGTTAATTGAACTTTAAAATAGACTAAGAATAACTAAGAACAACATAAATACAAATATTTAAAATTTAAAAAAACATTTTCAATAAAAAATATTTTGAATTGAATTCTAATTTTTCGTTTGACTGTTATGTTTACTTCTAAGAGTATGTGACTGCCTACCCGGTGCAAATTGTTTATGCAGCCACTGGGTATGGGGCTGTATGATTGCCAGTAACTTAGGAAACTTAGGAATAATTGAAGGAATCATAGATCATCGTTCATTTATTGAAATTTTGAAGAGAAATTTGGAGCCAAGTGCTGAAAAATTGGGTGTATCAAAGGATTTTTACCTTCAACAAGATAATGATCCTAAGCACATGGCTGATAATACTGGGCCATCGCAAAGTCCTGATCTCAATTCCATTGAGCACATGTGGAACATGCTGGAAAAAAGGATCAGGATTCATCATATTAGCTCGAAACCTAAGTTGAAACAGGCTCTTCAGCAGGAATGGGCGAAAATAGAGCCACACCACCTTAAAGCCGTGTAACGCGAATCGATGCCACACCACCTTAAAGCCGTGATTAAAAACAAAGGCTACCCAACTAAATATTTACAAAAAATGTATCTACAGTTTTTAAGATTTTTCATAAACTGTTTCGTAAGTGTACGAAGACTTTATTGGAAGCAAATTGTTGACTTTATTTTGTTTTTAGTTAATAACTTTGTAATATATAATTAAAAGGATTAGTTTTTGTTCCGAAATTAAATGAAATGTTTAATGAATAAATCTGCATCAAAACTTTTTCAAATTTCTAGCAACACTTCATTCTTTTTTAACACTTAAGTTTCAAATAGCTGTTGTACGAACACATGGTTGGTACACTGTATAGTCCAGTTGCGGGGATTTTCTTGCTACAAACGGGAGTTGCAATTGCAGCTTAAGTTGTTTGAATTGCTCAGCTAAAAGATACCAAACATACGAGCATGTTTACAATGACGATTGAAATGAATGGAAACAAGGATGTTTACAAGCTTTGAATAGTTCAGTGTTAGTGCAGCTCAGAGAGTTTAAGAAACGGAGAGAAACCTATGAATTCATGACAGTATTTATTTGAAACCATGAAAGTATTTACTAAAAAATGACTAGAGTGTGTAAATAACAAAACATGTAATGTCGCAAACAGTATTTAATCGCATTCAATCGAACTGCTGAAATAGTATACTGTTTTTGACGAAATAAATCTGAAAAGATTATACAATAAATTCCTAGAAATCGTATACAAATACAGTAAAAATAGTCAAGTTGATTATTTAAATGCTAAAAAAAGTCAGATAAATGTTTTCAAAACTAGAAGCTCTTGAAATTTGGTAAAAAATCATTTAACTTTCAAAAATTGGATTTGCTTACTTGTAAATCATCTTAACTATGCTCAATATTCTCTGATTATTTAGATTTTGGACCCCTGATTTGATTCAAGCTCTCGAACTGAGCAAAGTCACTTGAAATTGTATGCTTAACGAAACGATTTACTTTCCATGACGAAATGAATAAACCTAACCTTTTTCTAAACATGCAAAAGAGCACACGTTCATTCATACTTGACATATAAAATAAGTAGACAAAATCAGTTTGTGTACGATTCCGGTTACACTGAGTTTTCACAACATGCCTTTCCCAACGAGCATTTCATCTATTTCATATATTCGCATGTGAATATGTCAAGGAAAAACGGAGTCGATTTTTTTTTACTGAATACTCTGTTCATTAACGAACAATAATTTTCCTGAAGTGCACACGGTTGACTGAGTCTTTAATGTAGGTGGGAAAAAGCGAGATTGTTTAATGCCAGACGACAGACAAGGTTTCAAAAGTTTGAGCTGAATGTCATGAGTGAAGGACGTTTGTAAAATATCTACCTGGCTGCAGCTAACATTGCGAAAAATCATCCATTGAAAAAAAATGATTCAAAGCCATAAACAAGGGAAGATTCATTGGGTTTCATGAATATTTTCAGCTTTAATCGTTATTAGAAAACTCAAGAGATTCTATGCGAGTTCTTCTATAATAATCATAATCAATTGCGTTCTGCAAAACTTCATAATCCAGGAAACTTGAAAAAATAAATGAAATTCTTTAGTTGTTTAACGGCGCCCAGCGTGGGCTATAGAACATTTTATTGCAATTGAATCATTATTTTTTCAAGCACACGATTTTATCATTTGTTGTTTGGTTTTTGTTGTAGTATTGTAAATCTCTCTCTCCGAAGTAAGTTATTTGTA
Organism: Nemotelus nigrinus; assembly: GCA_947369275.1. NCBI lineage: Eukaryota > Metazoa > Arthropoda > Insecta > Diptera > Stratiomyidae > Nemotelus > Nemotelus nigrinus. Next base: position 60,950,093 of record OX376375.1, read on the forward strand.
AGTATTAGTGTAAGTTAGAAAGGAAGTATTGAGATCTGGAAATAAAGTCAGTCTAAACAGAACTCTCGACTTGTGAAGATCATTAATATAACATGGCGCAGCCGGTAAAACCTGTCTTGTAATAATAAGTGAAACAGAACGTTTGGGAAGCTTGTGATATCACTATGGAATATCAAACGACATCCCCAGGAATCACACCGTTGTATTTTAGTCAACAGACTAATTTAGCAGACAATTGGAAAAATTGGAAGCAACAATTCAGGATATATTTAAGAGCGACAGGCTTAGAGGCGGAACCCGATTCAAAGAAGGTAGCAGTATTTCTTCATTTACTTGGTCCAGCAGCTCTTGCTATTTTCAACTCGTTTGGTGAGGAATTCGATAAGGTAAACAGGTAATATGGCGATTTTAGGGTTTCAAGCATGTAAAAACTTAGATCTAATTCAAAAAGTCGGTCAAGTCAATATTAACGGAAGTCACTATGAAAATATACTTCTTGAATACACAAACATTTTTGAACGCTTATGGCGATTAACAGATAAAGTTCATATTCAAATACAAGAAAACATTAAGCCTAAAATCGACCCACTGCGAAAAGTACCATTCAAACTTTTAGATAAATACAAACAAGAATTGAATCGAATGGAAAAATCAGGAGTGAAAAAAAAGTGAATGAGCCCACGGAATGGGCAAGTTCAGTTGTATTAGTAGAAAAAGTAACAACAGTTTGAGAGTTTGTTTAGATCCAAGAAACTTGAATGAAGCTATTGTTAGCTCAAAAGATGTGATGCCGAACATAGAATGTATACGAACGCAACTATCTCAAGCAAAATATTTCTGCAAACTTGATGCGAATTCGGGGTTTTGGATACTTGAACTCGATGATGAAAGCTCATTTCTGTGCACTTTTAACACTCCTTTCGGAAGGTATAGAAACAGCTTCAAAAGAGTTTCAGTATGTGATGAATAAATTATTCGGTGATATTGAAGGACTTGAAATATTTATAGATGATTTTATCATTTTCGGTAAAAACAAAGAAGAACACGATAAGACACTAAGACTTGTACTTGAAAGAGCAAGGGCAGTAGGTGTGAAATTTAATAAATCAAAATGTGAATTCGGTCTAAAAAAATTAAATATTTAGGTCACATTTAGATCATATTTAGGTCCTGCGATAGAGCTTCTTCCGATCCGTCAAAAATTGATGCCATCAAAAACATACAAGCACCGAGGAATATCAAAGAGCTGCAAAGGTTTCTGGGCATGGTGAATTATTTAGGCCCATTCATGAAAAATATTTCTGCAGAGACTTTTCACTTAAGAAATCTATTGAAACAGGAGACATTGTAGAGATAGTTCCCTGAGCACGAGAAAGAGTTTAATAATATAAAAGAACTCATTAGCACTGCTCCTATACTCTGGCATTTCGATCTAAACAAACCGATTATTTTGTCTGTAGATTCATCATATGACGCCATGGGTGCGGTATTAATGAATGAAAAATGCCCGATTGAATATGCATCTTCCACCCTAACTGAAACAAAGAAATTATTCTCAAATAGAAAAGGAACTTTTGGTTGCAATAAATTTCATAGATACATTTATGGTCAATTCGTGACTGTGGAAACAGGTCACAAACCATTGATTCTAATTTTTCGCAAACCTCTAAACTCAGTATCTTTGCGTCTTCAACGGATTCTTTTGAAACTACAGATGTACAACATCAAAGTTATTTACGTTCCTGGTAAACATCTTTACATCGCAGATACGTTATTTAGGGCGATACGTTATAGATACGTTATTTTGAATTTTCAAAATATCGATGAAGAAATAAGCCTTCATGTCAATTCAGTTGTCTCGCAAATTTCAGTGACCAACAAAAGGCTGCAGGAGATCAGAACATTAACTAAAGAATATGAAGCTTTGAGTTTAGTTAAAGAATATTGTTCGAAAGGGTGGCCTGATACGGTAAACGATACTAAGCGCCTAGCTCAACCTTATTTTAACATCAGAGGGGAATTGACAGTTGTTGACGATCACGTCTTTAAGAATAAAAGTCTTCTCATTCCCACGAGAATGCGAGCAGATATATAAAAAAAAAATTCATGAAGGACATCTGGGAATCAACCGATGTTTGAATTAAGCAAGAGACCTTGTATACTGGCCATGCATGACAAATGATATTAAAAATGTTGTGCAAAGTTGCATGTTCTGCAAAACATTTAGACCTACAAATCCAAAGATGCCATTGACACCACACTCAATTCCTTCCTTACCGTGGGAGAAATTAGGAGTTGACTTCTTCAAATGGCGAAATGATACCTACCTATTAGTTGTTGACTATTTTTCAAAATACGTAGAGTGTGCAAAATTGCACAAAAATCTAACCGCTAACAATGTGATAACTCATTTGAAATCGATTTTTGCAAGGCATGGAATACCTAAAATTTTAATTTCCGATAACGGACCTCCTTTCAACTTAAAAGAATTCAAATTTTTTTTAAATGAGTTGGACATTGAAAGTGTAACAACTAGTCCATATTATCCAAAATCTAATGCGTTAATTGAAAGTACTGTGAAAACAATAAAAAATATTCCATCTAAATGCCAAGAGTCTGGAACAGATCCATACATACATAGGTCTACTTCAATATCGAAATACTCCTAAAGGCAATTTCTCTCCAGCTAAGCTCCTCATGTCTCGGAATCTGAGAACAAAATTACCAGTCAGGTTGCAAAACCTAAAACCCGAAGTCATAAATGAAACAAGGCATATAAATAATATACAATCAATAATCATTAATATAGCATTTTTTAGCCTTCCATACCCTCAAAATCTTTACACATTAAGGACCATTCAAATCGAATCTATCCGTAACGTAATAATTCTGCAATATACTCCTACAATAATATTCTATCGGCCAAAACCCTTCATTCAAAACTTTTTACTACAAATTATCATATCCTATTTCCTTAAAAATATTCAAAAATAAAATTTTCTCACTGTCAAATTTACAATACACTGATTCAACAACATTCTACTGAAAAATTCTGATTAGCATTCGAATGAAGTTCAACGTTTCAAACTCTTACGAAAGTAATAAAATTCCGTAGAATTTTCCTAAACCGTGACAAGTTTATCCTACTATTGATTGTAGCGCCATCCCGTTTACAACATTTGAATTGAAATAAAATTTCCTGAATCTAAATCGGGGGTAAATCAACAATGACAGTGAACGAAAATAAGGACTATGAATGATCTTGGAATGAGAGGTAAAAGTAGGCAAAACAAAATAAAAGAAAAGTGAACAAATGATGAAAAGAAGCTTCCAGTTTGAGATGTTGGCGTTATTGGTCATGTTTCGGATACGCAGTATAATTGAGAAGAAGTTTTTTTCACGGATCTATTTCATTTCAACTCAGCGCAAGAGGACAATCAAATAAGTCCGGTCACTAATAAAACCATTTTTATGGTTGGTCGCAAACAATCGCGAAATACTTTTTGCTTTAATTAATATTTTCCCGGAAAGGGTCAGGGTTCAATCTGACTTTGATTGAAATATATAAAATAAGATAATGAATTAGACAATAAACTCAATACGGCCCACTGGATATTAATGTGAACAAATTTTCGTGTCTGGAAAATTTTCGTTATTCAATACCATCTCCCACACTGAGGAGTATCATTTGTCTTGCCACTGGTCACGTGTATATTAAAATATATCTAAAAATACAAAAATCGTCTAAATCTGACCTAGCTTACACAACATACCATAGTCACAAACATATCAATATTCTCAAACAAAATATCAACTTTCACCCCTACATCATCTTTCATTCATAATTCGATAAAACTCAATTATAACTTACCTCGAACTACTGCCATTAATATTCTCGCTGTTCTCTTGCAATCTCATCGCATATAAATCCTGAGCGAATACCTGCTTGGTGCAATGAATTCGAAACGGCGGCGGCCGCGGCCAAGAAAACAGAGAAAAGAAAGAAAATAGAATGAAACTTCCGAATCAAGTCTGGGCCCCAAGTCGAATCGGATTAAATTCCTGCCCCGGGATCCATTCCATTCATCCGCCGACTGATTCATTGACTCATCCGACCATTCAACGTGTCCATCCGCCCGCAAAACTTTTTAAATCCGTACGTAGATCATCAAATCCGGGCGAAAAGTTTCTCAGCCCTGTGTAGCTTTTATTCTTTATTTTCGTGAAAATGTGTGGTAAAATGGCACATTGAATGAAGGTCGGTCGGATAGTCGGTCAGTCAGTGTAAGGTAGGAAGTGTACCCAGGTGAGAAAATGTGATTTTATGGATTGAATCTTACCTCACCGTTTTCCGGCGGATCTCCGTTTCCGAAAGTCGAAGCGACCACAAGCAGCAACGCTTCATGTTCGATGGATGAAATATCATAATCCGACATACAGTACACCTGTAAAAAGAAGAAGGAGACGAAACAATTTATGCACGTTGGTTTTAAGTGGAGTTATGGGGATGGTTCTATGGAGTTTGGAGGTCTGTTTGGAAAAAATATTTGTGTTATTTATATTGAGAGCGGTTTCTCCGTGGGATGCGTTGGATTTAGTGCTGCTTAAGATATTCGGGGACCAGAAACTGTTCGTATGAGTGAATGCGGCATAAACAGGTGAGCTCAATTATTTATTTCAAACAGAAATAAGTGTCGTGATTTAATAAGTCCACAAGTATTCCGAGCTGCGTTTTCTGTATGCATATGTGTAAAAGGATGATTTCAATAGCACAAGTGTTTAAGAAAACAATTTCTTAATTAACTATGAGCTATTAACTATGAAAACTGTTTTAAATTTTTATATTATATGAAAATACAAGGATGTTTGCACAGAAGTACTTAGTTTGAGAGGTTCCAGATTCAGATTTGTTTATTCAACCTTGCATTGAATCAAAATTGAATATTATCGAGAGTTTAATTGAGCTGTAACTCCTGCGATAACTCATCATCATCGATGGCGCGACAGCCCAAATCGGATCTTGGCCTCCAGTTTCTTTATAGTTATAGTTATATATGGTTCGCGATAAGCGAAAATTACCTAGGCTAGACTCTGTTGACAACTAATGGCTAAAATATCTCCCCGACAGCACATTGGAGGCCTTGAAGGACGTATTGAATGCTATATTCTATACGAGGATCTTCCCAGACTTCTGAAAGGCAGCGATTATTACTGTGGTGCCAAATCCAGGCAATTCAATTCCCACAAAACTGGAGACCAATAAGTCTCCTGTCCTCCGTAGGGAAAATCGCTGAGCGTTTTCTTCTCAATCGGCTAAATGAAATAATTGAGGAAAAATCAATAATCTCGGAGGTACAATTTACCCTTTTTGTGTACCTACTATATAGGAGATGCAATTTACAAACATTTAAGCTGAAAAAATTGCATATAAATATATCAATGCAAAACTATTAGAGCAATGTATACAAATGAGCATGTTATCACCAGTTTCAATAAAACAATTCATTTTCTGTAGCAGGAAATGACTATCCTCGACTAGATGAAACACCCATACCAAATTTAAGATACCTGCGATCAGCTCGAATGTAGTGGATTGCATCTAAAGACGGATCTACACTCTCTCCCAGACATATCAAATATAGCCAAGTACGAGAGTGTGGATGGTTTTCTCGCGGGCGCTTACCTGTTTGATGAGGGTCTCGCCTTAGCTCCGAGTCGAAATTTGGTCGGTTTTAGGTATCGATTCAAAGGGATTTGAAAAAGGTCTGATGCTGGCTCAGATGATATTTACAAACCAATTTGGTTTGACTACTACAAAAGCATGAAAAATATGCATCATACCAGACAGAATGCATGAGTATACATGTGTGAAAGGTACACTGTTTGAATATTTGCAAACAATTTTCTGAACAGAGAAAATGCTATACGTACCTAAACGATACGCATATCTGCGCACTTTCGCTTCGCACCATGCAGAACGGTGCGAAGTTTTTGTAAGCATATGGATATCGTATAGGTAGGTAAGTATCCTTTCATAAGATAAGTCATCTTCACCCTACTCCTTGCTGAACGTGTCGTTGAATGTTTTGTCGAATGTCTTCCCGAAATGTTCGCCAGATGTGTTTTGCGGCCTTAAGTGCATGCAAAGCCGACAGAATAAAGAAGAAGAAAATTCAGCAGATGAGCGTTTATAACACTGCTCTTCTCGGAACTATCTGTTTTGCAAAAGCGCAGTGGGCAGTTGAACAGCTTGAACAGGGAGCAGGCAAACTACTCACTGCTCTTTTCAAAGAACAGTTCAATTAGTAGCAGTGATCGCAGCAGCAGTCACATCTCTAGTTACCTGGAATTGATCGACTCACAAGAATTTTTCGCACAATAATTTTTTTTTTAATTCGCTTCTTAGAAGGAAGATTTTTTGCTAGGAGCTTTTCCAGCCTCTGGCCAAAAATGCTAAAGTAAACAGTACGAAAATAGAGCTCTAGCGAAAAATAGAGGTGACACAAATCGGAAACAATTTGTCGAAATCATATCAATTGTAGGTTGTCTTTAGATTTACAATAAAAGGTATGGGTTGGCCTTAGTGGAATTATGAACACTGATGATTTTTCCCTGCGTGAGAACAAAGGAAATAATTTTATTATTCTCATTACTGCTTGATGGAGCTTTATCTTGGAGTAACTCTCTTCATCTCACCACTAATATAGAAGTTCGCTGTATTTCAATCTGTAAGGGAATGCATTTCAGCTGGCTTTGTGGTCCCCGTAACAGTTTACACATTTAGATTTCGATTATCATATATTTGGCTATCTTTTGACTAATGAATTTCCCGGAAAATGTCCAGGTTCTTCATCAAAGTGTATCCGTACAAATAACAAAGCAAACATCTTACTAGTCTATATAATAAATTGTGGAAATTTTTCACTTTTGTCTCATGTTTTCAATTCATCCAGAATATCAGAGGCTGCAACTGAATGAAAGAGTTTCTGCGCGAGTGCAGTGGCGTGGCGTTCATGGAAGCAAAGGAAGCATTGCTTCCCTTACATTTGGCTGACATGAGTTTTAAATTAATAGTTTTCACTTCGAAATCGTGAAATAATCGCTTATAAACATTTATAAAAAAAAATTCTCAAATCAAATTGTGAACATCTCACATAGTTGATCTGGTAACACCACAGAATCAAAATAGTGAAAGAACAACCACGACTTGGAAGCAATATAAAAATTGCATCTACGAGCATTTATTTGACCCCATATAAACTAGACTGTGACGTCATTAAAAAAAATGTGTCTATACGGTATGTTTGGAAGCAATGAAGATGTTGCTTCCAAGGGGAAATTATCTTCTCAAGAGAGAGACTCAGAGCGGAGCTGCGAACGCATGACTACTGTGGAACTTATTCCTGCGTTCCCCTCACTAGTAGCAGGGTAAATTGTTATTGTTATCATTTTGCTTTGCATGTACAGATTTTTTTGTGAATGAAAAATACTTGCTGTGAGCGAATTTGAATTACGAGATGTGGCAAGCATTGCCAGATGTAGATTCGATAAGTCGTTTTATTTATGATTTATATTATGACATTATTTTTTGTGTGTTCTATTTTGTATAGAAACTTTTATGAAGGTGTTTTCAATTGGCGGCGGATTTTAGTCACTTATAGCCTATAGGATTTGGTAATAATATTTCAATGTAGTAATAGGTAAAGCTGTAGACTAGAATTGTGTCGAATTAAATGTATAAAATTACTGTGTAAAATTGCATGATACTTTTGATTGATATTTGAAATAGAGAAAGGTTGAAATAGGTGAATGTGTTCACTTGTTCTGTGGGTCAATATTTTAGAATTCGTCAACTTATCTAATTTTTATATAATTGGATCTCGGTAATTTGCTGAAAAAAAACATCATCAACCAGGATCGATCGAAATTGAATTCGTAAATTGTCTCTATATCAAAGAGATGTATCTACTCGGTAGTTTGATCGGAAAATTAATAAATGAAAAACTCGGAACGGATTATCGGTTGTAGTCTTAAACAAAAATAATTTTGCTGGTTATGTGTACTATTTTCGAGCCTTTCAGACATTTGGCGAAATATCGGATTTTGTTATTTAAATAATGCTAAAGCTGTGAACAGGCTTGGTACAAATAGTCCTTTTACTTTTCAAGTTTGTTTCCGGTGATTTGAAGAATTGCTGAGTAGTCAATATAAATATTCAGTGATATTGCTCATAGTTAGGAGAAATTGAGAAACAATGAAGATAATGAACATTGTGTGTCATTTAGGATGTCAAGAAGAACAATGACATAGTCATAATGAAAATGTGCATTCTTACAATAGGGGTAAATCACCTAAAGACAATAAATATTTTGACAGTACATAACCGATAATTGCTAGCTCACTTGGACCAAGCAAAGGTTTTTTCCGGCACATCAAATTATATTCAAAATGATTTCATTAGTTTCTAAACGATATCATTGTAATGCAATTCAGAAAAGCAAATTCATAGCAATAATATTAGATAAAACAACCGATATATCATATCGATCAAAACTTTCAACAACCTTCGGTTACATTACTTCTTTCGGTGCAGATAAAGATACTTTCATAAATATCACTGATGTTTCTGATAACCAAAATGCGTCCCGTTCATTTAACTTTGTATTGCATGTTGTCCGAAAATTCAAAGCCTTGAGGAGCCTCTGTAATATCTGCCAAAACAACTGGTTTGCAAACATGTATAAAACAAATGGATAAAACGCAATATATAGTATATTCATTTCTTCGAACATAAACTAAATTTGATTTTATCTAAATCGTGCAATAGTATACGTGAATGCAGAATTTTCCAAATCTATTACTAGTTTTTCAACAACGACAATAATTTTATTTGCTTTGTATTTATTCGTCAAAAAATGCTTCAGAAATTAGCTCCGAAACGGTGGACTTTTAATGGTTGGTTATTTTTAACAATTTTTCTATAATAAAGAGCAATTAAAATAACTCGTGGAATATATAACGGAAAATGATAGTGCTATTTGAGGTGGAGAGATCGTTAATAATGAGAGTGGGCTTTTTATTTTACTTAAAGATTCTTAGTTTATTTTTCTGTTGAATGTTTAATGTAAAAAAAAACATACTGATCGATATACTTCAGTCCTAACAATGTAATATACTGTATCATATTCACAAAATGACAAAATTTGAAGATCAAAAACAAGCTTCAAGAAATAGTTTCACGGTAATTGGGAACGATTTATGGTTGATTTGTGAAACACCACAACGTCGTTAAACAGCAAGGTGCATAATTGAATAAATGAGAATGTTGTATCATTCTTTACAAGTGCTTATGTCGAAATAATTGGTAGCATAATCGTTAAAATAAAGTCAAGGTTTTCATCCTTAAAAAGTTTGAAATTTTTAAATCTTTTCAATTCTTCGAAGTTTGGACACTTTCAAAAATTTTATATTTCTAGTTCTAGGAATGTTATTATTTTACTGATAAATAAATATGGTTTCTTATTGTGTGAAGGACTGTGAACTTTTATTTTCATAAGAATACATAATGTCTACTCTCACGTCCCCGTTAGTAATTCCTGGGTGCTTTTATACAGGGGTTCTATTACACGTAACGAATTTGCGGAGAGCGTAATCAACCATGGACGTCAGCAGCCATGGACATCAACCAATTGCTTCCCTTCGGTAAATTGTCACGCCACGCCACTGCGCGAGTGCATCCTAAATATTAATTTTTTTTTAAAATACGAGTTTTTGACAATTGTTGCTTGTGAAATTAATACTTTTTTCACGAATAATACTTTTTTTCATCAATGATGCAATCTTGACTATTGATGTAACCATTGCTCAGAGTACCATGCCCACCTAACCATTTTCATTTGATTTCACCATATGAATGTCACTAGCTGCTTTGTTTGTACCACTTACTCTGAGCTCAGCATAATTCTAAAACTAAGTTCAACACCGCCGCAGTAATTTCACATTTAAATCACCTACTACACCATTACTCCACCTGTTCACAGTTCTTCTCACACTCAAATATTTACAACAAAATGAACAGATATTACGAGCAAACATACCTCTTTAGGCTTACACGGGTCAACGAAAAATATTTTTTCAGCTAAAAGCTTGCCGTGTACAAAAGGATTCCGAACATATGTTTAAGCAGAAAATATGGATTTAATTTTCATGCGAAGGTTTCAGCCACATTCATTCACTCCAACAAGCTTAAGCGCTATCATCCGGGTTCAAAAGTGACCATGCTAGTTGGTTGGCTGGTTATGTGTATGTTGTGACCGCGACCGGGTCACGTAGAATTCATTAAGGTCATTTTCTTTACAAAGTACTCGACAGGACCGTTCTCACGTTCGTGATAATGTTGTTTCTAAGGTAACAATAGACGATGGAGGTTCTTTGCCACGCGGATATCTAGGACTTAGTTGAACTTATCGAAAGTTCATCGTACGTATGTTTACAGTAAGTTTAATAACAGATGGTATTAATGGAGTCAAGTGCTAGTATATGATAATAATGTGGAAAGGATCTGATGATGGTTTTCGGTTCGTATGGTATTATTATTATTTTCGGGGATTGAATTCTAGGATTTGGTGTTGAATAAATATAGAGAGCTTATAAAGTATAGATGTACGAATATCCGTACTGATTTGTTTCAGATGCTGTTACATGAAAAATGTTTTGTATCAAAAATACATAGTCAAAACACACATACAATGCTATTTAAATGTGGCTCAAGAGGGTTTATTGTTCTTTTTAATCATCATCAACGTGGCACAATAGCCCGACGTCGGGCCTTGGCCGCCTGGATCGATCTCCTCCAATTTTCTCGGTGACGTGACCGCGTCCTCCAGTCTTGGAACCCCAATAGTTGCTCGGCGTCCGCATACACTGAACTCTCCCAACGAGCTTTTGGTCTTCCTCTTGGCCTCACTCCGTCGACTCGTCTTGCGTTCAGGACACGTTTTGGCATGCGATGGTCATTCATGCATTGCACGTGCCCAGCCCACTGTATCCGTTGTAATTTGACGATTTCGGAGACTTCAGCAGCACAGGTCTTATGATACCTGTAGTTTTATAAACGCGAAGCTTAGTCTTTCTATGCATATATTTCGATTTCATAATGGGGAGGACCGAGAAGAATGTCTTATTTGCTAGTTGTATTCATCGCTTGATTTCGTCAGTTTCGTTGGCGTTACTCGATAGATTGCTACCCTGGTAAACAAAGTTGTCCACGAATTTTATGCAAAGGTCCCCTACGTTGATGGTCATGTGCGCTGGCATCCTTGTCCTAGATAGCATCATAGATTTCGTATTGTCCTCGTTGATTCGTAGTTCAACTTCCTTTGCTGCGGTGTCAAGTCTAAGCAGAAGTTCTTCTGCATCGGTCAGTTTTCGAGCCATGATGTTAATGTCATCCGCGTATGCTGCCAATTGTGTCAACTTAAAAAGAAGCGTGCCGCTGGTGTTCAGGTTCACTGCCCAAATAGCGAACTCAAGTGCCAGGTTGAGAGCGTGGGCGCTATTCCATCGCCTTGCTTCCGGCCACCCAGAGTTTCAAAAGGAACCGTCAATCTGTTCTGGACCCGGACTTGCGAGACGGAGTTGGTCATCGTCATCTTTATAAGTCTTACTAGTTTGGCTGGCATACCAAATTTCAGCATGATGCTATATAGAGCGCCTCGGTTAATGCTGTCATATGCTTGTTTAAAGTCGAAAAAAAGATTTGGTATACGTCGACGTCGTATTCCCAGCACTTTTGCAAAATTAGCTTGACCGTGAAGAGCTGGTCAATTGTGGAACGACCAGATCTGAAAACGCCTTGATACTCGCCAATGATTTCTTCCGCGAACGGTTTAATCCTATAATCCAGGATTTTCGTTGGGATTTTGTAGGCCGTACAGACTAAGGAGATGCCTCTGTAATTTTTACACCGCAGTTTATCTCCCTTTTTATGAATAAAACAGATGATGCATCTGCGCCAATCGTCTGGGATCACCTGTCTCCCATATTCGCAGCAGTAGTTGATGTAGCGCACTTAATAAACCCGCCCCACCAGACTTGAGTAGCTCAGCTGGCATCTCGTCAGCGCTCGGCGCTTTGTTTCTTTTCAGTGAACGCAAGGCGAGATCAACTTCTTTTACTGTCGGGGATTGTGTGGATGGGGGTTGACCAACGGTATCATCATGAAGCTCAGCTTCTGCTACTAGAATATTTGATGGCGGATTCAGAAGCTCTTCGAAGTAGCACGCCCATCGTTTGCTGATACTTTCGGTGTCGCTGATAATACTTCCATCTTTGTTCTTACAGAGGCTAGTCCAGGGTTGGTAGCCGTTTTCGATAGTGTTTACTAGTCTGTACGCTTGTCTGGTGTTCTTACTAACTAGGTTTACATTAATGTTCAGCAACTGCTCGTCAAAGTATTTCCGTTTCTTACGCCTAATTATTCTATTGGATATTCGCCGTAGCTCGTCATATTTTTCCTTTTTGGCTCTGGTTGCACAATGGACCCATTAGGCCTCGTTCTTTGCGTCAAGTCAGTTTCTACAATCTTCATCAAACCATTCATTTCGCGCTCGTTGGGCTTTGTATCTCACAACGTTTTCTGCTACATTCTTGATTGTATTTTTGAGCTCTTCCCAGAGCTCGTGGACACCTACGTTGCTGGAGTCGCGCAGCATTGGTGAAATTCTTTCCTCAAGCGCGGTCGTATATGCCGGAGCCGTATAATCGTTCAGCAAATTCTCAACCGCGAAGGTTTTGGGAGGGCTGAATCGCGATTGGTGCACTGAGGAAATGCTGCACCGGTATGCTGTTTTCACCAGGAAATGATCAGAGTCACAGTTAGCTCCGCGGTACGACCGAACGTCCATCACACTTGACGCCCATCTCTTGCTAATAAGGACGTGGTCGATTTGGTTGACGGTTTGTGCGTCTGGAGGATCCCAGGTCTGCTTATGAATGCGACGGTGGGAAAAGCAAGTTGAGTTTACAACAAGGTTCCTGCTGCAAGCGAAGTCAATTAGACGATGTCCGTTATCGTTGCATTCTTCGTGGAGGCTGTGTCCTCCAGTGGTCCTCCGATGCCAACTTTCGTTCCCGACTTCTGCATTGAAATCTCCCAGCAGCATTTCTACATCATTTTATGGAAGTGAGTCGAAGAGAGTTTCAAGGCAGGCATAGAACTCGTCTTTTACAGAGTCATCTTTTACTTTGGTGGGAGCGTGCACATTGATGGGCCACAGGTTGAAAAATCGCGCCTTGATGCAAATCGCACACAGCCTTTCGTTTACGGGTTTGAAGTCGGTAACGCGCGACTTAAGCAGCTTATTCACTATGAATGCTACTTCAAACTCCTAGTGGCCCGATGGTTTGCCGCTTGTAAAAATTGTGTGCGATATCTGGCCGTTGATCTTACAGCCTAACCAATTTGTTTCCTGGTCTGCAGTAATTCTCAGTTTGTACTGTTCGATCTGATGAAGGAGGGCCTTTTTGGCCCCCGGTTTGTTCAGGGAGCGTACATTCCAGGTTCCGAAAGAATAATCCGTTGTGCGTTTGCGTGGTCGTCGTTTTTTATGCTTCCAATCCGAGGCTTTTGTTCCAGGTTTCTTAACAGAGGAAGTTTTTTTAAGGATGAGTTGTCGGCACATCGCTCAACCATTTCCATGGGGGGCCTCGATGATTGTTGCTTCAAGAGACTTGTCTCGTGCCAAAGTTCACACAACTATGCTGCAGGTCTGACAATGTGGCTAATCCTACCTAATGATCTGAGACGCTTAGGTGTAATTCAGCCATCAGGCTGCAACTATACAAATTTTACTGAGGATAGAGTTACCTCGTTGGCTCAAACCCTCCTCCTTTCTCCAGGCTTGGGACCGGCATATCACAAGTTAGACTTGGTTTTTATTAAAAAAGTGTTTGTTTAAAAAATACACATCATGAGCTTCGAAACACCAGGAGTTCCAATTTAAGGTAACGCATTTGAACGGGAAAAATCTACTTCACAATCCACGGAAGTTTTACCAAAACAAAAATCCTAATGGGCTTCTACTTCGTTTTTTTTAAATAGACATAACTGACCTGAACCTCCCCCACAATTTCATTTCTCAATTTCAGATCAATGAAACTCTAATTCATGGAAAATTACAAAAACTTTCCTTTCACTTGAATAATCGTTCATGATCCACAATAAATTCACACCTAACTTTCCTGTGGCCACCCACCACAAGAAATTTTCAATTAAGTTCTCCCTACGGTGCCATCTCGAACATCCACAACCAGGAAAATCATCTTCGTCCATAATGAAGGATACGTAAAATAGGAGCACTTTCCGAAAAAGACGGAGAAAATAATAAAACCATAATATGTCGGGAACAGAATGATTGTGCTCTTAAAATATAGTAGAACCACATTTGGATAGATAATCAACAAGTGAGATACATGGCGCACAAAATATATAGCTAAAAATATATTCAAATCTTTGTTGACCGAAATAATAGTAAAAAGGATCAGGAAAAAGCAAAGGAAAAACTTATAATTATTTTCTACAGTGACTTGACTATTTGCCAACAGGAAAACTTACCTGAGCATTGAATGCATGTCCCAGAAGTTCACCCAACTGTTTTGAATACTGTTCTGATTTCCCGGTTTCGGTTGCATACAATACCGTTGCTTTTATCCTTCTCGACAGAGCCCGTCCGAATAGTTTCGATGTGAATTTCACAGCTCTGTAAATAAGAAGAAAAAAAGCAAGATTACTTACTGTAGAGTGTTCTATTTTAATTTTCAATGGTTATAAACGGGACGAAAAGCGAGTTTTGTTATCAACTTGTCTTTTCATAGATTTTTTCCAAAAGCATGGTTATCTAGCCTAGACAATAGCATTTAATTATTTTTACAAGTGTTTACATTATGAATCTAAAATTTCGCACCCTGAAATGCTATACTTTAAAAATTTTGCATAGCTCTTTCTATTCTTATCACGTAATATCCATAGTACCCATTAATTGTTACTACCACATTAAAGAGATTTAGCCGAAATTAGCCTACTGGCAGTCATGCACGAGCCATGACTTATTTCGAGGACACACTATATACGCTGAAAAAAGGTGAATGCACAGTTATTTCCGTAACCGCCATGACTTATTTCGAGGACACACTTTGTTCCATGGTTTGTTTTCATGAAGCATATGATGCTGCCTGGAAGCGGGGAACGAGCGGTGTGAGTACGTAATGAGATTGCTCTGAATGGAAAACGTGTTTCGAGTAATTCTCATTTTCCGAAAATTACGCGATGTGTTTTTTTCGGTTGGAGAAAACGAACAAAACAAACACAAGTGAAAATGAGAAACATGAGAAAGCGGATTAGAAGTAAAATGACATGGATATGACAAAGGATTATGTAAAGCCGGAATTACATGCTCGCCGAGTAATGCCAAATGAAGACAAGGTGAGTGTGTAAACGGTCTCCTTGTCTAGTCTCGGCTGTGTTTTTCATGGCAAGCACGCGTGTGTAAATGGTTTGCTCGTCGGCTCTTGTTTGTTTTACGAAGGGATATTGATCCTTTTACTGCTGTGCCTGAGTGTTTATGACCGTCTCGTCCGAGTTCGAAGCCGCTGGAAGCGAAGTCGGTTTTATGCATCAATTCAAAGGGATTCGAGAGGGTAGCATGTGCTCATTTAAATTTTCGAATTTTTCGCCGGGACTTCAAACATGTGTTTGCGTGTCCCAGATTGAAATAACTCAACGCACACCAGGCAGTTGCAATAGCCACAGCCCGTACCTCAGTCATCGTTCACTGAACTGAACAAAACAGCTCACAACTGTCGAAAGATGCAAAGTGCAATATCCTAAGTAAACAATTCACCCTATGAAAGGTGCATGGTGTATGGTCCGTGTTGTACGGTGCAATATCCTAAGTAAACAATACACCCTATGTCTTGTTGAGTCTCGTCCAATGTCTTGTTGAGTCTTGTTTACTCTTGTACCCGAGACGCTCGTTCCAATGTATAAATCGGGCATAATGAGGTACGAAAGTAATATGATCCTTGTTGCATTGTAAGTCGTGTCAGAATAAAGTTTTTCCGAGATTTGTTTTTTTTTCTTCTTATGTTGAAGTAAAAATGATTTAGATTCTAATTTAGATTTGATTTAATATACACGTGAAACGGGTTATTTTATGGTCTTGACATTTGAAATGTTTTAGATTTTGAATCTTATGGTTTAGGGTTATGATGTGGATTTTGAATATTATGGTTTAGGATTATGATGTAATTTTCGCACTTTTTGAATAATATTTAGGGTTGCTTTTCATAAAAGGTAGTTTTTCAATACGACTAGTTATATACAGTGGCTCACAGCTTATTTGATACAGTGCTTCTTTAAAAAATTAAGTTGCAATAACTCAAAAAATAATAACAATATCAAAAAAATTTGAACACCATTTTAAAGGCAATTGTTTGTTGTTTATTAAACAAGTTTATATTTGTTACAAAGTTGCTGTTTTACATCTTAAAAAACAAAAAAACTAAAAATAATAACAAATTTCATGTCACAGCTTATTTGATACAGTTTGATTAAACATTAAAATTGTTGTGAATTATGCGGTTTCCAGTTGATTTCAATACTTTGTATGATAGTCCTTAGACTTAAGCAGAGCCTGGAGCCTATTCGGCATTGAATCAACGAGTTTTTTGTGATGTCAGGAGTAATTTTTTGCCATACCTCTAGCAGTGCTTTCTTCAGGTCTTGTTTATTAGAAATCTTGTGTTTTCTAATGTTGTTATCCAACAAAGTCCACAGATTCTCAATGACGTTCATATCTGGTGACTGTGCCGGCGGAGATATCAAATGAGGGCAATCCCAAATTGGCCAGGATTGCACAATTCCCGACTTGTGCCTTGGATCATTGTCTTGGTACAACCGAAATTGGTTGCTAACACCCAGTTTTTCAGTGCTTTTCAGCAAATTGTTTTTGAATACATCAAGGTACTTTGTTTGGTCCATTGTTTCCTCAATAAACTTTAAATTTCTGACTCCGGCTGCAGACATGCAGACCCAAACTATCACATTACCACCACCATGCTTCACAGTAACTTTGAGGTTCTCCTTGTTTTGCTCAGTGGTTGCCTTGCGCCAGACATATGACATTCCGTCGGAGCCAAAAATGTTAAACTTGGACTTGTCCGCAAAAATAACCGTATTCCAGAACGCGGATGGCTTTCCCACATGCTCTTTGGCAAAGGCAAATCGGCTTATTGTATATTTTTTGGAAATGAAAGGCTTCCTACGAGCTACTCGGACCCTGAAATCATGGTCGCGAAGCATTCGTCAGACGGATTCAGCACTACATGACTTCCTTAATTCACGATGAACCTCAGTAACCAATTTTGGAGCGGAAATCTTTGTGTTTGATTTCACTTTCCTTACAATGTATCGTTCGTCGGATAAGGTGAAAATATTGTTTGGCGCATTTCTCCTCTTATTTTCTACCCGATTTTCGTGTAGGAAGCGCTCAATTATGTGCTGCACTGTAGAGACACTCAAATTCACACTTTCAGCAATTTTTCGAACACTTTGTCTTTTTTTTAAAGTGGTTTAATACCAATTCGCGCTGTTCAATTGTGGTGCGATGACCCATTTTACAAATTTGGCTCATTTTGGCACTTCAGCTTACAAGATCTTGCTAAAACTTACTTAATCCAATGTCTAAACACAATCAAAAATTCAAGAAACAAAAACAACACAGATTAACTCCGCGAGAAATAGAAGTTTATTCGCATTGAAGTGTCTGTATCAAATAAGCTGTGAGCTGCAATTTTTCTGCGCCAGTGGTATTTCTCTTTTAAGGGACGCCGAGGAATATTGCTGGAACATTTTTGGTTTGCATTGTATTCGTTGAACATGCATCTATTCAAATACGTTTAAATTTTTTGAATAGGGTTCTTTATTTCAAAGTTACAGTGATTTGCATTTTTAAAAAGTCACTGTATCAAATAAGCTGTGAGCCACTGTAGATATATGAAGAAAATAATTTGTAGATTTGAAAATATTCCAGTTTATGTACATTTCGCTGCAATCTCTTAAATTTTTCTAAGTTTTCAGAAACTGTAAAGAACGAGAAAATCCAAGTACTAGGCTCTATTGAACTTATGAAAGGTTATTGAAATTTCAAAGGAAAAGAGTAGTCTTCAATTATTCCTTAATGAGTTTTTGAGAAGTCCCTGAATAATTAGCTGCTACAAAAAGATAAGACGGAATAAATCTCGCAGTTTAAGATTTTCCTTTGGTGAGTTTGTATCGGGAAATATAGCAAATAGTCTGAATTCTTGAAATAAAATATTTGAAGATAGTTCCAATAAGTATTTAGGAAAAATAGGCAAGAAAACTTACGGAAAAAGAAGGGAAAATAATAATAAATTTGAAAAAAAAAACAATAATAGAAATTGTTAAAAATCGCTAAGACTATTAAAAGAAGCTTACGTGTAGTGACGAATCTTGTTAGAGATCCTGCAAGCAACATGATGGGAAAATGAAGACTGCAGGAAGGGTTGCCAACTCAGTGTATCGGCAATCCGCGAGGGAAATAAAAAAATAAGTAAAAACCAATTTTAGTTATTCAAAATGATATTTCTTCACACTACGAGTTGCTTGTAGTGCCTTCTGATTTCCAAGGATAAAGTTATAGAATTCTTTACATGTGTAATTAAAATTTATGCATACCTGTATTTCTGATTTTACATGTGTTTCATTAAACCGATTACGATTTTTTGATCACAATAGATATATAATACCAGTTCTGGCGCACTTAAGAGGAACAAAAGAGGAGCAATAAGGACATGGTGCCTTCGATTATTGGCCCGCGCATGACGTAAACGATGATCTCGAACTGATAAACATCCCAATTGAGCTGATAAACATCCTAGCTGAACTAATAAACTACCCTGTTGAGTTTATAAAAACCCTGTTGAGCTGCCAGCCCAGTTGAGCTGTTTATCAGTTCAAAGATCATCGCTTATGTTATGCGCGGGCCAACAATCGAAGGCATCGTCTCCTTATTGCTCCTGTTATTTGCTCCTCTTAAGTGCGCCAGAACTGGTATTATATCTGCAGACCACAGTTCCGTTTACTACGCTGTAAACACGATAAGCGGAAACATTTGCGATAGGGATCGATAGAGCGAATGTAACAAGTTTTTTTATTTCTTTGCCCGATTCTTCTTTACCAAAAAAATTAACCAACGCAAGTCTATCCGCTTTGTTTTACTTGCCACAAGGTCACGCACTTCTCGCAGCAAACAGTAGTTGTCGTACAATTTATCCTCATTTATTGGCACGTTTAGAGAAGCACTCAGATCTTTTATTTAATCAATTGGACTTATCTAGTCCAATTTACAATTTTTAATCATTAATGTTATATTATTTACAAGCATATAAAAGCGAGCATAAAATATAAATCAAAATATAAAAATACCGTGAAGGCAAATTTTGTTAAATATCCGGGAGAATTTAACTGCGTTCCGGGAGCCGGGAGATCTTTTAAGTGAACTGTATTTTGTCGGGAAAATCCCGGAATTCCGGAAGAGTTGGCAACCCTAACGGCAATCCAACCACGTGCTCTAAGTCAACGAGAAGAACGTGCAGTTTTCAGGGTGGGATGCGATTCAACGAACATTGCAGGGCCAATCACTGCAGAAGCTGGAGTTGACGCAAAATTTTGGAACGTACGAAGAACTATAAAAAGGGCTGTACCGTTAAAATTTCAGAAAATCGAATGAAACGACCTAAGGTAACTACAAGGTACAAAAACGAAAAATTTTGGTTTGGTCGAGAGCACATTTAGTAGAAAAGACGATGTAGAAAGGTAATTTGTACCGACGAAAAACGTTTTGCCTGAATTGGCCATTATTTCCACGAATTGAGAGAAGATCCTTTCATAAAAATTAGGCGTCAAATGGACGGAGATGGGATTATGTTTTTTGTCTACGGAATTCGGTATAAAAGAAAACAAAATTATAATTTTGCAGCGGCTGTAGGCTCAAATTCAATAGATTATTTGTCATTGGTAAAAACGTGATTTTAGAACTACGGGCGTGAAAATTGTATGAAGGGACCTGCTTGTCAAGAAAATATTTTCCATGTTTTTTTTTTAGTATTGCATGTTTCTGCTCAAATGCCAAACTAAGGCAATTTTATTATTAGTATGTTGGCTTCCAACGCAAGCAAAAACCTGCAGAGTTCTTGCTTCATCATTTCGACTAGATTCTTAACATTGAAATTGTTCAATATTTTTTACTATAATTTTATTTTATTAAGTCTCTTAGAATTGAAGTTTTTCAATTTTTATATGTGACCACAAGTGTTTCATGATATTAATGCCCAGATTTTGAACAGGGACGTTCAAAACTTTGTCTACATCTATGTTTGCATGTGCCTTGTGTTTCAAATTATTATCCTAGCAAAAGTTAAGTTTTAGTAATTGGGAATTTTGTCAGCACGAGCATGCTAACGTACAAAAGCAATAAGCATTTCTTGTTGTCATTAGGTTTTCACTATTCATGTATTTTTACTTTCCATAGAAATGTACATTCAATAAAATGCGTCGATTAACACATAAAATACACTATTTTAACGTTTAGAAAACATTTCCTTTAAAAAAAACTGAATATTTTATAATTTTATGACTTTGAAGTATTTGAAAGAAACCATCATTTTATAAATATCGTCCATTAAAGACTGGACATTTGTTGGACTTGAATATTTTTGGATTGAATAAGCACATAGTCACTAAATTAAAGCCATAAGTTATTGCTCTTAAAATTGTAGATGGTGTGTCAAATCAAACCCATTGATTGCAATTTTTATATTCGGATTTTTAATTAATACCAACCAACGAAGGGAATAAAAAAAAAAACTTAACAAAAAATATTTGTTATTCACAAACTCCGAAATAAAACTAACTAGTAACACAGAAATTTGTCACACAAAATCTAGGGCACAGACAAGTAAATCATTATAATAATCAAAAAGATTCGAAATTTGGTTGGATATCCTTCGATATTCAACATATCTGGCAGGTTTTAGTCCCCGGGGCATTCTCTCAACCAACTTATTGGTAGCCCATTCAGCTTGAATCACTGGCTTGAGCGTAGCTTTGATAGAGGATTTTTGAACTAGTTTTCCAAGAGAGCACAAAAATGGGGTTAAATCTGGTTATTAAGATGGAGCCTTTAATTATTTTGAAGCATTATACAGGTGTCACGATTTGACAACATTTGCGGTTTGCTTTGGATCACTGTCTTACTGAAACCCAAACACTTCTAGAAGCCCAAATTTAAAAGAACTCTATTGCGTATTCTTTTTAAGAATATCCAAGTATTTCATTTTATCTATACCTCAATAAATCCCAAATAGCCAACTGCAGCCATACAGATGGAGTTGGTAATTTAAATGACATTGCCACCTCCATGTTGAGCCTTGGCGCATATTCCCAGCCTACCCTAGCCAACTCGTACCGACGTTATAGCTACTCACGTTTTTCTTTAAAGTGAACCCAGTGGACATGTCGAATCTTCTGGTCTAAATGGTGCACTTCGCCATATCAAAGTGTTAAGCCCGCCGCTACAGGCCTTCATATGCCGTATCAATTATAATACAGCCAAGACGATTAAGCCATTCGCGGCTGCTAAGCTGGATTAAAAACCACCCTTTTCTCTCTGCAAAAAAACTGACGTCTGACAACTCGCAGAATCAGGAAGTGGCATTTCTCCATGTTACCGTGTCTACTTCCGTCAACGAACTTCTACGAAGGGACTTCTGGCATCCTGGTGTTCCAGTTAAGGAATTCACCAAAATTCCTCGGAGAAATTTTTCTTGGAAAGGAGCAAGGAGCTCCAACACTTAAGATTAAGATTATATTACCAAAATGTCTGCGGTTTGAGGCCCGAAACTAACGAGCTCAGGTTCTCTGCAACTCTGCTTCGGACCATATGATTTGTCTTACAGAAACTTGACTCACAAATAATATCTTCGATCCAGAAATCTTACTTAACTACGCAGTTTTCTTTTAAGGACCGAAATCGTTTAGTTAGTGATAAATGCGATGGTGGAGTTATTCTTATCGGTATCAACAAGGCACTCAATGGAACACTTTGTCGGGATTACTCTTTTTGTCCTCCTGTTGAATTTATTGCTTTGTCGAAACAAATCATCACTTTCTTTAAGGGCTGCTCCCTTTCGTTATGTGATTCCTGATTCTCATCATCTTTCTCTTATCCTTGAAACTTCTAATATTATTTATATGAGGAACAACATATTTTCCTTAGTACGTTTTAACTTTCACAAAGCTAATTTCACTAGCAATGCAATTGAAATAAATAGAACTAACTGGTTCTCTTTCTTTTGTGACACTGATGATGAGTTGCGCAAATTGTGCATTATCCTTTCAAAGATTATTCCGAATTTCACATCATCTCACCGTCTGAAAAACCTGAATGTTGCTCCTCTGCTCAGCATTGATGTTGCAGCTCGTAATTTATACAACTACTGAAATCTTTTTTGTTTATAAAGAACTACCATCTAAAGAGAAAGAAACTGCCAGACAAGTGATGAGTACCTACATTGCTGGCACAAAAGCATTAATCGGAAAGTACTTACCGAAATCCTTTTGTTCACTCATCGGTTTCTTCAACAACAAAAAAACTCTGCTAGTGTCCCCAATGGTATGCATTTGGGAGATACAGCTGCTTCCACTCCACATGAAGTGTGTGAACTTTTTGCTTCTAACTTTTCCTCTTTCTTCTCACAACAACGCTCTCCTCCTTCCCAATATTTTCACTCCACATCTTCTCCTGAATTACATTTGTTTCGAAAAAAAACCCTTTGGAAATTGAACTTTTGATGAATGATATCGATGCTAACACCGGTAATGGTTCCGACGGTATTCCAAACATCCTGACCAAATCTCTTTCATCATTTCTGTGCATCACTCTTTCCATCTTGTTCAACATAAGTGTATCTTCTGGCTCTTTCCCTTCTCTTTGAGAAATTGCTTACATCTTCTCTATACATAAAGCCGGTGACCGTACATGCATCTCAAACTACCATCCCATTACCCTTCTTCATTTTTTCAGCAATATCTTTGAGAAAATGATCTACAAGCGAGCTTACACACTTTTTTCCAGCCTACGCTAGCTCATGAGCAGCATGGTTTTGTCAAAGGTAAATCCATTTTAGCCAATGCTCTCATTTCGCACATCGCGAATTGTTACAAAATATATTTTACTTGTAAAACATCACCTTTGATATTTTCCTATTCTGTTTCTGTTGTTGTTGATAATTTTAGAGATCTCGGCGTAATATTTGATCGAAAGCTTAAATTTGATAACAATATTTCACGCATTCCTGCCAGGACCTCTAAAATATCAGGTTTCATAATTAGATCCTTCAAATCGTTCGTTGATATTTCTACATGTGTACAACTTTTCATTTTTTAACAATTCGTAAAAAAATTCAGAACCCACACTGGGCGCAAGAATATCCAACAGTATACTTCTCTCTAAAACCACATGTCGCAATTTTACAAGTTACAAATGTATTCACTCATTTATAGATTCACTGTTAAGCTTCTTAAATGTCATATTCACCCCATCATCAACGTTATTTTTATCCTTATGTTTACACAATCGACAAATTTCATTTACATTCGCGAAAAAATTCAGATTTATTTCATATTATTAATTCAACACTTCAGTTCCATCTATGCATGTTTTCCGAAAAATGTAATAAATTGTGAACAGATATAATATAAAAACCAACATATACACCCAAAATTGCAATAAAAAGACGTACGTGAAAAATTTGATGCAATTCGCTAATTAGCTTTGAGTTTCTTTCATACTTATCATTCACCAACAATAATACTTTTAGTTACCTTGCTATTTGCTTGAAGTGGAATTTCCGTCTTGGTTTTTTACTCTTCCCTTGATCACGTCCTTTCTTCCATACATGTATCTTCCATGCCGAATCCTGATATTCAAATGATGGCTTCAAATAGTATAATGACATCTCCTGATGAAACACAGGTGTAATTGAACCAGATAGTGGCGGAACAATCCATATCCAATCCGCTGGACAGCCATTCCTATAAACCATAGAATCATATAGAAAGAAAAAAATATTCTACGCGTAATTCTATGCAGAGAAAAAAGTCATTTCTCGAGTGAGGAATAATAAATGCACCATGAGAAGGAAGAAAAATCGCATAGGAAACTGAATGAATGCCAGTGGAAAGTTAATTGAAATTCAAACGATGATTTCATTAGTTATATCTTGCGGGAATAATATTGAATTGGATTTTGGTTGTGGGAAAATTCTCACGAGGTAGTAACGGTAAAATATGGACGTCAGTAATTCAAGGACTGTTGGTATATTCATGATGAAAATTCCTGATTGATACCTACCTTAGTTTCGATTCGTTTTCGAAATGTTTCATAAAACTTTCGCTGGCCGTATGATGATCGACGATAGTAACGTTTTTGCTTTGAAACGAATGCAATACGGCAATGTTAACTTCCACCAGGGCTTTATCTTTCCACAGTGATGTCGGAGTGCGTGTGTCGAGGTCAAGTTTCAATGCCACTGTCTGAACAGAGAGAGAGGAATTAGTGAGAGAAAGATTTATAAATTTTTTTTTTAAATTATTTTAAAATTTAAATTAATTTTCAATATTTGCGTCAGCTTGCATTTAAATATAATTATGGGGATTTGTTAATGTAAATGTAATACGTACAGTCTGTTACGTAAGAGCGTGGTCATTGTTGCATGTAGAGAAAAAATCGGAGCGATCTATTTCTTTTTCTATGACATAGAGGGTATCTCAGTCGTCCATGATTTATGGAAGGAATCAGCTGCTACGAAATACATGGGGTAGTCGAAGCAGTTCGTAAGCAATGGGTGAACCGCTATAAAAAGGTCGGGAATGTCGATAATTTTCCTAATCGCGGGAGTGCAAGCAAAGTAACAAAAAAAGACGAAAAAAAGATTCTCGCAGTGTTTTCGAAGGATCCAACTTTGGATTTACGTGAAAGTGATGTAAAATTGAAAGCAAGAGGTGTTGACATATCATACGGAACGATTTGTAGGCACTTGCTTGCAAATAAAGTTAAATATCGGAGTACTTTGGAAAAGCCAATGCTAAGTGGAAAACATGTTGAAAAACGTGTGGCATGGGCGAAGAAAAACTTGAACCGCGATTGAAGTAACGTGATCTTTTCTGATGAATCTTCACTACTAGACTGCTCAAACGGACTGTTAAACACCCCGTCAAGGTCCATGTTTTGGGGCTGCTTCTCAAAAAAAGGTTCCGGAACTTTGTTCTTATTTACAGACAATTTGAATGCCGAAAAAATGAACAAAACCTATCAAAAGGCTTTGTTACCATCTGCCAAGCAATGGTTCATCAGAAAAAATGGGAGCTGGATCTAACAAGAGGACAACGACCCAAAACATCGGAGTCGAGCGTGTAGCGAGTGGAAAGCGCAAAATGGGGTTGTCACCCTAGATTGTCCATCTCAGTCACCAGATGCAAATCCAGTATAAAATGTGTGGGCTCTAATAAAAATGCAACTTCGCAAATGCAGGCCATGTAATTTAGGTCAACTTTCTACACAAATTCGTAAAATTTGGAGGTCTTTTCCAGAAGAATATGCCGAACACCTCGTGGAAAGCATGGCCCAACGGTGCCAGGCCATAATTGATGCTGGAGGAGATGCTACTTGCTACTAAGGTATTTGCATTGAGTATTGACTACCAATTCAACAATAAATGTGCGAATTTTTAAAATATATTTTGTTGTTATAATTTGACAGTGACCACACTCTTACGTAACAGACTGTAATTTATGAAATAAAACTATAGTTCCAAGCGTGACATAAAAGTATTTTTTGGTCCCATGAAATCTAGACATACTCTTAATATACTTTCCATTACTACATTTCCATCTGTAAAGTGTTTTGACAAAACCAAAATAGAACCAAAATACCTGTACTTCTTTAGAAATCAACTGCCTCATTCATTCTAAGCTCAACTTGTCTGCGGGAGCAGTTCGAAGAATCCTCGAAAATAACGGCAAAAACGACATCACCGCCCTCCGAAAATTTCAACCGACAAAAACTAAAACAAACACCAAATATTTCAACGTCTTTCCCCAGTAGGCGTCAAGCAAGATAAACTTTAATCCATTTAATCACAGCACGTAAGCGCTTGAAAGTTGAATAATACATATTCGCACGGATGCTATCAAAATAGCAAGAACCACATTCAACCATCGACGACAACCAGAGAATTGAAGAGAATTGGAAGTGAATGACGCAGATGTGCTGCTGAATGAGAGCAAATTTATAATACAAACACCCAATGAAGGGTGAAATGTTTCTTTTATTTGGTAACGGATTGTTAATATAGCATTTTCAGTTTAAATGGAACCTTTTTCAATTTAAATGAAACCAATTGCAATTGAACTGAAGCCACTTTCATTTGAAATGAAACCTTTTTCAACCTCCAAATGAATGAGACTTCGATAAAAAATAGTTTCAGGATAATTTTTGTTTAAATAATTTTATTTTTGATAATTTTTTTGATGTAAATGTATGAAGAATAATCAAACATGTGAAGAAAATAAAAATAATATAAAATATGATATTTTAGTGATATAAATATTAATTACAAAATACAATTTAATGTAATGGTTGGTCTTCTGTAGCTTTTGGTATTTGCAAAACCATATCTAGGACATGGAGCAATCTTCTGAAGTGACTTGAAGCACGCTTTCTTCAATAACATGGCTTATACTATGGTCTGTATTTTGTTACCGTTTCGAAATCGAACACGATCAAAACACCGCGGCTCCCGGCATGAATAAAAGAGAGATAAATTCAGGTGCCTTCGCTCACCAGAGATTGGGGTTGGGTTGGGCGCCACTCGCTTCGAACCTTGAAACTACCACTTAAACTGCCACTTCGAAGTAAGAAGTTAGCGACGATCTCCACTACGTACAACGACCGATAAAATGAGATCACCAGAAGGGTCAACCTGAGGCATATTGTTCCCGATATAACCTTTCTCATCCGACACAAATTCTTTCTTTTCTTTTCTATTTTTCACTTGAAGAAACGCGATAATTTCGATTATTGCTCGTACATTTCACTTTATTACGCTTATCTATTGATATAATTAATATTCGTACTTAAATCTAAATTAACTACCAAGTATTCTAGTGTGCACACTACCTGATACGATGCGTCGCGTAATGGCCTGTTGTCGGTCTCGTTGGGGGCCCCTTTCGTAGTCTCCTTTGCTCTCTCTATAGCCTTTTTTGGATACTCAGATCGCTTCGCGTTTTCCCAAATCCTTGCAAGACACCACTCAAACGGTGAATTCACGTAGAATTTTTCCGGCACTCGATTCAAAAATTTTCGCCCGTTTTCAACGACATCGAATGGACTCAATTTCCTCAAAGTTGGTGTTCAACAATCGAAAAAAGAACAGTAAGTTTCGTTAGTATGCTGCTAATCCTCTTCGTCAGACATCCGTCCACTCACCAGGTTCGCCATAGAAGAAGCTTTTTTCCATCGACCCAGCGCGCAGGAAAATTTTCTTGGCAGCAGCGGGATTTTCAACCGCCGTTGGGTGCACTCACCCGATTTCAATTTCACTCAACTGAGTGTTGGATCCCATTCTCCCCACTCCACCATCTCATCAGTCGGCGGCGGCTCGTCGATCATTGCATTATTGTACACACTGCATCGTTGTAGAAATAAATGGCTATCTGGAAGCATAGTCCGCTACAAAGTTCGCGATGTCTTCTTTTCGTTTTCATAGGAAAATAAATGCGTTTTATTTGAATGTAGTTTTGTGATCTGGCTATTCACTGACTATTCTGTTCGAAACCTTCAATCACAATCGATAGGACGTCGGCTGAAACGGCGTTTGAGTGCTGATATCACTGTCGGATCACTTTATATCCATTGTGTCTCAGGTTTGTACGTCTATGTTATTTATCGTTCTTCCTTTTGAGCGTCGATGTCTCCGTCTTTTCCGTAACTAGGCCGTATATGATGACCGTGCCCCGTATGTCCGTCCAATTGTATATCGGTCAAATATTGACCCGGCATCAGTGATCTGAGTGGTACGCTCCTCTGCCGTGCATTCTATGCGGCAAGCTGCGGTGCATAGCAACGTCTCATCTATTCGGTTCGCGCTATTGATGACCGGATGCATTATGTTGTTCGTGACGTCGCAGTCAGTTGTTTCTTAAGCATAGTACTGAGTTCGATTTCACGTGAAATTTTCATACAAAATTTCGCGCGAAATCTGTTTCGGCGAAAATTTCGCTTGAAAATAAGCAAGTTTGGTACTGTGTTCTTCGCATGAAAAGTTGCTTTGAAGTTGCTTTCGCTTTGAAAACATAGATGGCACTGAAACATGTTGTCAATCATTTCACGCCAATTTAGTTTGTGCAGTTCATTCTTTCGAGCGAAAAAGTGACATTTAGTGTTTCAATTTGAAAATTGAGCAGTGCAAATGACTTTCCAATAAGAAAATCGATCGAAAAGTGAAATTCTTGACATTTTATCCGTCAAGAATGAGCAGTGTCTCTGCTTTTCTCCGTTGTCAAAATTTTCGCTCGAAAGAATGACCAGATAATGGAAACATGTCAAAATTTCACGTGAACTCGAACTCAGTACCAGCTCTTACTTGCTACTTTAAACTAACCTAATGATAAGATAAAATTAGTTCAATACAGAACGCGCGCGCAATTTTATTTTCGAAAATTATTTTTCGATTGGATTCAGCATCGGCGAGTAAGCAGGTAAAAATTTTAATGTACATCCGCCACATGCAACTACCTCCTGAACTTCTCGCGTTTTGTGGATTCGAGCATTATCCAAAATCAGAACTGAATTATCCATGTTTGGCATGGAACTAATTTTATCTAAAAGCTCTCGTAATAATAGTTTAACTCTATCAGCATTTACGGTTGCGTTTGAAATTATTTTCGAATAAAAAATACCACCGTTATTCATGGCTGCAATAAGCATAACATTACGCTCCTTTACAGTAGGTATAACAATGTGAGCTGGTGTACCAACTTTCGAACGGACTTGGTATCTCCAAAGGTACAGATTAAAACCGCACTCATCTAAAAAAAATGAATTTTCCTCTTTGTTGAGACGCCCACTGAATTATCAATTATCAATAACTAATTTTGAAAGGGGAAAATTAATTTTTAACATCCTGAACAATAATCTGAAGTGGCTTAACACCCCCCGCACTGTGTTAGAAATAACTAACCGAGAAACCAGAGCTGCTAGAAATTTATCTCTTGCAATTCTAAGAACGGATAGATTAAGGATGGATCCAGTACAGCAGGCTATAGCATACTACAATTCATTACCGAACTCGGTCAAGTTAACAAAAAATATAATAGAGCTCAAGACATACTTGAAAACTCACATCAAAAACACAAATCCTTAATGAAGAAGATACCAGAGTTTTTTGTAGACTTTTCTCTGGACACATGTCAATGAGAACAAACATACACCTTAAAGTATGAAGTGTAATTAAAATTAATAACAATTGTATCTTCCCTTATACCAATTTTCAATTGTCTGGGAAGTACTAAGACGATATGTTTTGATAATATATTGACGCACACGGACCGTGCATACTGATTGAGTGATGGAGAGAGTGGAAGGAAGGAGGAAGAAAAAAGACGTCGTTTTTCGGTTCTGGTGCTTTGGTGAAATAACCACTTGATTGCTTTGGACGTCTATGTTGACGCTGAAAAGTCATCAGCGTCTCTGTTATGTCTCTGTTTCCCGTCATGATCTACGTTCCAGAATTCGTAGATTCTCTTCTGCTCCTTTTCTTACGAGTTGTTCTCCTTCTGATTTGATGCCTTTTATGTTTTGTTCGCATGGTGCATGTACGGTGCAATTTGTAGGAGTTAAATTGTCTCGAGTGTAATTTTCTCCAGATCGTTTTTTTTGTATCTGTTTTTGGTTTACTTTCGCAAAATGAGTTTCTCGGTTCAGATGCTTTGGGTGATATGACCACTTGGTTACTTTGGACGCTTATGTTGACGTTATTTCTACATTAAATTTCTGGAGTGCTTTTTTTAGCATTTATAGTTTACATTAGGTGCGTTTTTTATATCTTCTCGCAAAAAAACGCACCTGTTATAATTTTTTTTGACTTGATTTTTTTGAAAATTAGAAATTATAGCATAAAACTCGTTAAAGTGAGAGCGTATTGAATAGATTCTGTTTCAAAAAGTTAATATTTACTCGTTTAATATGGATTTATTGGATAATGTGGAATGTTCACTGAAAAAAATCCACATGGCGCCCAGAACTATGTAACAGAGCGCATTATTACATAGTACTTTGAGCTATGCAATATGGCTCCCAGCACCATAGTTACATGGCCCAGAAATTATGGCTCCACACGTTATATTACATAGTACCATGAGCCAAGTAATATAGCTTCAGTTGTCATACCGATTCGGATGAATTGAGGTAAGTGCTTTGTTTTAAAGTCGAGCTTCTATTTTACTGTAATAAAATAGTTCTTTTCAAATTTACAATTCTTTTCAATTTGCAATCCAAACCAAGAACATCCGGGAGGTTACTAAAAGAATTAGCTTAAGCAAGAATCTAGCTGCCAATTTATTTATTTCATAATGTAAGATAACTCCAAACTCTATTATTTAAGTCAACACAGCTAGTAGCTTACGCTGATGACATCAACATTATGTCACGTTCGTTCAACGACGCCATGGAAGTATTTGTAGCTCTAGACGAAACCGCCAAGGAAGTTGGTCTTCAAATTAACGAACAAAAAACTAAAGTTATGACTCAATCAAGGAAAAGGACGCCAATAAGACAAAACATAACGGTAGGGGACTATAACCTTGAAAACGTAGACAACTTCGTGTACCTAGGGACGAACCTCTCGAAGTATGGGAATGAGCTTGACGAAATCAAACGATGGATTCAATTAGCCAATCAGACATTTTTTTCGGTGCTTCCCACTTTGAAATCTCGATGCGTACACAGGAATACGAAGCTTCGCATCTATAAAACAATTATCAGGCCTGTGCTATGCTACAGAAACGAAACCTGGACACGGATCCAGGCGTCTGAAAAAGCCTTGAATACGTTCGAGAGAAGGGTATTGCGAAGGATCCTCAGTCCAATACAGGAAGAAGATGGATGGCGAATCCGATACAACAACGAGCTGTATACCATATATGACGAGCCGGAAGTCTCTACCGTCATACGACTCCAAAAACTACAATGGGCTGGCCACGTCGAACGAATGAGCGACAATCGAATCCCGAAACGGTCTTTCAAGGGGCGAGCGAGCGGAGCCAGACCAGTCGGTAAGCCACGCAAGCGCTGGGAGGCTTCTATAGATGCTGACAGCGGGTCACTTTTGGGAGCACCGAACTGGAGGACGTGGTCACTGAGCCGAGACGAATGGAGGCGAAGTATTAAGGAGGCTAAGGCTCGATTCGGGCTGTAGTGCCCCGATGATGGTGAAGATAACTCCAATTATAACTCGCAGCCATATTGTGTGAGGGGACTTATAAATGTCAGCAAGTGACGTTTAAGTGTAACTATGCATGACAACATATGATAATGATCTCATGAAATCGTATTGATATCCACTGTGATTGTGTTACCTGTTATTGATTTTTGAGCGTAATGACAATTGTCCGAATGATAGATTTAACTGATAAATTCAACTTTACAAGCGGATTCAGAATAGTTTGATATGTTTGACTATAGTCCCCCACACCATGTAATATAGTCTTCCACGCCATTTAATATAGTCTTCCACGCCATGTACTACCATAGTACATGGCGTGGAGGGCTATAAAAATAGCGTCTGCTCCTATGTACTTTTCGCCATGCACTATGGACGTGTGGCGCTATATTTTATCACAATCCCAATATCGACTATGTACATGGTGTTTGGCGCTGTGTTTTTTTCAGTGTTGATGTTATTGTGCTATAAAGTATTTACTGCGTTAGTCTTTTTCATTCTTATTGAATCTTATTGAATCTTGGCAACCAAGACCACTAATTTCGCTCAGTCAACTGTTTGCAAAATATAACTATATTAGGCACTTTTATTGCAAATTATATGAGGAATTTATTTTTACTGTGGCATTGGCTTTCTAATTGAATTTATATCCTTTATCTACATTATATCCTCTACTATGAGCTATTAAAAAACTTTCACCATTTATTTAGCCTGTAATATGTTTCCAATTGACCTTTTTTTATAATTTAAAAAAAAATTAAAGAAATTAGTTTTTTTTTTCGCTTTCAAATACTTGTGAGATTTTTGACATTAGTGAGTACGAATATCACTGAAATAAGCTATGCTAATCACTAGCTTTTAATGCAAATATGGTCAGCATTGAAATACCTTATTGATTTATTACACGATATTTCAAACAAATCGCATGCATAGTTTACTACGCGCTTCATAAGTATGCTTATCAATATTATATGCTTATATATTTTGCTGTGCTTCCCTTAATCTTAAAATCACGAGCCGCCACTGGTTTACAATCACTAATGCTATTCGCTCTGCTTCGGAAACCGTTTTCCCTTCTTGGTGCAGTTTAATAAGCAGCAATTTCATATCTTCGGTTATTTTTTGGTAGTGCCCTATTCGTCTCCGTCCGCCACTACCTCTGCTCTCTCCGCGATTTCCCACATTTTGAGAAGTCACTGCACTAGAGGATTCCGACTCCCGACCAAGATGCCAATAATCAAACCTTCCTGAACTAAAATCTTCTGCACTGCTCATTTTTATTTTAATGACAACTAAGAACTTAATGGACCTCACAATTAGAATAACTTATATGGAATAATTAGAATTAACAACTTAATGCACTTGAAGTTTACCATTTACTGGGTTAACAACTAAATGCACTTCACGCCAATAGTTGCGGTCGCAGCTCATCTAACGGAATATTTTTAACGCAGTTAAAAATTTTGTGATAAAAACTATCTGGCCTGAACTAAGAATAATCGAATATTTATTCGAAAACAATTTTTCTAAATATTGTTTTTTATCAAAGTTTCATTTAATTTGAAAAAGGTTTCATTTCAAATAAAAGAGGTTTTATTTCAATTGCAAAAGGTTTCATTTCAATTGAATAAAGTTTCATTTTGATTGAAAAAGGTTTCATTGAAGCTGAAAATGCTATAGAATCAGGTTCGTTGAAGAATATTTATTTCATAAGGTTAATTATGATGTTGAAATGATTATACTCGACAGCGACTTCGAATGTGAATTTTATTTATATTAAATTGTAGAAGTCATCAAAAAGGATAACGTTCAAAAAGATAAAATAACGATGAGGACTCCTCGTGTGTTAAGAAAAAATTGCGCAAACCATTTCACCTTAAAAATCCTTAAAAAACACAGCTAATTCTAAATTTTATCACAGTTGTTCATTGCCAGGAGCTAAAGTTTTTTCAATAAAATTTTTCTTCACCACCAGTCCTAAACTAATTATTCCTGATACGTAAAACTAATTTCGAAAGATAAAATCGCAAAATGAATCCTTTCTGCTTACACCTGTTATGCATCCAGCAGCTCTTCAATATAATTCCTTGCAAGGATACCATATCACCCATTTCACCTCTATCTCCCAGAAAAACTTTCCGTATTGACTATGACACCCTCTCTTCTACACAACTTACATTACACAACAACACATATTGACAAACCTTCTCTAAACATGTTGACAAGTATTTAGTATGTACAAGCTGATCTTTTCCCTGCACATATCTTGTTACGAGCACAACAGTAAAGTGTGTACTTACCTCGAGGATATTTCGTCGATTTGTATCACAGAGATTCCTACAGCCAATTTCCGTTGACATATACCAGCCACTGAACGAGGTGGCCGTAAATTGGATACCGCCACAATCGAACAACATGCTGGATACTGCCGGCAACGCATACCATCTGAGTCCCATGTCACCAAACCATTCATACCTATGTTGTAACGGTGTACATATGAAACAGATTGTGATTGAGATGAGCAAACGGAGAGGAAATTTATATTAGAATTCAATAAATAATGCGAATCGAGAAAGATTTGAAGGTTTGTTGGCAGACATGCTTGTTGTCCATAAATATTTAGTGGTTATAAAAATATTTTTTTTCTTCTAATTTAAAGTACTTTCATAATTTGGAAGGACCTGGACAACAGCAACAATAGAGAAATAATGAGAATCGAAACTAAAAATCGCAAAAATATCTTAAGAAATTAATCTTCTCCTTACGAAGGATGATGCAATGGAACTTCGACTATCAGTTCCAGTGGATAATCGAAATAGTCCGGATCATGACCGTTTGCTGATACAACAAGCGGTAGAATGTCCCATGCCGTTCTCTTACTCTTCCATCCCAGCTTAAGGCAAACCTTCGGGGAAAAATCGAAAGAAAATACAAAAAGTTTACGCACAGCTCATAAATATCATAAACAAACACATTACAATCCGAATAATAAACTAACCACCAAAAACACCACCTACCTCTGTGAATTCAACATTTAACGGATCGCCGAGGACCGTACCGTCCGGATTCCGATAGCCCGCATACGAAATCAGTTGATTGTTCCAAATTCGATAGTCGTGACGACCATCTGTCCTCTGTGGAAAAATTGTAATGGCCGACCTGTTGAAGAATGAAAATTGCAATTTCGGGAGTCCGGAATCACTGATGATGGTCGTTCATACAAGATTTGGAGCCGATAAGTCTGGAGCGAGTGATGTAAACGGGCAAGTGGGAAAAGTGTTAAGGTTAACGGAGTGGAAAATGGTTAATGGCTTGAGTCGGATGGAAGGATGTATGTCGGACTAGGCTGTCGGTCAGTTGTCGCTAGCTTACCTGAGATTGCCACGGTTTGTGGCATATTTGATGTGGTTGCAGATAGCCTCAAACATACCACTCGTGGTCGTTACGTATCGGCAATCGAATACCTGTTGAAAGAAATACGGTTTAAATTGATTTGAAATTGAAAATTTTCTTGCGGTTGTATGTTTGTAATGAAAGTTGTTTATGTTCATGTTCTGTTTGAGTTTTTCGATTTGTTTTATTTATTTATTTACTTATTGTCCAATCAATAGAAATTAATCAGACTAGACTAAATTAGGAGGGGTTTAAAAACAAGAAAACAGATAACTAATTCAAAGAGCAAATACCAAATATAAAGAAAGATGAAGATATGAAAAGACAATACTACAAACGAATTAATAAAAAAATATTAAAACATTATTTATCAATAATGGTTTAAAAGCAGATAACGTTCGGGAATGAGAACCAATGCTAAGATTATTGTACTGACGAGCCAAACGCAAGAATGACGAGAAGAAATAAGTGTCTGGAACATTAAAAAAATGAAATTCTATTAAGGCCAACCGAATCTCCCCAAATACCAACTAACACTTTTGGTGTCGAATACTAGATAATAGTGAACTGCCACCATATCACAGTTATCGATACGCTATTTCCACTTATTTTGCCACGACAATGTGAAAAGCCACTCAATGCACCCATTCGCAACATGGTGGCAACGTTCACATCTGAACCACAAGCATCCGAAAGTTGAAACTCCAGTTATAGTATAGAAATAGTAGCGAAAACGTTTTAAAAACTTGTGAAGATTCCGTGCACTTTAAAGTAGTTTTATTTATTTGTTTGCTTGGTTTTCGCTACTTCATTTGGCCACCATAAAATGATCAAATTTATGGTTTTCGTTTTGGTGGCAGAAACGTTCCCATTATCGTTTATCAAACACAATTAAGTGTTATGATTTAAAGTTGGGTTTAGCCTAGTGGCAATTACTCATGAAAGAGCCTATAAAGTTTTCGTTCCTACAATAGTGAGTGGTGTTTTCTACTAGAAAGTATTAGAAACGTTCTTATATCTTTCTTGAACCCCATTTGAATTTAATAACACTTGGGACATAAGCAAGTACACACGAACGATTTTAACGTTAAAAAATCAGAGGTACCACAAGGCTCTGTCACTGGACCAATTCTTTATACAATATTCACCGCTGATCTTCCTATTCCAGCAAGCCAACCTCAAGTCCAAGTCCTCCAATATGCAGACGACACGCTCTTATTCGCATCGAGCACAGACCCGCTCAACACAGCGAAGAGCCTGGAATACTATTTGAAGGAACTAAGTCTTTACTTTGACGAATGGGGCATCAAACCAAATAGCAGTAAGACACAACTCTGTCAATCCTTTTAAGTATCGGGGATCTCAAACAATTCGCAACAAGGCCAAAAAACTCACTGTCTGCATCAGACCTCTTTTTACCAAAAAGATGGGCATGACCACCAGAGCTAAGTCCATTTGTTGCCAGACTCTGATCCGGCCTATCCTGACTTATGCTTCCCCATCCTGGATTACCTGTTCCAAAACTGCCATGGCAGAAGCGGAGGTATTCGAAAGGAGAATCCTCCGCCACTATACCGGTAGGTTCTACAACCCGGTGACTAACAAGTGGCCGAAAAACCTTCTCCTGTATGAGGAGTCGGGACTGAAGCCACTTAGGGACCGGGTTGTAGAATTAACGACAAGATTCTACGGACGGACAAGAGAACGGACTGATACGATCACTTGGACATACAGGTGGCTCTAATGAGCCATTTATGCGCCCTGCAAAAGTAGCGAGAGAACGACGGCTCATGGATGTGCTTTTTAATTATGTAGGCCTCACAACAATTCGAAGGGGCTAGATTTAAGACCTATGATAAGGAATTAGGTCTAATTAGGCTAAGTTAGTCTTAGTTAAGTATAAGTTAGACTTAAGTCATAGCGTAAGATAGATTTTAAGTGACTATTGTTAGGATAATCCCAGCCACTGTACACGGCTGGGTATAATAATTAGCGTGTAAGATTAAAAAAAAAATCAAAAGATAATAAATAATAATAATAAAAATATCAAGAGCCAGCAGGCCAAAATATTATAGCCGCTAGTAAGTATTTTTTTTTTATTGTAAGAAGTACTTAAATTAGATTAATAATGTACAAAAAAAAAAACTACAAATAAAATCTTTTCTAATCTTAAATCTAATCTAACGTTAAAAAATGAAAAGTGCTAGACCAAAGTTATTAAAACATTCTACGACCTTCTGCAGAAAAACGAAAAAAACACTCGAGGCGAACGATTCGCAGCTTATACCAGCAGCAAGCTTCACAAATAGAATAATTGTGAGAAACACAAACGAAGAATTACTTATTTTTGGCGATGAGTTGGCTGACTGCGAAGTTGGATCAGAGGAAAAAAATGCTTGTATTTGCGTTAAAATGATTCCTCAGGAGGAAGAATCACTATCTGAGAGTGAAAACTATCGAAAAAAATATATCCTTTACAGAAAATTGAAGGAAATGGGCAATGGATTATCGAATACCGCATTCATCTATTGTACATTATAAAAAATACTTTTTATTACAAAAAATACTTTATAGTATAAATTTATACTCAAAAATACTTTATTTTGT
Source organism: Nemotelus nigrinus (assembly GCA_947369275.1). Taxonomy (NCBI): domain Eukaryota; kingdom Metazoa; phylum Arthropoda; class Insecta; order Diptera; family Stratiomyidae; genus Nemotelus; species Nemotelus nigrinus. The sequence continues at coordinate 60,987,734 of OX376375.1, forward strand.
TACTTACCGTGACAGTTTCAGAATGGTGCCGAACACGAGTCAAATACCAAATTGACACTCATAAGCCAATACTACACTAGCACAATAAAAGAGTGATTGATTGCAACATTTCTAGTGTTCCAATATGTACATATTATACAAAACAACAATCACAGGACACTACAAGCCAAGAGGAAAATCAATGTAAAGAAGTGGAAAAGTTGGTAAAAGGTTTGGAAGATCTAATGATGGAGCTGCGAAAAAGAGAGGCGCTGGTAGTGATATGCAGTACATGCTGGTCAAATTTCAGCTCAACGTTGAAGAAAACGAATAAGCCCTTGAAACTCAGCGGTGGATATTTTGTAGGTAAAGTATAGGGCTATCCATTTCGTGCTTGAGAAACTAAAACCCTGCATATTGACATATGTCAGAGATACACGTCAACCACGCTATCATTTATTTAGTTGAAGGTTTGGCATTTGAGAATATGGACCGCTTAAGCGTTAAACAACGTGTTCAAAATATTAAAATTTACTACAGTGATTTTTCCTCGCTTTGTGGATACGTTAATAAGCAGAACTGTAGAGTATGTGGCTCAGAAAATTCACAAGTGATCGCAGAGAGTCCATTACATCCGGAAAAAGTCACTGTGATTATGGTCTGGTGGCGTGATTGGGCCGTATTTTTTTGAGAACGATCAAGGACGAGCCATCACCGTCAATTCTGAGGGCTATGGGCGCATTTTTCATATTTTTTTTTTATCGGAAATCGAAGATTATGATCTTGACAATATGTGGTTTCAGTAGGGCGAGGCAACAAGTCACATAACACAGGCAAATCGAGCTCTTTTGCAAGATAAATTTACAGTACGTGTAATTTCGCGATTGGCTGATGTGAATTGGCCTCCAAGATCCTGCGATTTAACGCCTCTGGGTTTCTTTTTCTGGGAGTACGCGAAAGATTGTGTTTACGCAAACAATCTCCAAACTCTGGACGAACTGAAAGCCAATATTCATGAGGCCATGGCCGAGATATTGTCCGAAGTGCGGCGGAAAGTCATTGAAAATTCTCAAAAGGATTGAGTCCTGTAAGAAATCTCGTGGAGGACGTTTGAACGATATTGTGTTTCATATATAACGGCAAGGATCAATCTTTACAGTGAAATAAACATTACATAGCTTTTCGAAAAAGTTTATTATTTGAAGCATGAAATGGATAGCCCACAATTAAAGACACTTCTTAAGATAAAGATTACGATATTTCGGGCGCATCAATTAATTAAAATAGCCAAATAATTTTGCAGCAGGGAACAGTTACTAACAGATTCAATCACTCTGAAAATGTTGTGGACTTCATTCAGCATAAAGAAGGCAGTATGCATTAAGGAGAGGCAGAATATCGTTAATAAGCATAAGAAACAATAAAGGACCAAAAATGGATTCTTGTGGCACACCGTAAATTGAAAAAAGGATGGGGAAGAGCAAAATTTAATAATAATGATACAAGTGCGATTACAAACCAAGATAGAAGGTGACCAGAGATACTATACCCAGTTAGCTTAGAAAGAAGAATCTTACGAAAGCATTGGCAAAGTCTGCATATAAAACACTAGCTAACTTTTGCTGACTGGTGGCAAAAGTAATAACATTAGTAAATGACAATAAGTTTGATACTGCAGGCTAACTTTTAATGAATCCATGCTGTTCTTTGGCTAACAAGAGCTAGACAAAAGGATATCCTCTACTGAAGACTCCTCTTTCGAGAAGTTTGCTAAAACCGACCAAAGGGATATAGGACGATAGTTAGATATGCATAACCAGCTTTATGAATGGGGAATATGTTTGCCGGTTTCCAAAGTGGCTGAAAAATACTGAATGAAAAACTGAGATTGAAAATTTGTGACAGAGGAACACACTGGAGAGGATAAAGATTTGTCCAAAAAATATTTGGAATGTCATCAACACTTGAAACAGAGCTTGCATCATGAGAGCTAATCAACGATTCAGTTTCTAATATATTTTTACAAAATGAAGACAGGGAACCAGAAGGTGAGGAAAAACGAACTAATGGCGTTAAATGATTAAAGTGAAAGAACAGAAAAATTGCATGAAAAACTCAGCAATATCTTGTGAAGCAGATGGAATACTAGAGGAAGCTTTAAGAGAGTTGACATAGGACCAACCGAATTTTGGGTCAATGGATGTAATAGAAGCTTCGCCGCGTTCCAAGTATGCACACATCGCGTCATTGGCAATTTTCTTGCCATCGGAACATACTATAGATTTTGATTGTATTTAATGTGTACCAATTTTTTCCTAGCTCAAAAAAATATTTTAATAAAAAAACCGATTTTTCCTTTCGAAGCTAGATATATTGAATTTTGTGACAAATATCGATATTTCGAGGGTAATCTACCCTCTTCTTCAATGTCTATCAGTCTCTTCTTTAGTGTCTAGACACTGAAGAAGAGGGCAGATTACCCTCGAAATATCGATATTTGTCACAAAATTCAATATATTCTAGCTTCGAAAGGAAAAATCGGTTTTTTTTATTAAAATAGATTTTGATATTTGAGGAGTTCTTTAAGTAAACTTGATCTACTGTGTTTTATAGAGTACGTCGACGGGGAACCAAGTAGGGTCGGAGCTTCTTTTACAGCGATAGAAATAAGCGTGACTTGAGATTTGATTAAAAACGGAGTTGAATTTGTTAAAAGCATAATCCAGACTTAGCCTTCTGAAAAAACGTACCATTTATGAAAACCAATTATTCCCGATGTGAAAAAAATGGTAAGGCAGTAGAACTTCCTTGCTTTATATATCACCAAAAAAATAAGTATATGTGAGACAGATAACGTCATCAGACGCGACTGAAGAGGAGGGTTCCATATCGTTAATTTTGGTGAACCGGCTGATAGTCAATTTCAAGATAACAGATTATGTTCTGCCTCTCTTCGATGAGCAGGAACTAAGATTCCTGGCAGGAATGTTGACAAAGTCCTTAACAAAAACTGTAGTCAAGCAAAAGTTCCTCCTCAGTAGATCAGTGACTTTAAAGCTTAAGGCTATGCTGAAAGAAGAAATCAGCTGATGGTCGAAGTTGTCCGGTGTAAATTATCTTTACAGGAGTAAAGGTAGATTGTAGCCGAGCTTAGTCCGAACATATGTCGAAACTTGGTTCGCAGTCGTTCTTTAAGTGAATCTGGATACGAAGACTTTTATTGACTCATGCAAGTGGGAAATTGTAGAAGATGTATCTAAAAGAACGAGAAGATTGCCGGAATATTGGGGTAAGTAAACTCAGTTGTTGAGGCAATACAGTTGACATCGTATTAGCGTCTGTAGGAAATGAGGAGCATATGTCAGATCTAGTCCTAGATGGTTCAAGCCCAAAGGTGATTTGTGAGAGCGACTGTTTTGATATCGTGGACGTCGCAGTATTATCAATAATTTTACTACTCAAAAAAGTCATTATTCCAGTAGCAGAAGGCAATATTTATTTTATATTTCGATTATTCTGTAATGAAAATCATCGAAAGCCCGAAAAATTTGAAATAAGCTGTACAAATCAAGGCTATTTCTTGTATTGGCTGACAGAAGTAAAAGAATTGAGCGCCACAGGTTACAAAAATCACAATCACAATTAAATCTTCAACATCATTCAAAGAAAAAGTATGCATCAATAACACTTTCTGACCATAACGCATACCCAGTAGTGATATGTTTATGCTGTAAAGTTTTTTTCTGATTCAATCGTAGATTTTGCTTGCCCTGAATATGGTCAAATAGTTATTGAATATGAATATTCATATAGTCACTAGAAAAGATAATTTTTTGAGAAAAATCATCTAGTTGGTCTTAAATCCAATTAATTCAAATGATTCAATGGCTCCAGTTCATGCGTTATTTGAACTTTATGTGGCTTCGGTGCTAAATTTGTTTTCGTAAAATACACGCCATGTTGTGCATTCACTGAGTCCAATTTGTTGCGAGCGTAGACTAATGAATGTTTCTGGGTCTTCAGCAACACTTTTCACGAACCAAAACAACATGCCCTAGTGAGAAATACAATTTGACTCTATTTTTATTTTATTTTTCTTTTATCGAATCAATCTTTTAAATTTTTAACCTTGTCGATTACTTTCAAATAAACGTTTCTGCTAACCGTAATTTTCACGCAATTTACTAAAACCATTTTATACTGAACGCTTATTTTCCTAAAATAATTAACAATTTGAACGCGTTGTTTTTTTATTTATTTAATGAATGAAAAACGATAGAGCTTGTAAAAGGTTCGGAACATCTAACGTTAAAACCGGGCAAACGAGAGGTTTTGGTTGTTATGTGCGCAATATGCGCAGGTAAAATTTAAGCTTCGGATCAAAGAACACACCAAGGTTTTTAAAATTGGCAGCTTTAATAGAGAATTCGTACAGACTATAGGAATATATTAACGAGACGTTTATACTTCAATTTGATGACATTTAGATATATTCAGGGTATGAGAGTTTCCAGAGAACCAGCGGCACAGAATATAAAGGGCATTTTGTAACTGGAATCGTTAGCTTTCACTACTCTGAACACCTTGAAATCAAAAGCAACCAAAAGAAAACTAATAAAGTAAGGGAGATCATTGATAAAAACTAGAAACAACAATGGACTAAGAATCGAACCCCGAGGAACTTCGGAAAGACGGAAGTAAGAGAAAGAGGTGCTGAAAAGGCACAGTAAAGGTACGACCAGAAATATAGGACAAAGTCCAAGACAGAAGAAGTCCAAACACTCCATTAACTCCAAACTTTGCAACATGAATTCCGGGATCAACAGAATCAAAGGCTTTTGTAAAGTCGGTGTATACGACATTCACTTGTTTCTGTTGGTCTTACGCAGAAGAAATCAAGTTAGTAAAAAATATAAGATTAGATGTCGGAGATCTACCTTTGATGATACCGTGATGTTCAGGAGCAAGCAAAGGATGGGGTAGATGAAGCAGCCTGTTGTAAGCGGCTCTTTCAAGAGCTTTACCAATGCAAGAAAGGAGGGAAATGGGATGATAGTTGCAAATGCAGCCTGGGTCATCAGTTTTATGGATGGGTGAAATATAAGCAAATTTCAAGTTGGTTGGGACGCAAGCGGAAGAGAAGCTAAGCTTAAATATAATACAGAAAGGAGCACACAAGCACGATGAAAGTTACTTGGGTAACAGATTCGGGATACCATCAGAACCGCATTCGACACTAAGGCAAAGAAACTAGAGCAAGGATTCAATTTCTAAAGGATTGGTGTGAATCAAATAGAGGGAAGGTGAAACAATATGGGGAACTTAACAAGGTGCGATTAGGTTAGATTGCGGGGTGGGAAATGAAAACATTTTACTAAAAAGTCGCAAATTTCTTGTGGATTAGAAGCAGTGGTATTATCAAGAAACATGTAATCGGGAAAACGATCGGAATTTTTCAGAGAACGGACAAATGACCAGACGGGTTTTTCTTGATTAGAGTTAACCCGATGCTGACAAAGTATTTGCGCATAGTCTGATTGGCCTCCTTTTTGTCAGCAAAGCGAAGCCTCAAAAATTGAAGGAAATCATCATTACTGTCTGTAATTATAAATCTGGTGGCTTTACCTTCGCATATTATAAACATTTTAAAAACTTTAAACTTTATTTTTTCATTACTCTTACATTAGTCTTTCGGGTCATTCCACGGAAAATCGACCAACGGTCTTTTATTGCTATCGTCAGATTTCAATGAAATTTTCACTGTGAATATAAGTAGTTGAGTTATGTGCACCGATAAAATTTTTTCCGAAAATATGGTATGTTTGCGGAAATATGGCCTCTTGAAGTTTTTGAGCAACGTCGGTTCGTGCTGCATTAAAAAAATTGTATAAAATCTTCTACTTTACGTAGAGCCTTCAAATATAGCTTGTCGGAAAGGAAAAAAATGTAGATATTATTTTTTCAGAATATCTACATTTTTTTTCCTTTTCAACAAGCTATATTTGAAGGCTCTACGTAAAGTAGAAGATTTTATAGAATTTTTTGAATGCAACACGAACCGACGTTTCTCAAAAACTTCAAGAGGCCATATTTCCGGAAATATACCATATTTTCCATAAATATTTCATTTTCGATAATTAGCTCACCAGACTTTCTGGATACCAAAATATTTCTAAATTCCAAGGAGGTGAGTTAAAAATTATCTGAAAATTGGTCGATTTTCAATGGAATTACCCTTTCAACATTTTACAATATCCAGGTTTTGTTCCAAACCCATTAGCTTTCTTTTTCAAGAATAAAAAACGGATTGAAATACCCTCTAGAAGAACCGTTTTCCAAAATATTTGCTTTCTAATGTGCTGCGAGGAAAAGTTTAAAAGTGAAGCCTCGCCTTATGATTTCAACCACATGCATCAATAATTGCTTACTGAAAAACCTATAATTCATTCAAAATAGCCTTGTTCGCCTCAGCTACCAAAGCTCAAACTTCGATTTCTCGTCTATTTCAATGCTTGGCATAATTCATCGACAAAAAAGCGTACTTCCAGCTCACTTGCAAGCCCAAAATACTTTTAAAAACTATTTCATAAACTCTTAATTCAGTTTTCTACAAGAATATGATCTCAATTCTCCACCCACAAGCCAATTCATCTATTGAAATTTATTGTTAAAACATTCACTTCTACCGAAATACATCTTTATATCCTCTCGAAAAGTCGGAAAAGTTATGTTGAAACTTTTCAAGTTATAGTTTATCCACTTTAAGGATCATCCGCCAACATCATCATCACCATTGACGAGACAATGACGAACTTCAAGCAATGTACAACGACTTTATCATTTCACCAATTTCTTCGAAGCGTAGAGAAAGTATATTTCGAGGCATGCTGGTAGTGCGACAAAATAGACAAACTCATACTCAATCGAGTTCTGAAAATTTACAGGAACTACTATATGATATTTCGAACAAGACCAACCAACCAGATGTGGTAGCACCAGACCGAGGCAAGCAGGCTTAAGTGGGTATTATGAGCGCAAAGAGTGAAGAGTTTAAGTGTTTTGTGGTGAATATGGGTCATGTGACATGGTTTTCTGCTGTTTTGTTGCTTATTCAAAAGTTTTCGTCATTCACTTGAAGTTTGTTGTAGTTGTAGTTGCTGCTGCTGCCGTTGTTGTTGTTTTCTATACAAGTTGCGTTGCGTTTTGGTTTAGTTTCGATTAAAATTTCAATGGTGGGAATATATGTTTTACAAGTGTCGAGCAAGAAGGTAGAAATTGAAAGTTTGATTTACTGATAGTTGACAGGAATTTGAAGGTTGGATATTCAGCTTTGGTTTAATTTAAATTGATCCTCAATCAAATGCTAACTTTGAACTTCCTATAATGTACTAGTTTCACCTCTGGTGGTACTTTGATTTCATATTATTTACGCCATATTCTTAGTTCTCGAATTCATGTAACTTAGCTTGACTATGTTATGGTGAATTTTTTAATTAATATGAATCTGTGCTCACCTGCAACTTGGACCATTGTATCCTTCCGATACATCTCGATGAATTCCGCCACGCTAATTTCGCTCCATAAATCAATTCCGTTTCGGTCAGGTGATAGCTTCCTGTTGATTCGATTTCCTTTTGAACTTGAACCCATCGTGCCTCGTGAGCAGGTGTTGAATGCCTGTTCACATTGAAATACCAAAAAAGCAAATTAATCAAGATGAACAGCAACAATTTAAAAAACGGGTTACCGTTTAATAGATGTAAAATATTGATCGAGAAAGTCCTTGGCATGATCCAGAACAGCATCTGGTTTACGTGCTTCCGTACTGGCAACGCTGAAATGTACTGTGCTACCCAGGCATGTGTTTCGTGAACATTGAAGAACCTGAAATAGAAAAGAGTAGAGTACCGTGAGTGAAAAACTTAGGCAGACAAGTTTATATTTTGGTGTCTTTCAAGTTGCGAGCCAAACCATGGTAAATTTATTAATTAATTTATAATTTACTTTAACTTTCTTAACTTAACCTTTTAAAATTTCAAACATATTTTATCCTTCTCGTAACCGCAAACTACACTCTAAAAAGTGGGTCGATAATTAATTCTTTGACAATAGGAAATATATACATTTTTGTGATCAAAATAATTAATCACAATTTTTTTACACATAAGATATGCATTTTTTGTTTGTACGTCATATCAACGGAATAATAAATAGCTTTTTGTAAACCTTAGCAAAAAGAGTGTAAAAGTACTACTTAGCTGTTCACATTTTCACTAAAGCTGTAAAATTGTATCGTTAGCTCGAATTTGGCTTATTACTGATGTAACATTGTGACGAAAAACGGTAATTTGGCCGGGCTGAACGTGTCTGATGTTTCGTGATCGTTGCTTTCATTTTAATATCAGCAGTTCACCAAATTTGCGTGACTCCAGCAAAGCAGATGTGCACGGGCTCTGGGAAAAACTCAAAAATACAAAGAACGAAGTTGCAGAAAACGTCATGGGCTACAAAGACCGACAAGCGCGAAATGAATGGTTTGACGAAGAATGCAGAAACTTACTTGACGCAAAAAATTAGGCCTACAGACAATGAATCCAACGTGCAACCAGAGCCAGAAAGGCACCATATGACGAACAATGGCGAATATCCAATAGAATAATTAGACGTATATAACGGAAATACTTTGACGAGCCGTTGCTGAATATTAATACTATCAACAACGGCTACCAAGCCAGGACAAGCCTCTGTAAGGACAAAGATGGAAGCGTTATCAGCGACACCGAAAGTATTAACAAACGATGGGCATGCTACTTCGAAGAGCCTCTGAATCCACCATCAAACATCCTGGCAGCAGAAGCTGAGTTCCATGATCCATCAAACCCCATCCACGCAGCCGCCGACAGTAGAAGAAGTTGATCTCGCCTTGCGATTACTGAAAGCGCCGGGCGCTGACGAGATACCAGCAGAGTTACTGAAGTCTGGTGGGGCGGGTTTATTAAGTGCGCTACATCAACTACTGCTGCGAATATGGAAAACTGAGGAGACGATGGACGCAGAAGCATAATCTGTCCCATACATAAAAATGGAGATAAACTGCAGTGTGAGAACTACAGAGGCATCTCCTTAGCCTGTACGACCTTCAAAATTCTGAATTAAACCATTGGCTGAAGAAACCATTGGCAAGTATCAAGGCGGTTTCAGATCTGGTCGTTCCACAATCGACCATATCTTCACGGTCAAGTTAATTTTGCAAAAGTGGTGGGAATACAACGTCGACGTATACCAATTCTTTGTCGACTTTAAACAAGCATATGACAGCATCGATCAAGATGCCCTATATAACATCATACTGCGATTTGGTAAACAAGCCAAGTTAGTGAGACTCATAAAGGTGACCAACTCCGTCTCGCAGGTCCGGATCCAGAACAGATTGACAGATCCTTTCGATGGAATAGCGCCGACGCTCTTCAACCTTGCGCTTGAATTCGCTATTCGGGCAATCAAACTGAGCACCAACGGCACGCTACTCTTTAAGTCGACACAATTGGCAGCGTACGCGGATGACACTAACATCATGGTTCGAAAATTGATCGATGCAAAAGAGCTTCTGCTTAAACTTGACACCACAGCAAAGGAAGTTGAACTACGAATCAACGAGAACAAAACGAAAGATACGATGCAATCTTGACCATCAACGTGGTGGGCCTTAGCATCAAATTCGTGAACAACATCGTTTACCTGGGTCAGCCAGCAAAACTGACGAAATCAAGCGACGGATACAACTGCAAAAAAGATGTTCTTCTTCGGGCTGTTGGTGACCGAGATAGATGGCGCATCTAGTACAACAATGAGCCTTTCCACACTTATATTCTTGATCCACTCCTCAAACCGGTTTGACAACAATCACCATTTCCACACTTGTATTCTTCAGCGACGGAAGCGTTCATATACCGATTATGCATGGGAATGTGTGCGTGTTGCTGTTTTCTCATTTCGACATGAGTGTTTCATGAAAAATTCCTGACCCGTGAACTATGTTTATAGTTGTGTTAGTGAGTTGCAGCTCGATCAATCAGTTTCAAACATGATGAAAATTTCTCTCCAAGTGCATCACTTTTTGTAGAGAATTCCCCTTGATTCTTCTGCCTCTTTCCCAGAAAACCGGTTTGAGGAGTGCATCAAGAATGCAAGTGTGGAAAGGCCCAATGAGTTGTACGAACTGTACGATGAGCTGAGAGTCTCCAAAATCTTCAAACTACGTCTACAATGGGCAGGCCATCTACAACGCCTGGATGGCGATCGAATGCTGAAACGAGTTATGAACCGAAGACGAGAAGAAGAGTTGGAGGACAACGATCCAGGCGGCCAGGGCCCGACGTCGGACTGTTGTGTCACGATGATGATGATTTAAGTGCACAGTGACGTCTTTTGTTTTTGTGTTATAAATGTAGAAGTGTAGAACAACAATTACCCTTTAAGTTAATGTACAAAAGTGTATAAATCAAATAAAAAATAAATTATAAGCTGAAAGAAATTTCAAGTTTTTGTATTTGACAAGAAAAATATTTATATTTTACTTACTGTTATATTTTGGTTTGAACTGTTTTATTTTCGGAGCTAGTGTCAGTTACACTTTGACTCCCTTCCTCGCAGTGAGTGTTCATACGCTCTCTTTTTCCTAATTATATAAGTCTCCTGATCTTTCCCTCGTGGATCAACTACTTTATCATCCTAGTGTTCGTAGATTTAACTTTTCTCTCTGTTTTAACTTTTGTCTCTGTTTTATAAAGTGTAACTGACACTAGCTTTTCTCTCTGTTTTAACTTTTCTCTCTGTTTTATAAAGTGTAACTGACTAAAGTGTAACTGACGGAGTGTTCCACTTGGCCTTTTCGACTTTTGGTTTGGTACTTTCCTAGTGACGGTGAAGCCCATCACATTTGACGCATCTGTCTTGCTTGCGGCAGTTGTTTGCTGCATGGCCAAATTATTGGCAATTATGACATTGCGAGTATCCACCACGTGATTTTTGTGCTTCTACTTTGTGTCTAAGATGACATACTGCCTTGATATTATATATGTCCGTTTCTTGCCTAGGAAGAAGGACTTTAGCTAGTCTTGAGGGATCGTTTCTCAGTTTGAGCAAAAACACCGCAATTGGCCAAAGCTTTGCTCTTCAAGGTCTTCCTTAATTTCGGCTGGGATGAGCCCGTGAAGACCCCTATTTTAATTCTTTTCTTCGGGCTGAAGATAAGTGTGGAATTGTATTTTTCTGCCGCCAGGACGTTTTCTGTTATCCAGCGGGGTTTTCGGGATTCCCAGGTATATTCTTTTTGGTGTCTCATGTCCAACATTCAAATCTTTAATTGTTCTGGTTAATTGAGTCCATTTTTCCGGTTGCCGAATGATAATTGATACAGTTGATTTCGTCGCAGCTGTCCTTTTTAGTTTGGATTGCTGAGTTTTTCTTTCGAACATCAGGTTCGCTCTCTTGTTTTTTGCTTCGAGGAAAGGTTGGCTCCATCAAAACCACAGGTTTTGGTTTTTTTCGGCGTTTCCATGACGGGGAACTCTCGCAAAATGTTTACCCGCTAATGCTTCTGCCTCCATTAGCGTATTTTCACTCTCGCCGGGTTTCAATGCGGTGCTGGCTGGCTCCTCTTTTCTTTTCCGTTTTGATGGCACTACTGATGGCGAAGAGTGGTTCACTCCCAAAAACTGGTGCATTAGCTCCTGATTTTGTCGGAAGAGCTCGGCGTTCCGCTTTTTCTGTTCCGTCAATTCTTTCTGGCTCTCTTTGAGTTGTTGCAGAATTCCCGCCATCCGTTGATTTATTTGGCTTATCCGGGTCGTAAGCTCAGATATAGCTCTATCTTATCACTTAAAGGTCCCGTCCCTTCCTCCTCACATGATCCGTTGTCGAAGTCTAGGTCCAAATCGCAAGCCTCCGGTCGTTCCCTTTAACCCAGGTGGATAAGAAACTTTTTCTCTCCAGTTCGCTTGGGTTTTATAATAAAAGCAGAAAATGAATGTTGTGCAATTAAAACAATACAAAACGAAAAACAAGTCAAAACAAATAATCACAATAGAAAAAAATAATTTTAAGAAGGTCTCGTCGTTGGCTGCCAGGATTCTTTAATTGCTTTCGGATGAAAGTGCTCTGCCACGTGTGTTCTCCGATATTTCATCGCTCGCTAACGAGTTTTCACTCATCAAGCCAATCGATTATTCTCTTCGTTGCCCTAATTGTCTGCTGCTGATCTGCTGTGTGGTAGCAATTCAAATTGCTGTTTTTGAAATACTCCTCATTACCAGTAAAGGTAGAACTATAATGCAATTAAGTGAGCTTTAAGTAGCTTAAGTGACAGTACGGTTGCATAGAAATCAAGCGGCATATCCATAATGTACTTATCTGCCGTTTCGTTAAGTTTCGTTCAATTCGGGCCACTTAAGTGGCCTACGACTGGGACCGTACATCAATTAAGTAAATTTGACAAGAGGTTTGCGTAACGACTACAACCAATAGAAGGCACGTAAAATATTTGAATATGTTTTCGTGGATCGTTTGGTATTTTTGCAGGAGGTAGAAGTACTGATCGTTCGTATGCGGTATTGTAGACGCAATAATAGGTATGTGAAATATTTGAATATTTTAGGTCTGTTCGCGTACTTTCAGTCACTGAATTTTACTGAATTTTCCTGAATCATGTGGTGGGGGACATTCATGAAAAGTACAAAAACGCTCACATTGCATTTCCTGAAAATTGACAAACAAAAGTGTCAGTTGTCGGTTTTCAGGAGAACAATAATGATTATAAAGTCATCCTAAGCGGTGATAAATTATCGTCACAAAAATATTCGTCCTTCATAATATTATAACATTAGGCCAAAAACCGTTTGACAGTTTTCAGTATTTTTAAGTAGCTCAGACCCTACTGAAAAAGGGGAAATTTTCCGTTTTCAGTAAAACGGAGTGCAAAAACGGCTTTATTGCAATTAATTGCAATTAATCGTAGTACGCGAACATACCTTTTATTGTTAAACGGCTCATTGACAGTTTACAATATAGGAAGTAGTAATTAGATGTCTCGAATATGATTCTGCGTGACATTGTAAAAAGAATAACAGGTATCTAAAATATTTTTTCGTCGATCACTTAAATGCTATTTTTACAGGAGGTAGGAATAATGAGTTTCAAACATAATTTCAAAGAGAAAACGCGTTGAACAACATACGAAATAATAAATTATATAGTAGTTTATTTACTTGTATCTTTAAATTACTTACTTTTAAAAATACAAGTACATAAACTACTTAAAATGCCGTCTCACAGCTTTTTTCATTCAAAGAATAACCACACACCATGCTTCAGCTGTCCACTATTGAATATTAAACTTCAGCAGTAAAGACCTTGTTGATTAAATATATTCCGGTCGCATACCAATATTGCTCAAAAAACATTTCTTTCGTACACTTATTTGAATATAAGCACAAATTAAGAGCCTGCACCAAGCCCATCTTTAAAGATCTAATAATCTACAGCAAAGTGTTGAGGTTCAGCTCAGCTACAATTTTCTACGATTTCTTGCAACAGAGCTAGCAGGCTATGAAGAACTATATTTCAATTGCAGCGAAAATCTATTCAAATATATTGCGTAAACGCTCACATCAGTTCATCTCATATGCCTCCAAATTCAAATTCATATTCGCCACTCTGACGGCAGCTTCATGAACCTTCACTTAATTCTATTATGGGCAAATTAACCGATCGACTTCAATTGAGTGAATTTTCGTTCAGTTTCAGCGCTCACTTAAGTTCACTTAATTGCATTATAGTTCTACCTTAAGAATTCATCGTCCCGGTGGCTTAAGGCAAACTTTGTGTATCTGTTTGGGTAAAAGTAGCCGTTGCTACATAAATTTCATGCGTTTCCCTTCAAAATTTACGCCTTTTTAGGGTAAAATTAAACGATTAAAAATATTCTTTGTTCGCACTTTTGTAAATTTGCATCCTAAATAATATGAAGCCAGTTTCCTACTATTTTAAGGGTAAAATTCAACCAAAATTTTTTTTAGTATATCTGCGAGTCATATCAAGCCAGTTGACGAGTCAAAAACTCTATCTAGATTCATTACTCTGACCAATTTTCCTTACACTCATTTTTCCCGTCATTTCGTATCTGCTGTGACAAAACAAAACGCTTCTACGGCCACTAACCCGCTAGTTATGCTCCTTTTCTATTGTTTGTCAAAATACGAACGAACTAACAAAGAACCTAACGCTGCACTGAAAGTGCATTTGGTGGATGGATATCCTTGAAAATGCCACGAATATGGCCCAGTTTTAATACATGACAAAAGAGCCACTCGCGTCTATGAACAATGCGATGGAATAGCATCCGGTCCGGGAGCTATGGTGAAGTTGACTTGCTTTAATTCGCTGCAATGAAAAGTTGTGGCATTTTCATTTCGCATATCAGCCCTTGATCTTATTCACTCAGCTTGAAATGGGAGGAAAATTGTCACCGCACTCGATGCAACAACTGAAGGTAATTTCAGTTGCGTTGCTTTTGTGCAGTGTACGAGGATGCGTTTGTTTGTTGGCTCTGTTTCTGTGCGGCAACGCTTTATTATAGTGAAGATGGGCTATGAATCAAAAACGAGATGTACTCTTAATTACTGCGAAAGTGAAAGAACATGGCGAAATGTTTCCTGTCAACTACATCTTGCTTTCGTGTTGGTGGCCTCGAGGAGGTTTATTATCTTGCAAATTAGCTGTCATGTGACGCGTGTAATTAGAATTTTGAACGACAACTAACGCCAGGCTGAATGTCATTTTAAATAAACCACTTTTTTGTGAATAAAACAACTGCACTAAACAATAATTAAAATTGTGAAGATGTTCAACGCTTTTTTCGATTAAAGCAAGGAACCGTTAACAGTAAGCGAAAACATGCAGACCATTCTTCAAACATATTTTCCCATAATTTCAACTTCCCACCTCCATTCTGCATCACTTCAATTTCAGGTCTTATCACTCGGTCCTTGATCAATATTTGACCGACAACATCAAACAAACAAATAATTCCAGTTTCTATCAGAAAATAAATCTTCCATTACACACAAATTTATTCGACATCTGCAAATTTACACTGTCCTTTCGAAACATTCTACGCGTACAAAATTAAATATTTAGTGGATCCCATTACCTGTGTGCAGAAGAACCCTTTCGATAATGGAGCGAAGGAACAATTTCAGATGCTGTCTGCAACGCGGCAAGCGAACTATGTACCTAATTGAATAATTAATTAACAAAATTAAGTTTGATTGAAAAACTGTCGGTGTCTTTCCGTACCTTGTGATTGAACAAACACCTGGAGCCAACCGAGGAATCCTTTTCGGTAATGAATTAAAGCAGCGAAAAGGATACAGTGTAGAAAAATTTGAAATTTTCCTGCCAGTTTCAATTGATATGGGCTGAGATGAGTTTTGAGGGTACAGTTTGATCGGTTGGAATTAAAGCTAAGAGTGGGGAATCGAGTTTATTGGGAAAAATGAAAAACGTTTGTCAATTATTATGATCTGGGTGAATAGATTTTTTAAGTCATCAATGGAATTGGAATCTGTAACTTTCTGAGGGTTTTGAAAGCATTCTGAAAGTATAAAAACATAGCTATGGTGATGAGCGAATACATTCCAATGAGAACCACAATTCCACGAGGAATCGGAAAATCTTATATAGAAAAAATTAATCTTTCTTATGGGTGTATGGAAATCACGAAACAACGATTGACAGAAATAAATCTGGCTGATCTGCTAGGACTTCCTTGAAGAAAATTAGTACAAAAACGCGATTTATTCTTCTTGCGCTATTGTGAACGATGATGGCCACTTTATGTGTATAATGCCATTTTTCTGAGACACCGTTGGCCTGGTGGTGATACGCTGTAGTACGACTGCGCCGCAGGACCAAAAAAGGATCGAGCTCAGCATGGAATGATGAGTCAAATTGCTTGACTCAGTCGGTAACAATTTGTTGGCGAACTCTGAAACAAATTATCTGGGTGCAGCACAATTATCGACAATTGCCAAAGGAATTGCTCCAGGCCAGCGGATTTAAGGATAGGTGATAATAGCTATGGACGACCTTAAAACGTTCGGAATTTTTAAAAAAAATTGAAAGGTTTGTTCACACAATGCCTTTTAGAAGTACGGGCCGTTAGGCTACGTAATCGTTCTCGCCGTGACGTAATGAGTTTAGGAAATTTGACATTTCCACGAGGCAGTGCCGATGTACACGGAAATTTCACTTGCGGTTTTTTGGTTAAAATATGAATAAAACGTTAGTTTTTTGTGCGTGCACGCGTTATAATAATAATATTTAGTCATAACGTACACTTTGTACCAATTAATTGTATCGCGACAGTAAATCGACACGAACCATCACATAACCTAACACCAACCGATAAACATTTCGTAGCGAATTTTCCACACTATACCGCACGCACCGCATTAATTTGTGTTTTAGCTGTTCACTAGCACTGTTCCGCATATTCCACTTTAGTTTTCATTTCACTCACTTTAACACAACCCGTACAATTAACATTTTCCCGCGGACGTCCCATAAGACTACGTGTGTTTTTCGCGACATTTGTTCCGATGCTCTGACGTCATCATTCTGCATTACGTACATCTAGAAGGCATTGGCTCACATGTCACCTGATATTGCATTTTCGGAAAGATATATATTTTTTTTAGGCCCAAATGGTAAGGTTGTTGTTCATTGAAAGTCAAATGAATTTTGTAAAGCACGCATAGCAGAGTCAGTTTCATTGTATTCTAAACAAAACACCTGTTTTCTCAGCGCTGAAGAGATATAAAGACGTATGATTGGGTAGCGATTTCTAGGAAGCAGATAAGGGTTCGCAATGAATCGTGGATCTCTAAAAGCATTATTGACGTATCCAGACGCAAACGAAAGGCCTATAAAATGTGGAAAGCAGATCCCAACTGTGTAATGAAGCGACAAAACTACCAGCATCTAAAAAAACCAGTCAAATCGATTAGTAAAGGAAGAGAAAAAGAAATTTTACGCTAAAAGGTTCGAAGCTTCCTACGGGAATAGCGCTAAATACTGGAAAAGAGTAAATGAACTGGCTAAAACACAAAAAGGCACTTCTCGGACCGCAACATGCATCAAGGAATTACAGATAGATGGATCATTGATTTTCTCTAGTGAGGCAATTGCGGATCACTTAAATAAATATTTTGCAGCGATTGGGTCCGATATCACGCAACATTTTCCTCAAATATCTGAACAACACCATTTTTCAAACCCAAGTCAAACATCTAACATACATTTGAGACCAACAATACCTAGTGAAGTGGCAGAAATAATCGACAATTTAAAAAACGGCGTGTCACCAGGTATCGTTAACATAACATCAGAAGACATCAAAATGCTTAAGCAGCAAATAACTAAGGTTTTAGTGAAAATCATCAACAGCCACTTACAAGCCGGTACATTCCCGGCATGCCTTAAATTGTCGAGATTAACACCAATTTTTAAAGGAGGTGACCCTACCAATCCTTCAAATTATCTTCCAATAGCAGTCACCAGTGTGCTAAGCAAAGTGTTTGAAAGAGTCATAAATGCTCGAATAATTGATTACATCAAAGAAACATCAATTTTGGCTCCAATGCAGTATGGTTTTCAGGAACACAGCAGTACTATTGCGGCTACGCTTGACGCGGTTCAGTTCATAAATCAATCACCGGATAAAGGTAACTACATGGCAGGAATTTTCGTCGAACTAAAAAAGGCTTTTGATACCATTGACCACGAGATTTTGTTTCTGCGACTGGAAGAGTATGGGATTTGCATGAAATTTAAATCTATTATTTAAAACTACCTTTTGGATAGAAGAATAGTGACAAAACAAGGAAGCTTCACCAGTCAGGAATGTTCTGTAAACAAAGGTATTCCACAGGGATCTATCTTAGGACCTTTACTTTTCCTTATCTATGTGAACAACGTTCAAGATCTCAGGCTTTCTGGTAAGATAGTTTTGTTTGCTGACGATACGCTCCTGTTATATGCTGGGAAAGATGAGACAGCCATCCAAAGTACAGTAAATATGGATTTGGATAAATACTTGAGATGGCTGCGCCAGAGCAAACTCGTTACAAATGTCCACAAAACTAAATACATTATGTTCCAACAAAAAAAAACGCTCTATTAATCCATGCATTCAAATTGATGGAGTTCAACTAGAGAAGGTCGAATCAATAAAATACCTGGGATTGATTTTGGATGAAAAGATGTCCTGGACCCATCACATCAACTAAATCAGGAAAAAAATTGCACCATTTATCGCAACACACTAAGAAGACATGATTTCCTGGAAAAAGGCACTCAACTTCTAATTTTAAATGCGTTTATCTTATCTACTGTTAAATATGGAGCAGTCTTGTGGAGTCAAACATCTAAGCATAACATCGAGCTAATTGGAAGACTTGTCACTAAGGCGATAAAGGTTATATTTAGGTTGCCGACCTTCATCCCAGCAAAACTAGTTCGGCTGACCAAAATGACGATGACGTCGACAGCATCACAAGTCAGAATCAACAACAGTCTGACTGACGCCTTTGACACAAATGTCGGACTAAAGCAAGGGGATGGGTTGGCCCCTCTGCTGTTCAACCTAGCACTTGAGTACGTGATAAGGAAGATTCCTGTCGACACAGGGGGTACGCTTCTGTATAAGTCGAACCAGTTAGTGGCCTACGCGGATGACATTAACATCTTGTCCCGTTCCTTCACATCCGCCAAAGAGCTCCTGTTGAAACTTGACCAGGAAGCCAAGGAAGTAGGCCTGAAGATCAATCAGACGAAAACAAAAATCATGACGCAAACAAGAAAGAGGACCTCCATTAGACAAAATATAATTCTTGACGAATATAATTTAGAGAATGTGGACGAATTTATATACTTAGGCTCGAAATTGACAACGAAAGGCAGTGAAACTGACGAAATTAAACGGAGAATACAACTCGCTAATAAAACTCTACTCCGTTCTGGCCCTACTGAAGACCAGCTGCATACACAGGAAGACGAAGCTCCAAGTCTACAAATCAATCATCAGACCTGTGTTGTGCTACGGGTGTGAAACTTGGACCCTTACCCAATCATCCGCAAATATGTTGAACGCCTTCGAACGACGAGTCCTCAGGCGTATAATTGGAGCTAAGCAAGAGGGCGGCCAATGGCGGATAAGATACAACCACGAGTTGTACGAGTTTTTTGACGAGCCGGAGGTTGCTACAATGGTGAAACTGCGGAAGCTGCAATGGGCTGGTCACGTGCAACGAATGGACGAGCATCGAGTACCTAAGAAGGTATTCGACGGAAGGGCCGAGGGTCGAAGACCAGTGGGAAAACCCAGAAAACGCTGGTCTGACTCTGTCGACGAAGACTGCGCAAAGCTGCTCGGATTTCGAAATTGGAGGACGCGGTCATTGGACCGAGACAACTGGAGGCGTCACCTACGAGAAGCCAAGGCCCGAGAGGGGCTGTAGTGCTACGACGACGACGACCTTAACACCAACAGTCGATGTTGACACTCGATCAGGGTTGTTGAGCATCCAACAGATTATTAATCTTGAAAGAGGCAAAATAATTTACCAAATTATCAACAACGGACTAAAATGGCCAGATATTCCTCGAACTGTTGGAGAGTTGACTAGCAGAGAAACAAGATCAGCAAGCAACCTTTTAGTTTGCAAACCAAGAACGGATAGATTAAAGCTAGATCCAATACAACAGGCTATAGCCTTTTACAATACATTGCCAGATCCGTTAAAGAACTTAACCAATATCTTGAGAATCAAAGAAAACTTAAAATTGCACATAAAAATTAACAACGCACAATGACGAATAACACCAGAGTTTTTTCTATACTTTTCTCTGGACACAAGTCAATGAAGACAATAATAAGTTAAGAATTAAGGATTAAGATAAGAATTATGCTGTCCCTTATACCAACAAATTAGTTGTCTGGGAAGCACTATGAAAAACTTACTGGAGGGTAAAGATGGTGCACATGAATTGTGCACGCTGATAGAGTGATGGAGAGTGGAAGCAAGGAGGCAAAAAAAAAATAAAATCAAGAGCTTGGTAGGACATCTCAGTTGGACTGAAGCCCGGAAAAGAGCCTGCCAAACTCGACATTTTATTTTAAACGCGTTACAAATGTAAAATTGTTTCTGGGTGAACCCACTCAAGTGGGAAACAATAATTTATAAGCATCAGGTCATAACGTCTGATTCCAATCCAACTAACATGTCTTTGAATCGCCTCACTTGCGGGCATTTTAGTGAATTTTCAGGTACCGCTATATTTCTTTCTATGCAGAGTACATTTTAGATAGAAGTAAGCACAAGAAATGAAAACTAAATATGCTTTATGCTTGTTTATGATACAAAGTAGGCGAAGATTTTTTTCAAATTTCGATATGTCATAATTTTTGACAGAAACATTAGATCATCGTGAACTTTGCAGAGCGTATTGAAGGCTATGCGGACAACCATGTAGCCACGGAAGGCACATAAAAAATTCCTTCAAATCATCGAACTTCCTGAATTTTTTTTCCTGTTTGAAAAAAAAATTCAAATTATTGATCAATTCTAACCTTTGTCTGCCATGTCAGTTCGAAATTTCCAAAGTTCCGAGTTGCACCCATCACCAGATTACCTCTATTTTCAGCACTCGACACTTCTGTTCACGAGAACTGACGACCAGATAATCCGATCAATATAACATTTACAGGAAATTTCGGTATTAACTAGGAACAGATCTGATAGAAGGGATTTTGAAACGCAGGCAGCCCTGTAGTAGTGGTGCCATGTTGAAAATTCACTGCGAAAAAAAAACTTTTTGGTCCAGCCCACAAATTTTCAACGAAGTTCACACAATACTTGAACCTTACTCTAAGCCACAAAAATTGGGATTGAGCTGCGAGCTTTTTCCCTATAACTTTCGCTCCAGTCAGGAAACCAAACCGAAATTCATGTAGTAAATGGACCTTATTGCAAGCCCAATTTGAAAGGAATTTCGTAGAACAAAAATGAAAGGGCTGCCAGCTATGGTAATTGTTGTAATTTTCTTGCATTTCTTTACTTAGCAATGTAGTCATTAAATTTTCAAATGGAAATGATCCTGCAGTGACAATTAACAACATATTTTGCGGTTCCAAAAATTTGAAGAAAATGTACGGGTGGTAGCCCTAAAAATTTTTTCACCCTGATAACTTCCAGCGCAGTAATTCAATCGAAACGAAATTCACAGGGTGGGTTGAACTTAACGTGAATCAGATTTGGTATATTTTTGGTTATGCTGCTAACACAGGGCTGCCAGCGCTAGATATTTGCGTAAATATTGCACTAACATATGCTCCCATTTACATAAAAATAAGGAACCAATCTTTAAATTTTCCGAGTTTTGAAAATTTTTCGGATGGTAGCTTAAGGGGAGATATACACCTAGGAGCCGGATAAAACGGTCATTTTTGTGCATTTTTTTAAGGAAAACTATTTGAAATATCGGATTGGGAGTTTAATTATCTAAAAGTATACACATTCAAAAGTATGCTTAATTTTTTTTTATTTAAAAATATAAAAAATATGCAAGGATATTGTATGATCCTTGGAGCGCTGTAAAAAAAACAGCGTTAACGGTACCCACTGGCATTTGTTCAAAAATTATCTGAAGAAAAAAATGGAAAAAAATTATTAAATTAGATACTATAATCTAGTTCGTGTCATAGCCGATTTTGAAAATATCGATTAACGACAAAATGGCGGACGTTTGAACATGAATAGTGATTTTTTGACCAAAAATTAGGTATTATTTTGGCTATAAAACAAAAACTAAGTAACGAAAAAGAAAAATCCTATGACAAGTACTAGATAATGTTATATAAAATAATCACAAAAAGAATTAAGGTAATCGAGAAATTCCGATTTGAAAAACGTGTTTTTAAGAAAAACGCGTTTGAAAATTTAGGACTGAATAAATCATTAAATTTGTCAACTAACATGGAATCATCGATACCAGGCCCATAGTGTAAGTCTTTTACTGTTTACGGAATATTCATGGCTTCTAAATTGTCTTGCCGACGCCGTATTCAACCTTCTTTCGTCTGTTCTTGCGCTTGCAGTTCGGCTTTCGCTATGCAAGTTTCGTCTTCTTGCGCTGCGTACAAGTGCGCTCCCGATCCGAACGATATTCTTAACACATTCATGACTTCCAGCGATGAGGTGAAACCATTGTTGAATGTACATGTTGCAAGATATACTGCAATGCTAACGATTTTGGCCCCGCTGTTCATCGTTTTTGGGGCTATTGTCCAAATAAGTTGGTTGCAGTTTTGGGTATATCGACCAACACAGTCTTCCAACAATTTTTCATTGCTGAGGTCTTCGTTTACTGGTTTGATGACATCTAACACCATTTTTGGCAATGTTCAATAATTGTGACGAACATTTTCCAGTTCTCCTTTAAGGTTCAGTTAGCGAACGTGCGTCGCGTCCGTCGCGTCCGCTGCGTTTTATGACCGGACGCATCGGTGATCTTTGAGAGTGCGTCGCGTCCGCTTCGTCTGTCAAAGGTAAAGGTGGTCAGTTTTTATTTTCCTGGTGAAAAATTCATATTCGAACGCGGGAGTTGTTTGAACTGTTTTGTAATTTGTCTGTTCAGTTCGTGCGTACGTTCCGTGTGTCAAAGTTGAAGGTGTTGAATTAAATTATTGTCGTGGTGTGTAAACAATTGTAGAATGCGAGAGTTTTTTGAAATGTTAAGCATGTTATTTATGCTGTATATAAAATGCAAGAAAATTAAAAGGAAAAGAAGGTGGTCGGTACGTCCGACGAA
This sequence comes from Nemotelus nigrinus, assembly GCA_947369275.1. Taxonomy (NCBI): domain Eukaryota; kingdom Metazoa; phylum Arthropoda; class Insecta; order Diptera; family Stratiomyidae; genus Nemotelus; species Nemotelus nigrinus. The sequence continues at coordinate 61,010,642 of OX376375.1, forward strand.
CGTCGATCGGGAAATAAATGGTTATTTTAAATCGACATACAATCGTATGAAGGATATTAATTAATATCATGGCTGCATATTCTAACTGGTTAAGTAAAGCATAATAACGTAAACGCTTTTTTACATTTCTACTCGGGTGTTTGGTTTCAGAATCAATAAAACTTTTGAATTGTCACAAATTACAACTACTATTATTTTTGTCACGCTATTTTCAAGCATTCTATATTTGGAAAATTATCAATAAAATTTTAAGCGCAACAGTTGCGAATATAAATGAAAGATAAGCTAATTCAATGCAGACATCAATTTAATCGGTTCAATAAAGGTTGACTGTTTTTTGAACTATCGGTAAATTAACATTATTTTACCAGATATATTTATAACTATAAAATACGCTAATTAACAAGTTCTACAGCATCAAAATTCGATTAATTAAATATTTCAGGAAAATGATTTATCTATTCCACAAAACATTTTGAAAATATATTCACCTTGAAAAATTCATAGCTGACAGAATGCCTTGCAAAACACTCACCACTCATTCTAAACTCACCTTTCTCTCTCTCGGTGCGTCCGAAGATGAAATTTGATCATCTCTTGCGCTCCGTCGCGTCCGACGCACCGGTTGGATAACTATCGCTGCGTCTTCCAATGTAAAGTATATGGAAACTGAGAAATTCAACTCAGTCGGAGCGGACGCGACGGACGCGACGCACGTTCGCTAACTGAACCTTTAGCCTTTGCTCGTTGCAACTGGCACCACGATTCGGGGCCTTCGGGACAGAAATGTTGTTGAGGCTTGCTGTCTGTTGAGCCGTAATGGTAAAATGTTGCCCGTATCGCTTTTTTCATTTCATCCTTGGAGGCACAGTTTCTGCAAATAGCTAAGCCATAGTAAATCTTCAGTATATCTATAAACTTTGCCCTCAATTTGTTTTTGCTGCTGATTCCAGGACTTTTTTCTTTCATTCGCGAAGAAGGGTTCACAATCGCTTTTGAACGTGACCCACTCATTCTTTTTTTGTAATTTCAATCTCGTTACCATACGGTTTCGCATTCACTAATCCCGTGTTCGTCTTAGAGTCACCATCCCCGGCGTAATTAGTGTACATAACTCTATACTTTTCGGCAGATTGTGAAAACAATTCTTTCATGGCGTCTACTTCCATTTTACCTGCCGATCCATCATGATTGGCCTGGTAATTTCAATCGTGATTCGATTTCCATTCCTCACATTGCTCAGTATTTTCGAGTTTATTCCAATAGTTACATTTAGCACAATAAGAAGATTTTACAAGAATATCAAAAACTTTTCCTGTAAACTGTCCAATGAGAACCCCAACTCCCTACAATGAGGTAAAACCACGTTTTCGCCCCGTACTATCTCCAAAAACGGTTAGTTTGGTTATCCCAGCACTCGAATTTTGCTTTTATTTCCCGTTGTACTTCTTTTACAGCTTGTTTTAACACCAGTTGAACAATACTTGAAGCAGCCTAATGAATGTTATTAACTATCGTATCATACTTCGTAAAACACGTTTGATTATATCGGCTGTAACTAGCTTATTTATAGAAATATTAACTTGGTGTTTTCACCAGATATTTTTGAGACCTGTATCTTCACGAAAATGTAATAAAAAATAAATCGATTTTGCCGACCATTCTAGGTGGATATCTCTCCTTAAAACATCATTTAATCGCTGAAACTTTCGACGAAATCTTCGGATTTTAGAATGAGTTTGTTGTATTAACCTTATCGCTGCGTTGTTGCAAAAGTGTTGCCAGCGCTGATGGCATAGGAGATGCTCTCAACAAATGGTTTTTGCTGTTTTGGGTAAAAAAAAATGGTTGATACGGTACTACAAAAAAATGTATTACGTCTTTCCACATTTTTTGGTAACTCAAAGACAATTTCTTGGAAAATCAGTTTTCTAGCGGCTCTGATGCGCTTGAGTTTTTACTAATGTTCGAAGAACATTAGTATTAAACTCGTTTCGCCGAAAATTCATATTTCTTTATATATATATATATAAATATATATATATATATATATATATATATATATATATATATATATATATATATATATATATATATATATATATATATATATATCAGCAAAATGATTTTCCGAGATAATCTCTGGAGTGGCCGATTTGATTGAGCTGAAACTTTCGGAGAACGTAGATGTATATAGTAGGTAGGTCCACGACTTTCTCAAATTCAGATATCCTAAACCTTTTGGCGGCGGCGAGCGTTTTAGTGAATTTTGAGGTACTCCTATATTTCCGAGAAGTCTAAATTTTCGTTGAAAAAAAATTGGGAATGAAAAGTCATTATGTTCTTAGCTTGCCTATGATAAAGAATGAAAATCTTTGAGCCGTGTGTGGGTGCTAAGTGCCTAAAAGTAGGCAAGGATTTTTTTTCAAACTTTGATTTGTCATTACTTGTGATCAAAACATTGGATCATCGTGAAAATTGCAGAGCGTATTGATGTTGACTAGGACTTAGCATATATGGGTTTTCAAGGCTGTACGGGTAACCCTGTAGCTACGGCAGGCTCCTGAAAAAAAATCATTCAAATCATTGACCTTCCTCAAAAATTTTTGATTTTTGGCAAAAGTTTCAAATCATTGATAAATGTTGACCTTTGTCCATCATGTCATATTGAAATTTTGGAAATTCCGATTTGCACAAGAACGGCAACCCATCACCAAATTACCTCTATTTTCAGCACTCGAAAGTTCTGTTCACGAGAACTGACGACCGGATTATCCGATCGTAATGAAATTCACAGGACATGTTGATATTAGCTAGGACCAGGTCTGATAGAAGTAATTTTGAAATGCCGGCAATCCTGTGGCAGTGGTACCATCTTGAAAAATCACTGAGAAAAAAAGCAGCTTTTTGGCCTATAACTTCCGATTCAACCATCAGATTTTCACAAAACTCACACAGTACTTGAAACTTACTCTATGTAACATTTGGTAAAATTTTGGTTGAAAAATTAAAATAGGGCTGCCAGCTATGGTGATTTTTGTCTCATAAATCTTGCAAATTTGCTCAGCAAAATAAAGCTTTTTTCCCTATAGCTTCCGGTCCAGTGCAGAAATCAAAACGAAGTTCATGCAGTAAATAGACCTTAATGTGAAGTAAATGTCGTAGGAATTCCGTACGAAAATCATGAAAGGGCTGCCAGCTATGACCATTTTTGTATTTTTGTGGAATTTCTTTACTGAGCGATTATGTCATTAGATTTGCAAATGGGAATAATCCTGCAATGAAAATTAACAACAAATATTAACACTTTAAAAATTTGAAAAGTTTTGAGGGTGGCAACCCTAAAATTCTTTTCACCCTTAAAGCTTCCAGCGCAGTGATTCAATCGAAACGAAATTTACTGGTTGGGTTTAACTTAACGTGAAGCAGATTTGGTATATATTTTCCTCTGCTGCTGACATAGGGTAACCAGCATTAGCCGTTTTCGTAAATATTGCACCAACAGATGCTTCAAATTACATACTCATATGCAAAGCATTTACGATAAAAATAAGAAACCAATTTTTAAATTTTTCGAGTTTTGAATATTTTTCGGATGGCAGTCTCAAACAACGTTTAACCGCTGAAACTTTCGATGAAATCCTATGATGAGAACGAAATTCAAAGGATAGGTTGATTAAGCACGATCATTTTATGGTAGATTTATTGCTGCTTCGTTGGGAAAGTGTTGCCAGCACTGAACATTTTCATCATTTGTGTTATAGTTGAGTTTTGTTGCTAGAGATAAGGAATGGTTGATATGATTCTACAAAAAAGTGTATTACGTCTTTCCAAATTTTTTGGTCACTCAAAGACAATTTCTTCGAAAATTAGTTTTCTAGCGGTTCTGATGCGCTAGAGTTTTTTTTTTCTTTTGCTCGATATTTATGCTATATTGCTGTTTATTTTTTCTCGAAAATTTTGAGTCGTACTGGCTTTGGTGCCATCAATATCATTTTTTTCTGAATCAAAGCTTTTTCTTAATTTTTATTATTTATTTATTAGCCGCACAATTATTTTTTATGTAATAAATGTTCCTCTTAAATTAATACTTTGTTTCTTTTTAACTCTACAAAGTGAAATTCATTCATTTGGCTAAATGTCAGTTTACTGTATGCAAAAACTTTAAAATTTATCTTATTCAGCTCCTGGTGTTTTCTATTCCACTCCTCACACTACTTAATAAATTCTACTTTCGTATCTTGACTGCCAAACAACAGTAGCACTTATTTCTAACCAAACTCAAGCAATTAAATCCATCTCAAGTTGATTAAAACGAATAAAGCACCACAGTACCACATTCTGATGCTGTCAATACTCAACAAATACAAAATCACTTTTGATACCACTTGATTCTTAAACACTGCACACTTCTCTAATCCTTATCTACAAACACCTTTACTATTTTCATTCTTAATTTTCCCATCGCGTTTAATTTGCCATAAATCTTTCACCAAACATGATTTCTCTCAGATATTGGATATAATTTCAAATTCTCTCCATACTCCTCCTTGTCTTGTCTTTACTCTGTGGTAGTACTAAAACTGACACACGATAATATCATCTTGTGGTCGTCTCCGTTTCCCAAAGATAAAACCATGCTGGCTGGTTTTCCGTGGATTATTGGAAACCTCACAGAGGGTATACAACAGTAAAATATCATTCAATGAGAAAATAAGAAAGTTTTGCTGCCGACTGACGCGAAATTTGTTCGTTTGTTTCTCTGTCTGACACCGACAAATGTTGCAAGCCAACGAATTCGATTTGGTTCGAGTTCAGGCTCCAAACTCCGAACTATATTCAGAAAGGAGATAAGTTTTGCGAAAGACGACGAAAACTGTTCGTGTTTCTTTCACCTGATTTGCATACAATTACTCGAGAGTTGAATTATCTCGTCGAGTTTTCCATTTTCATTTACATATCTTAATTTGGTCGTCTGGTTGATCGTTGTGCGAGAGGCGCGAGTGGGTTTAATCACACGGAATCTGAAGAAGATGCTTGTGCTTTTAGTTTGTGAGGGGGTAGTGAGTGATATAGAAGTTATTTCGATAAAGTCAAGAGTAATTTATTCACAAGAGCTATCTATGATCTGTGACAGAGCACATAAATTAGGATATCATCTATTCTAATTGTTATAAAATTGATGTCAATACTATGGATTGTTTCGCATTAATCTCAGATTATATATTTAATAGATTTGCGACAAATTAATCGATTTCTCATTAAGTTCATGTATGGGGCATTTCACGTGAAGCGGACAACGAAAAAAAATCGAGGTTCTGGATTTCGTTTATATTGTGCATAATGGTACTTCTAGAAGATATGAATGTGGGTGCACAAGTTTTTGTTTCTATGAGGTTTAGTTGCCGAGTTATGGGCTTCTGAATAATTGACGAAATTGGTAAAAGGCTTTTTTGGAAGCGGAATCTGAGATTCAAAACAAACCCTAAAAAACATTAAACATATTGATTGGTATAGAAAATTAGCTGTTATTTTTAATGTTGAAATTAGATTTGAAAAATAAAGTTTTTTTCCTGTGTGGAACCGGAAGTAGTCACTTTAACTCGTGATTTGAATGATTTGGACCAGGTTAATTTTGTTTATTTTTATAACAAAATAAAGCTTAAAGTATACTTATTTTATCATAAAAGTTTTAGAATTGGATGGCCAGTAGTTTAGGAGGTAGGTGAATTTCAATACATAAAAGTCGCATGGGGCGTGGTACCGAGAGCTTGGTTAGGGCAGCTAGTTGGCTCGAAAACAAAAATTGATTTGAAATGTGATTAGTAGCGCCATTTCTTATTTGAAAAAGCTTTTATTTTCCCATAAAAACCTAATTAAAATATATGAGGCATATCTAATATATTTGACGCCAAGCCAATTCAAATTTTCCGTTATTTTTCGAGTTACTGTTCAACGCTTGCAATGACTATTACTTTCGTTGATAAGTTAAAGAGTCTTAATTATGTGTATTATGTCTCCGTTTGGCTATCGATGTTTCAATCCATTCGATTTCAAGTTTCATCGGAAGGCTAAAGACCTAAGAAAAATTCCAAGAATATTAGCAGAAAATAAATTATGTCGAATCTGCTGGAAAAAAACTGATCGTAGAAACACCTCTAGTTATTAAAAAAAAACTAGTTTAAGAAACGAGAGTAAAATTGTAAAAATTGTGAAATAAATTCATTTGTCTAAACACAAGTACCCTTTTTTCACTAAGTAAATCAGTATTATCATTTTTTAATATTTTATATTCTATATGTAAGTGATACAAGTTTTATATAATAGTTTTAATACAAATATTTTGCTTTCACACTCACTAGCTATCATAATCAAGCTCCCGGTACCACGCCCCATGCGACTTTTTTGTATTGAAATTCACCTACCTCCTAAACTACTGGCCATCCCATTCTAAAACTTTTATGATAAAATAAGTATACTTTAAGCTTTATTTTGTTATAAAAATAAACAAAATTAACCTGGTTCAAATTATTCAAATCACGAGTTAAGGTGTCTACTTCCGATTCCACACAGGAAAAAAACATTATTTTTCAAATCTAATTTCAACATTAAAAATAACAGCTAATTTTCTATACCAATCATTATGTTTAATGTTTTTTAGAGTGTTTTTTGAATCTCAGAATCCGCTTCCAAAAAAACCTTTTATCAATTTCGTCAATTATTCAGAAGCCCATAGCTCGGCAACTAAACCTCATAGAAACAAAAACTTGTGCATCCACATTCATATCTTCTAGAAGTACCATTATGCACAATATAAACGAAATCCAGAACCTCGATTTTTTTTCGTTGTCCGCTTCACGTGAAATGCCCCGTATATTACATAGGAAAATACATCAATTTATTGGAAAAGTCTCCCAGGATTTGAATAGCGCCCACTCTGGGCCCTAAATTTGCAATATTTTTGTTATTGAGACATTCAAGTAAAAAAATAAATATTACAAAGTTAAAAATCAAAGCTTATGACCCACGTTGGGCGCTATTCAATTCCTGAGAAATGTTCCCAGTAAATTACAGCATTTTTTTGTTATTGATGCTATCAATTAGATTCTAAGTGAATGGTTCGTTGACAGTAGATATGTTGCAAATAAATCAAAACTATAGGAGGAACGGTTATTTCCGTGCGCAGTGATTGTGAAAAACTGTGAAAGTAGTTAAGTGAAAAACTGTGAAAGCTTTAATAGACACTTTGTGAGGGAGTGAGATGGGCAGAAACTTTTTAAGATTGCAAACCACCGGTGTTTTTAAAAAATAAAAAAATTAAGAGGGAATGTATGAAAAATAATGAAAACACTAAACCACACTGGCAGAGCTCGCCAAACAACGAAAAAAAACGCTGAGCTGATCCCAACAAACCACGAACTGATGGATTTATTCTCAAACAACAACCAAAACTAAACTGAAAACTAGTGATTTCACCGACACCATCACTGACCGCAGACAAAAACCGAAGTGCTTCTTCTGTGTCAGGCTTGGAGGTCAAATTAGCAGATTGTCTAATGGGCATATAGGATCAGGATCCTTTTTAATCAGCCGGCGAAACGCAGGCAAAGGAAGAAAATCCTTTACTGTCAACAAAAAAGGATCAGAATCAGAAAGCCACAAAGGTGAAGTCAAATAATTAGGTCACTCAACTACAAATCGGACAGGTGTGTATCTTGGCGTCCAGATGATTCCCGCTACACTTTTTAATCACCGTATACTTACTTAATATTTAACTGAGGAGAAGTTACAATTTCATACCTACTTTCTACCAGAAGAGAAGAACCTTAATTTGGTGATTCGAAGTCTCTATGGCTTATCCCCAGATGAGATCAAGGAGGACTTGCAGGCTCAGGACTTCCACCCACAGGAAGTGTTCTTCCTCAAATTGGCAAAAGCGACATACAAATTAGTCCTAAGTCCTCACGAGAACCGAGAATAATATACATAACAACCGTGCAGCAAGCCAGCTAATTTGGAAGGTTGAGGCTCAGCTATTTTGTGATGAACAGTCGCAGTGCCATAATTTGGCCATGCCGCCAGCAATAGGCATGCCCAGGCAAAATATGTGAAGTATGAAGACGACCATCACTACTCAAGTTGGACTGAACTGCGTGAAGAAAGCTCCAAGTGTGTAAGCTGCGGTGGTGATCACTCGGTCAGCTACGGAGCGTGTCCAAAGAGCCCTAAGGACGCAAAGAAGACGTTTGCACAGGTGACGAGAGCACACATACAACCCCCATCCCAAAGCACCCAGACATCCTAACCCACAGCCCAGCGCCAAAAGCCCACAAAGAACTCGCAACCTATAGCCGTAGAGTTCCAGCCCAACATCCTACAGCTGGCTGTCATAGCTCAGAGGTTCTGTAGCATGCAAGAGCAATTCCAGAGCATGATGGAGAAGCTGGTGCAGTGGATACTCGCAACATTCCCCAGCTCAAACAATGCTAATTCCATGAATTAGCCACACAATGCTAATTCAAGCAAACAATGCTAATTCAAGCAGAACTGATGCAATTTCTATTTCATTAAAAGGGTGATATCATGCCCATTGAAGAAATATTTCTTAAACCAGCTGGTAGTCTCTACGTCTGTAAATACAATGTATATCGTAACACTATAATCCTACTGAAAAGGGGTATAATCCAATAATCCATCCAAACTCTTACCCTGCATCAAATGGAACAAACCGTCATCAAAGTGCATACCGATTCTCTCGAGTTCGTAGTGATTTCCGCGTACATCTCTTTGGCCCGGATCTCCGCAATTCGTTTGAAGAAGAAGATCCGGATTTTTTTGCAGGGACCTGATGCATACCACCGGGAGATGTAAGAAGCAATCAAGCTAAAATCGAGCTTCAAAGATTCATGATGGAAAAATGTACAAACCTGCACCTTTCTGATGATCTTACAGTTCCAAGAAAATCGCTCCTAGGAGGGTAACGATAGTGTAGAGGAAGATGTATCTGAGCCTGAAGACCAAAACCTGGCATCTACGCCAACAGGGCACTCAAAAATCAGACCAACGAACATCGAAGAGTTCCACAATTTAATTAATAAGAAGTATCAATAAATGAAAACCACCTGGACCACAATGAACAATTTGTAACTTGTGGCTGAATCGCTTACCTGACAATATACTGACAACTTGAACAGACATAATAAACGCAATCTTTGACATGAAGAACTTTCCAAAGGTCTGGATGTCAGCGATTATAACAGAATTACCTAAGCCAGGTAAAGATGTCCATTTCCTAAAACTGGAGACCTATCAGTCTCTTTTCGTCCGTAGGAAAAATTGTTGAGCGTCTTCTTGTCGATCGGCTTACTAAAGTAATTCTGCAAAAATCAATCATCTCGGAGGAGCAATTCAACTTCAAGTCATTACACTCCACAGAGCTCCCGCTCGCAAGAGCTACTACTAAACCCATACATACAGGGTTTAACCAAAGAAAATCAACAGGCTTCGTCATGTTTTATGTGACAAAGCGTTAGGTAAAGTAAAAATGAAAAATACATACTTTCCAAATACCACTACCACCCGTGCTACTCGTTGCATCTTTTCTCCAGGGCAGAACTTTCTAAGCTAGAATTAACATCCACATCTCTAGAATGCGGCTAATTGGAGTTGGAGTCTCGAAAGGTTCACCACTTTCCCAATACTGCATAGTATATACATATCAAATACCCCGAAAATGTCGAGTATAAAAGTAGCCCTGTACGCGGACGACACATGCATATTTCACACCTATAGGCAGGCAGATGCCATATCCTCAAATCTGCAATCTTATATGGATGTGTTAGTGCACTGAAAGAAAAATATTGGTAAAATCAACAATTTTCCTTAGTTGTTTTTGCGTCAACTACGGGCTATAGTTAAAACAACCATAAGAAAATTGTTGATTACTTTTATGCACCATGACGCGTGGTTGATTAACAAAAAAAAAACGTTCAAATGTTGAAACCATTCTACTTTGCGTAGAATAATTCGAAAGACGTTGCTCACTGAATTACGTTTGCTGAAATCAACTATTGCAAAGTAGTTTAAGTACCATAAAAACTGTTGATAATTCGAATCGTTGAAGTTTTGAGTGAATTGATGTATATTTTTCTACTGATCAACTATTTTTTGTGGTTATGAAACAATTAAAACAGTTGATTTCATGAACGTTGCGATATTTTTTTGTATAACCAGAGCCAACTACTTTTATATCGTTAAATTATCTATATTAACATAGGAAAAATAACTATTTTCTGTAGTTCGTTTAACGTTTTTGAATGAATCGTTGCCATACTATTAAAAATAGTTGAACCAACCAAGAGTTTTTCTTTCATTGTGGAACACTTCCTAATATGGCAGATTCAAATAAACCCCCAGAAGACGCAAGCCATCTTCAGAAGAAGACGACATAGACAACAACCACCACAGCCGGCTGTAAATGGCCAGATAAATGAATGACAACGTACAGCTAAATACTTAGGACTACATTTGACAATAGACTTTCTTGGACTGAGCACATAAAACACAAAAGCCAAACAGACAACGGAGCACTATAGAAACAAACAAACGACCAATGGTGACATACGGTCGTACTGCCTTCTACTAGGCATAAAAAACGAACAAACATCAAATATGTCCGAATCTCGCTCTGAGGACAATATTCTGGATTCCATGGTACATTAGAAATACGGACATACCCAAACAACTACGAATAGAGATAACATACTATACATACGCGACAACCCACTCAAATTGTTTAACAGACTAGACGGTCACACCAATAGTACCATGGAGCTCCTAAGAGAAGAGTAATAACGCGTCCTAATGAAGCGTACCAAAGTCTTCGCCAGCTAACGGTATAATAGTCCGGGGACTATTAAAAATTAGGGGAAAGCTGAATTTTGGTGTGAACCTTGGTACTAGCGTGTTGAACAAAATGTCAAAAGTCCCCACCGATCCGAGTGCTGCGTCACTTTTTATACGGGGTCAAAGATCACCAAAAGTGACCTTTCCTAAATATCGCAGTAACGGTTATGTATTTAGAAAAACAATGCATGACGAATTGGTAGCTTAAACAATTTCCAACAAAAAAGATTTTACAACTTTTTCCTGTAACCATAACCGTTTTTGAGATATATTGATCTAAACATTTGTTACTAACAGCATCCTCCTTCTCACGGCATGTTAATATTATCCGATTTTGATTACGACTTGGCATGTTTGTGAGTTTGTTTTTCTATGTTTAAGAGGCGCATAGAAAAAACATATAAATAAACTTATCTACCAGACTCCAGGGTAGGTGGAAAAGTGTGCTCCGAAAAGTTCCCCCCTCCTCCTTTGCCATAAAATGGTATCCCTGAGCATTCATCCCAAATCTTCAGAAATGAGCTCGTTGCCTACTCTTTACCCATTGTTAAACAAGATATGATCACTTTTTATCCTGCTAATTACCTATTCTTGACATCGCAGGACCAGCCCTACACCCTCACCCTACCCACACCCTACCCACACCCTACCCACACCCTACCCACACCCTACCCACACCCTACCCACCCCCGCAAACGAACCACTCCGAAATACCCGGTTTTTTAGTTTTTTTTCCCTTCCGTCTTATCCCATGAACGATCAGGGCAAGGTCACGTAATTTCAAGTGCAAATTGGTTTCGAGACGTGTCATGTCCTTTTGGCGCTATGCGGTCATCACAGGATTGGTAAAGAAACTGATTATTCGGGGATAATCTGCACCGGTTTGAGCTCCTATAATGTCAAGAATGAGCGTTCACAGAATTATGCCATGATATTATCTTGCTTTTTCATGCTCCTAGGCCCATAATATGTTACAAAACCTATTTTCACCTGCAATTTTGTTTTGTTCTGTTCCTTCGTGGAATATCCCATAAATTATGCCGCAATACAGTTTTTTCCAAGAAGAGAGTAGCGATTAGATGTCCCTACAAGTTTTATGGCAAAGGGGGGCGGGGGGTGGTGGTAGCTTTTCGGAGTACACTTTTCCACCTACCCTGGAGTCTGGTATAGAGATGGGTAACACGTGAGTGAAGCAATCGCGATGAAGCAATCACTAGCCCCCAACACGTGTGTCGACACACTCTATACTGAGCGAGCTGCTTCACAGGTGAAGCAATCACTACAGTATGAGCGAGCTGAGCGTTAGGTGAAGCAATCACTTGCACTCAACAAGTGTGTCGGCCGACACGTTTGTGCGCACACAGTAGAGCTAAAAATGAGCAGCACAAGAACGAGGCAATCAGTTGATGTGCTTATGAGCTTGTAATGAGCTCGTCGGAGTTGAGCGTTTGGTGAAGCAATCATTAGCCCCAACACGTATGTTGGCTGACACGTTTGTATACACACAGTAGAGCTAGAGATGAGCAGCACATGAACGAGGCAATCAGTTGATGTGCTTATGAGTTTTTTTATGAGCTCGAACTTGATTATGAGCTCGACACTTTTGCACAGGAGCAAGTCAATCGGTGCCTCGATATGAATTTCGTAAAGGCTGTAGGTAATGCGTACAGTGCAAGCATGCCGTGGCTGGTTGTGATGATCGAAACTGACCGTCGCGGAAGAACATATGTGCACTTTATATGTGCATATGATGAAGGTTTTGATTGAAACTTTCTTCCTGTAGACTCTCGCAATTTTTTTGTGATTGAATGCAGTGAGATTATCTCAGGAATGCGATGTCCGATCGAAATGAAATTTTTTAAGGATATTGATGAAGTATAAGAGGTCTAGATATTGGATAGGGATATTCGAGCAAATTTTCTGAAACAATTATATTTTGATGAAGAAAAAACCTCAAAATACGAGAATGGGCGAAATGAAAATGGTTGGGTTTGCCCGCTTTTTTTTTGGATGATTATCGCTGTAATTATTTGTTATATCTGGGAGTTGAAGTGGATTCATAATTCAAATAAAAAAGTTTTTGATTTTCATTATCTCTTGAAGTGTATATTGAAATCAGTGTACATTTCACACAATTCGATGCAGTGAAGTTCAGTGTATTTAGATAAGATACTTGTGAAAATTTGTTTCTAATTGATCATTAGTCTATAAATTCATTTACCATTGATAAATTTAAAATGGTAAACTTTTCAATTATATACCGTTTCGAAAAAAGTTTCTATGAGTGATTTTTTCTTCGCTGAGGTAACGTTTTAGAATAATGTGAGTGGGGAGTACTTCAAAGAAAGCAAATATTTTCCTCATTTACGTTGTAGGAAATGCGGCCATAAAATGTTCATGTGATTAGCATCATATATGTATCACAAGTAGCAATGTTTATTATTCACAAATTTTGGAATTTAGACATAGTTAGGTTATAATTAGAGATTAAGCGTATATACTGGAACAGGTATTCTTTTGGGACAATCAGTACTTAGCATGAAATTCAAAAATACTAGGATCGAGTGTTTTCGTATTTGCGAGTATTTTCGTACTTGCAAGTATTTTATTCAAATATTCAAAAAGTTTCTAGGGCATAGGTAGCTGAAATCGGACAAAATCCGCCAATTTTGGGTGAGAATGGTTTGGGATATAACGGGCCAAGATCTATTTCTGCGATACAAAAATTTCAGTTTTGTAGGGGAATAAGGCGTTTTTTGGCCATAGTTAGGCAAAAACTGCCTATACGGCACTTTCGATGATTGAAAATGGTCGGAGAGTACAATAGTGATATTTTAAGGGCGAGAAAAAATTTTGATAGTGGAAATTGGGTGAAAACGTCCTTATTTACCAAAATAATTTTTTTGGTCTAGCATGAATTTGGGGACCTTTCTGAGTTGTTTCGGGTCAAATTTTCATACAAGTCTGTGAAAAAGCGGCCTAGTTTCGAAGATACGGCAAAATGAAATCCGCCAGAAAACCGTCTGGAAAAACTGAAAGTAGCACTTAAAGTGCTAAGGAAGAAAAGGTTGAGATCCTTTTTGGTTCGCCAGTTGGCTTCTCCGGCTGTGCTGAGGCTCTCCTCGTGACTGCAGGCCGCCACGAGGGTGTCTCCAACCCTACCGGGGTTGTAAAATTTACAAGACCGCGGGAGCTAAGATGCCCCTGGATTCATATCCAGTCTTACCGAAGAGGTTGGCCCCCCTAGTGGGTGCATGTTTAACAGGCGAAACATTTTGTTTTTATCATTTCTTAGTAAAATTTTCGTTTAACTTCAGTGAGGGAAAGTGGAAAACCGGCTGTTTTAGATTAGCCAAGAAAAGTTTGGTATCAGAGATCGATCGATGAAAAGCCATATAGATGGCAATAGGATTAGTTTGTTCTATCTTAGTAAATTTTTTGACTTTGGTAATTTGAACGAATACAGGAGATGTTTTGTGCATATAATCAAATGAAAATCAAATTAAATTGATTGAATTTCATCGTTTTTCTTTAGGCGAAAGGATTTGCCAAATAAATGGCCGACCATTGGAAAGTTACGGACAAGCTACGCGGACTAATGACTCAGTATCCTTTGAAGATTATCTTGCACCATCACCATTCTGGCTTGGGAACCTTGTATTTGGAGGGTGGGGGAGGGCATATCATACCTTTTCATTACATCACTGCAAATCGTATGTATAGTATATATAGCTTACTTCAACAAATACTTGCTAGTATTTTTGGAACATTTATTTTGTTGTACTTGTACTAGTTATACCTAGTATGTGAAAATCCTAGTACGACCCGACTCTAGTTATAATATGGACCAAAACATGCATTGAAGACCTACATACATATTTCCTCTACTTTTCTACGAAAATAGGATTTTCTGGCGGACTAGAGTTTTTTAATTTGTAATTCAAATCAACTATAGTTAACTAAGCTATCAGACACTTTCTTTACACTTTAAAATCTTTTTAAAATGTTCAAAATAAAAAAAGGACACTTATTAAAATAAATACTGGGAAATTTTCTGTGCGTTTAATTTTCTTTGTCGCATATTCATTGCCATTTATAAGCGCTAAATAGAAAAAATACTAATCATATGCATAATCCTTTTTCATAACTACATTTTACATCAATCAAAAACGAATTGACACAATTGATTGACTCACACTGATTGACTCATCCAAATGAGTGAGTCGAAGTGTGTCGACACACTAAACTGAGTCGTTTTTCCCATCTCTACTGTACGGCATTACCTACGAAATTCATATCGCGGCACCGATTGACTTGCTCCTGTGCAAAAGTGTCGAGCTCTTAAACAAGCTCCTAATCACATCAACTGATTGCCTCGTTCATGTGCTGTTCATCTGCTGCTCTACTGTGTGTACACAAACGTGTCGGCCAACACACGTGTTGGGGCTAGTGATTGCTTCACCAAACGCTCAACTCCGACGAGATCCGGCAAAGGTTCCGCGCCACGGAAATCTTCGCGCAAATGATTGCTTATGTGCAACGATTGACTCGCTCCTGTGCAAAACTGTCGAGCTCATAAACAAACTCATAATCACATCAACTGATTGCCTCGTTCATGTGCTGTTCATCTCTAGCTCTACTGTGTGTACACAAACGTGTCGGCCGACACACTTGTTGAGTTCAAGTGATTGCTTCACCAAACGCTCAGCTCGCTCATACTGTAGTGATTGCTTCACCTGTGAAGCAGCTCGCTCAGTATAGAGTGTGTCGACACACGTGTTGGGGGCTAGTGATTGCTTCATCGCGATTGCTTCACTCACGTGTTACCCATCTCTAATACATAACCGTTACTGAGATATTTAGGAAAGGTCACTTTTGGTGACCTTTGACCCCGTATAAAAAGTTACGCAGCACTCGGATCGATGGGGACTTTTGACATTTTGTTCAAGACGCTAGTAGCAAAGTTCACACCAAAATTCAGCTTTCCCCTAATTTTTCCGAAGTTTCGCCTTTTTTATGTCGGATTTCACTGGGCTTTAATGTGAAATATCTGCATTCAGTAATAAGGTAAAGGAAAGGTGAAGATTCAAATGGCCAAATGTACTAGCTGCAGGAAAGAACAGTTCTTAGTAGCACTATCAATTAGTGATGAATTCGAGAGTTTATATGAAATAAATTAAGATTAGCTATTTGAATTCTTAAATTTGGTTATTTCAATAAAACGCTGGTGCACAAAATTTTTGCAATATCGCACGAAACTGTTGTGAATATAATAAATTGTGCAGAATTTTTTTTCTTAAATAAGCGAAATAATTCTCTAAATACCGAAGATAATTATCCTCTCACAGAAAGATATGTTCTTTTTTACGGGTAATTACCTGAAACGAAAGTAATACGCAATATATTTTGATCTTGAACAGGCAAGTTGGAACATAAACACAACACAACCTTTCGCCAAATTCCATTATTTATTTACTTTTCTCACTATTTACTACCATATTCACTTAATAAATTCAAGATTTCGCTATCAGTCTGTTTTCCTTTACCGAAACGAATAGATGGTGCTGTTTTGGAAATCAAATATGCAAACTAATTAAAAACGAAAAAGCAGGTCCTCTTCGGTGCATTATCTTTAATCACGACAACTTTGCTAAAGTTCACATTGAAATTCTTTTAAAAAAATCTTAGTCCAACAATTGCCGTCATGTTCAAAGCTTGTTTGAGCTTAACAGTCGAGAATCCTTTCCACCTGTTTTAATCCCATTCCACCGCGGAAAAAAACAACACTCGTCTATTACTCAGTTTTTTTCGCAGTCAGGTAATTTCCGTAACTAATTGCCGTGAACGTGAAACGGTGTTCAGGATGAGAACAGTTGGAAGAAATTATGTCGTCTATCTCGTCAAAAAAAAAAGCAAACAAGCCAACAGGACTATAATACTAAGCAATTGTGAGGCAATGTCGTCTATAGTCATTCATTATAGCTTGACGATGAGGTGCGGAAAAGCCGTCGTCCTTAAAAGACAACGATGATAGAATTAATGCAAATAAAGCAAGAAATCCGGAGAAAGGGAAAAAAGCACGCCAACGTCAAAAAGGTATAGCCATGAAGTTAACTGCGGAACCCTTCAAATAAATGGATGGAAGTTGTTCATAAGGTCTAGGCGGATGTAATGGTTATAGTGCTATTTAATGCAAACACTATTATTCATTGTATTACCGAAGAAAGTTTGAAAGTTGGACGGTCTAGTTTAAGATTCCTTACGAGAAAGGATCAAGATTTGTTTGCCTACAACAGCTAGTGATGTCTACCGTTACTGGGACAAATTGGATTTGCGAATGGATGACGTCAAAAGGACATGCATTTTTTTATCAGAGATTTGTCGTCAAGCTTAATCGTTTTTAAGTTGGATAAATTAAATGGCCGTGAGAAAATGCTTTCATGGGCTCCAAAGGAAACTGTATTGTTATATTGCTCTTAGTTTTCTCAGTAGTTTCAGTGCCAGGACTCTAAAGTGATGTTAAACTCTTCACATTGCAATGGCAATGATTATGTATTTTACCCTTAAGAAAATAGCTTTAGCTTGAAGATTTCTGCCTCAAGACATGAGTAGGGCAGACCGGGGTTAGTTGACTATAGGGGTATGTAGACTCATTGCGATTAACTAAGTAAAAATCGAGAACTAAGCTGTATAAATTTGACTGTGTATTCAATTTAAGTACCTTCCTCAGTGCAGCAATAGTCGTCGAAGCCAGCGCTTGTCGTTCGCGGAATAATAGAAAAAAACGAAATTACAAGCACGAGAGTGAAAATTTTGTTTCAAATTTAAATTGTCTTATAGTGTACACGCTCATGATATTTGCTTGTCTAATGGTTTCAATTGAAAGTGTATGCATTGGTTAATAGTGTCCTTAACTTGTTTTGCCTGTGATTGGAATTACCTTTTGTCATGAGTGTTTTAAAAAGAAAATGGCGGGTTGGGGCTTATTGACTCACAGCGCAGCGGGGTTAGACGACTCTGAGTCAACTAACTCCATGTTTGGTTTTTATTTTGCTTATCTTTTAAGTTACTACTAATCACATGCTTTTCTTACATCCAGAACGATGAGGACCTACAAACGAAAAACGGAAAGATCGAATACATCTAAAGATGTCATGGAAACTGCTTGTAAAGAGGTTATTTATGACGATAGAAGTATTCGGAGTACGGCGGTTAAGTACGGAATACCATATAAAACTTTACGGAGATATGTCGTGTTTTTTTTTTCAATTTTGTGTTTTTGTCATGGTCAATACATAATTTAATTGATATGGTCAAATAACCCCGTCCACTGAGTCAATCAACCCCAGGCATGGGGTAAGTGGACTCACGGGGAAGCTTTTTTTAAAATAGCAAATACAACTTGAAAAGCTTATTGTGAATAAAATGAAAGGAACTATTCAAAAACCCATTGAAGTAATCAAAACGAAAACGTATTTGTTATGGCTAAAAACTTAACAGTAACATTTGCATAAAATTAATTATGAAAAATGAGTCTACTAACCCCGGTCTGCCCTAGTAGACCCCTGCGTTTACTCGTATAATTGAATAGTGGCAAGAACCTGTTGCGCATCATTTCCTATCATTCTGCATTCCCAGCCCGCCAGACGGTATCCCTACAGCATGCCTGTTATTCATCTTGTCCTTTTCCTATATCCTCTTCGGACTGCCTCACTGCGATAATAACAGTCGGGTTAATATTGGCTCCAACAACTACTGCCACTGAAGTAAAGCATTACATCGTCGCTGCCGTTTAGTTTGTTGTCCTTTCTCTGGCGGAAAATTGGCTTTGTTCAGGCTGGGAGTGGATGTTAAATGAGGTAGCTGTGATATTGCATAATTTAGTGGTAGACGAAAGGCGGCAGTAGCTGTGTCGGTGGCTTGGGTTCATGAAATTATGTGGCGATTGTAGCGAATTAAGGTTATTTATATGAGCTAGAGGCTATAGAGTTATTGCTGTGGATAATTTAAGGTGAAAGATTGCGAAGTAGATAGAAACTGAGTGAAAAGTGAAGTTTGAATTAAGTTAAGGGTTTCGGATTAAAGTTTTCAAGCAGGACATACTTTCTCGGATTACTTTCATCTTTTGAAATAATTAAACAAATGGACTTCATGACAAACGAATGTTGAGAAGTTCGTTTAGAACAATGTGCAGATATTATCTTCTCAAATATGTGTATGTGAAAACACAATTTGAAAAAGAAATAGTGCGTAAAAAAGCGATTTTGTTGAGACAAATCAATATAAAGTTGCAATGCTTTGTAAATTTTGGCTGACAGTATTATTGTGGCTGAAATTAATGAAGTCTGGTTTGATTTTCTATAAAATAAGGGCATGCTTGATTGCATCGAATTTTATGCTTTGAAGGACCATGTGATGGGAGAATAAGCGGCAAAAAATATACATTAGC
This sequence comes from Nemotelus nigrinus, assembly GCA_947369275.1. NCBI lineage: Eukaryota > Metazoa > Arthropoda > Insecta > Diptera > Stratiomyidae > Nemotelus > Nemotelus nigrinus. The sequence goes on from OX376375.1 coordinate 61,029,996, forward strand.
CTCATTTTTATTAGCTCCATAAATCAATGAGTAGTTAATTATAAATTTCTGTAAGAAAAACCGACGAATGGAATTGAGGTTCATCTGGATGCATAATTATTTTGTAATAAAAATCTGCGTTTGTACAATCATAGATCAACGGCACTATTTGGAACATTATATTGAGAGATATTTATCGATGCCAATACTTTGGTTTGCATCCCAAGTGCTTCTAGGACTTTTATAAGCGCCAGGTTTTTGATGATGTACTAAAAAGTATAAAAAGTGTTACTTGCAGATTGATAGGACAGAATATGTATATTTTTACAAATAATCAAAAGTGGAACGCATGTTTCTATACTTTTTTTTGTGGAAAATATTACGTCCAAGTAAATTGACGAACAGTATTTTCTCAAATGCCTTTGAAGGCAAAGGAATGTAAACTGGTATTTAAGAGGGCCGTGAAGATTGTTTTTTTATTTGGGAAAACATAAAATAAAAAAACTGATAATATAACCGATTGTTTAGACAAAGAAAATATACCACTTCCAACTTCCTTAGGTTTTGCTAAAGCATTCGACTCAATCCCACATAACAAAATAAATCAAAAACTACACGCGATAAATATCATCAAGAGCTCGAAACATTGGATTGCTAGTTGCCTAAAGCGTAGGCAACAATCTGTTAAAATCAAGCAGTGTTTGTACTTTCGAATATGGTATACCGCAAGGCACTGTCCTTGGCCCAGTACTGCTTCTCATATATGTCAACGATATTTTCGATTTGCGGTTGAAAGGAAAAATAATTTCATATGCAGATAATACGGTAATTCCATTTGATGATAGAAAATTGGGATAAAAACTATAGCAGAGTATCGTTTTGGGATAAAAATGATAGCAGAGTAAAATAAACGCAGGAAACTGCGAACAGCAGTGCTGTTTGACCAAGACAACGCATCGGCTCACATGGCTGCAGTTGCGATGGTTGCAATTCAAGAAACAGGATTTGAACTGTTTGAACAAAAATCAGCTTTATTCGCCAGATCTAGCTCTCAGTGACTTCTACCGCTTTCCTCGGCGAAAGGAACACCATCAGGGCAAGAAAATCGTTCTGTGATCAGCGAATGTGAATATAGTGCTATGAACAGGAAAGCGCCGCCTGAACAGATGAAGTCTTTTCACTGCTCTGGTGCTCACATAAATGAACAGTGACGAGAACGTCACCGGGTTCAAACGATTTTGTGAACAGGGCATGTGACGTCCGTCGTCTAATCCTATTTCGTTGATATGCATTTATGACTCCCAGTAAAATGTAATGTCTAGTATAAACATAGGGACGACCGTCTCGTGAGGGCAACTGGCAAAACATTCGACAAGACTCAGCAAGACATAGGGTGAATTGTTTACTTAGCAATTAGTTTACTTAGCATGCAACACGCACCATGCACCTTTCGATAGTTGTGACTTATTTTGTTCAGTTCAGTGAACGATGGCTGAGGTACAGGTTGTGGCTATTGCAACTGCCTGGTGTGCGTTGAGTTATTATTAAGGATATGTTTGAAGACCCGGAGAAAAATTCGAAAATGTAAATGAGCACTACCCTCTCGAATCGCTTTGACTCGATGCATAAAACGGACTTCGCTTCGAGCGGCTTCGAGCTAGGACGAGACGGTCATAAACACTCAGGCACAGCAATAAAATGATCATGATCCCTTCATAAAACAAACAAGAGCCGACGAGGAAGCCATTTACACACGCGTGCTTGCCATGAAAAAAAACAGCCGAATAGACAAGGAGACCATTTACACACTCACCTCGTAAACATTTGCCATTCTTCGGCGAGAGTGTAAACGCGGCATAAGAGATTGAAGTGCGTCTGGTTCGGAAAGGCACATCAGGGTTTATCGACACGTCGAGCAGAGCAGTAAGTCGCAGAAAACCGTCCGAGACTAATTCATACATCTTAAAGCCTATTATATTAGCGAAACTTATTGAAATTTCCCCATGCGCGGGTTCTTTCCTCTTAGTTATTTTCTTGCTTCTCTTTTTTCATCTCCTCATTTTGTCAATTTGGTGAGTCAAAGCTTGCTCGACGGCTCTATAGTAAGCGGCGCGCACGACCCGTCTTCAGCGGGCTAACCCAGGACGCAAAGGAAATATGACTTTCAACTAACGTAAAGGATTGCATTCGATTTTTCTTGAATTCACGAAAGGCTAATCAAATTTCGATTTCAAAATATTACGGCTGAAAAAAAAAGTTCCAAAAATTGAAATTTACAGCAAATATATTACGAATGCTACGCGCTTCTGTCAAATCGTGACGACCCTCTCTACCTGTTGCTATGCCGACCAACTTATGAAGTTGAAACTATTCTATCGGTTCCTTGTCGTTTAAGTTTTGAAAGCTTTTAGCCTGAATAAGAAGTAGGAAACTAAAATTAATGGCTTTTTGTTTTACGATTGTGGGTCATTAACTCCGCGGAATGAGTAGGTAGGTCAATAACGATAGTAATTCAGAGAAACGTAATAAGTCCAGAAAGTCGAAAAAGTTATATCAGAAGATGCCAGTTATACTGGCGAAAGAACAGCTCGCAGAAATGATTGGAGTATCAGATACAACAATTTTAGATATTTTTCACGATCAGCTAGGCGTTACTAAGGTCAGCGCAAGATGGGTGCCGAAAATTCTCACGCCGCATAAAAAACAACAGCGAGTGAAATGTTTTTGTGCATTTTTGAACCGTCCATAAAGTGAGCTTCGGTAGCTTAACACTTCGTAGGAAGAAGTGTTCAAACGATGAAGAAACGAAGGTCCCAGTTTCGGCTTACTTTTCAAAAAAAAAAAAAAAAACACAGCAGTCGAATGTCTGGAAAAAGAAAAATAAATTTGCATTTTTATTTGCCCTTCTTAGCCTCCCATTCTGCGAATTTATTGATCCACCCTTTTATGACATGCTAAGTCCATGATCTTTCGAAAGCAGAATATTTTCTTTTGTTCAGATTGTATTCTGGCAGTGTGTTGTTTGCTGACAGCTGACGGAACTGAAGTAGCGGCTGGCCAAATTACCTGCAATAATTTTTTCTTCCCGTAAAATTTATAGCGGGAGAGGAAATTAGTTGAATAAATTTATCTGAATTTCTAAGCTTAAACATCTGTCCAACATCTGTGTGACTTGAGCATCTTGATCCATAGGAGAATGGATGTTCCAGGAAATCATAGACAGGAAATTCCAGGAGGAAACAGCTGAATTCGAGGACTAAGCTACAATTGTTGAAACTGCTAAAAGAAAACATGCAGGAAGCGAAGGTTGTGTTGCAACAGTTTCTCCCAGGCGACAAGAAGTCCACATTCCGAATTCCTCAAAGCAATTGAAGATTGCACAGAGATCGGCAAAAGCAGCCAAGATGGAGACGCACAGCAAGCAGCCCAAACATCAGCACCATTGAAAATATTAATGACTGTGACATGCATTGAAGTAAATTGTGAAATTTGGAGCAGTAACCGAATTAGTGATTCTTCTAGTAGCACCATCCAGCAGAAGGACGAGAAGAATAGAGCGAGCAAAGAACTGTTGATTTGTATTTAACATGAGTTATCGTCCCAAACTTGACCAAAACTGTCACTGGCAAAGGTTCCCAGCTTGAGCACTGAAATGATCTAAATGCTGCAATATCTTCGGCATGGTTTTATATTTTTAATTTGCTCTTGGGTTGGTACATGCTATGAGTGAGATTTCAACAAGAAGTCTTTTTGATAGAAGGAAAAGGATTTTCACCTGCCCTTTACCTTAAAACTTATCACTTTGTGTGAACTAATACATATTTAGTCTTGCAAAGCGCTCGTCTACGGCTTGCGCTCTATAGCAGCCGAGGTTAAATTTTGATAGATAGTCTCCAACCAAAAAGGTCATTTCCATTGTCAAAATTTCTTATTCTAGCATTTTAATATTTACCTGAAGATTCCAAGTTCTAGTACTAGGTTTCAAACTGATTCAAATCGGCAGTTTTTCATCTCATTTCACTTCCATTTTTAAAGCTTCCAGATTTGTTCTTGAATGCAATATATACCAAATAAATCAGTCAATCAGAAAAGACACATCTTCTTATCCTACTTACATACATATCCTGCAAACAATCTTGCTAATCAAATTTCCAAATGATTTTCTCAATCTCATATGCCAAGAGGATTTTTCACTTTTGATATCTCCTCCTATACTCATAAAATCCTCGTATTATCATGTCATTGTATGAAAAACAAAACAACTCAGCTCAATTCGACTCCTTCACCTTATTATTGTCCTCGTGTAACTCTCTTAGTTTCGCATTGCTCGTCTACATATCTTCTGATTCCTCTACGCTTCTACTTCAATCTCTCAATTCAACTATAAAATAGACATTCAACTGAATTGCTTGCGTTCAATTTTCAAAAGTCAGAAGCTGTATTGCTCTGCTTACCTTATATCATCACGTCATAGATCTTGCTATAGTAAAACGGGAGGAAAATAATTCTTTCATGTTGTGATTTTTCCAAACAGGGTTGATTTTACCAACATAATGTTATTAAATGTGCGGAAAAATCGCACAGTATTTTTCGGGCTTTTTTTATACTGAGTTTGTTAGAATGTTTTGACTGTTTTTGTGTGATTTTTCGTGCGCGATTGCTCGGGGAGCTTTTTATTCTCATTCACAAAATGAGCAGATATTTGGTTTGATTTTTTTTTATGTGTAGTATATCTGTGCCAGTAGTCAGTTCTGAAATGTGAAGATGGAATTTCCCTCAAAAATGTTTCTATCCTTGTTTATTTTATATTCAATACGGAGAACATAAATATGGAGGTGGGGCTGAAATTTTTCAGAAGCAGAGTTGAAATTTTTCGGTTGAACACAACCGTATTCCAAGGGTTGATTCACTAGCTCCTTCAAAAATGAAATTTATGCTGCCTGCTCAAGGCAGTTTTATGTTCCCTGGCAGTATTCGACCTGAATCACTTCAATTGGATAACACTTACCAGCTAGAACGACTTGTATGGGAAATCTCTTATTTATTGTGCTAGTTCTAATTATTGGTAGCCGCGAAAAGTAAATATTTACAAAGTTTTTTGTTCGGTATATTTTCAGCGTCTCTTGGATTGGATAATGTAATATTTCAACAGTCCTTTGAAATGATGAGGTATACATACGCTGATATCCTGTCAGATACAGTATTCTCCGCTTACCACAATCCTGTTGGGACTGATTATAAGTGCTTGACCGCATTTATGTCCACTTTATAAAGCACTCCTTTGTTTTTTAGAAAATATTTCGAAAATTATCACATTTATAGGAAGTATTTACTCTAAAATACCTTACTTTAATCATAAAAGTCTTATTTTATTTATTAATTTATTTAATTAAACTATAATTAATCAAATAACATAAATGTCTGCATTACTAACTTTTCTGCCAGCAACAAGTACATAACTTTTTGCGGAAGCAAGGTTCTAGAAAAAAATATCCAATCGAATACGTCCCAACTAAAAATTTGTTGAAAATTCTGGGCGTGGTTACTTTTCCAAACCAAAAATTTAAATTTTCAAAATATAAATATAAAGAGAAGAAGACAGTAAACACCTTTTTCAGTGTCCGTATCCTCTTCGCATATAGAAGAGTCTCGTACTTCGTCTAAAGGAGAAGCAGCCAGCTTAGAAAACGGATCTTCAAACATGCCGGTGGCATCAGACAACCAAACACAGTACCGTTTAAAACTGTCCTTACAAGTGACGAAAGCACCACGAAGGACGCCTTCTCTTTCTCTTCTAACGCTTTAAATATCGTCAATGATAATTTTCCTCCTTTAGATCCAAGGTTATCAACAAGCTTCAATGGATGGCCTGTCTGCTGATTACAGGAGCAATGAGCTCCACCCCAACAGCAGGTATGGAAGCTCTTCTAAACCTTGAGCCGCTACACCTCAAAATGCAGAAGGAAGCAGCGAAACAAACCATTAGCCTACAACAGGGCTACAGGTATAAATCAGGGGACCTTAAAGGCCACCTTAAAATCCTGGATGAGGTTACGCCTATAATGGAAATGTTGAACCTCAGGGACCAAATAAATACCGGAGCAGCATTCGGGAAGAGGTTCAAGGTCATAATTCCATCAAGGGACAAATGGAAGGATGGACCACCTCCCTCGTACAAAGGAGCGCAAATGTGATATACGTATGGTTCAAAGATGGATTGTGGAGTAAGAGCAGGGATCGTAGGTCGCAAGTGCAAAATGCATTTCCCTCTCTCAAAGGAGGCCACTATCTATCAAGCAGAACTATCTGCCATACTAAGAGCCTCACAAACAATATAGATAAGGAGCACTAAAAGGGTCAGAATTTTCGGATAGTCAATCGGCTCTCATGGCTATAAATCGCAATCAAATAAATTCGGCTATACTCCTAGAGATGAAAGAGAACAGCCTCGAGTTGATATGGATCCCCGGCCATGAGGGGCACCAAGGAAACGAGGAAGCTGATACCAGAGCCAAAAAAGGAGCAAAAATGCCCCATAGAGATGACCATAGGACGATCACCTAGATCTTCGCAAAGTTGCAAGTTCAGTACCATACGTACTATTTTCCTGAGGAGAAAAACCTCAACATCATCCGATGAGGTCAAACTAGACCTGGAAAGATAAGGCTCCCGTCCGATTGAGGTCTTCTCTTTGAAAACTAGAAAGAGTCTTTCCAAACTGATCAAAGTACTCTTTCTAGTGAAGAGAAAAATATATACAACGTTCAGGCTATTTGTCACTTAGTGTGTCAAATTAAACCTCAAAACGCTAATGACACAACTGCCAGCAGTATGGTCATTCAGCCAACAGCTGTAATGCCCAACTACGATGCATCAAATGTGATGGACTTTACCATCAAAAATTTTACACAAACCAGCCTGAACAAAAGCCGAAATGTGTCAATTTAGGCGGAGAACATCCCGCAAGCTATGGAGACTGCTCCAAAAACATTGGGAATTTTTTTGCTCAAGTAGCCAGATCTACTCCGGTTTCATCTTCTCCTCCAACAAACATTACCATTCTAGCAGATAACTGGATTCTTCTTTATGTTAAATTAGTGACTCCCACAAACTGCCCGAACCAAAAGGGACAGTTCTTCATCATCATGCAAAAACAACTTCAACAACTTCAACACAATGATGAAGAACATGATGGCGAAAATAGTCCAGGGTTTGTTCCCTGCCTAATCTTCAACAGCATGGACTCTCTTTACTCCAGTAAAATGAATTGAGCAAATCGAATATTCATCCTTACGTGGAATGCGAATTCCATGTTGCCAAAAAAAAGGTGAACCAATTCAATTTTCAAGCGATTGCAGAATTGATATCATTGATCCAAGAAACCTTTTGAAACCGGGACACCCGCTACGAATCCGGAACTATTACATTTACAGAAATAATAGACTTACTGGTAGGGGAGGAGGTTTTATAGCTTTGCAGTAGAGAGTATTCTGTGTTTAGATGTTCCCGATGAGCCGACTTACTTTGGCCCTATCTGCAGTCATATCTTAGACATTGGGCTATCCAAAAATATAAATCAGAGTACGCTTATAAATCTATTAGATGAGCTCCACTCGGATTTTCAAATTGAGGATATTTTCATCGACTCCCCAATCAAATGGAAAATAGCTACAGACTAGCAAACCTTCCGGACTTCTTTGTCCAATGAATCCATCTAAGTGCCAGAAACGGCAAGAGATATATAGGAAAACATTGAGCTTCTCACCGATAAAATCTAAAATTTCGGTTATACCCAGCAAAACCTTTACGAACTTCTAAACTCTATCAAAATAATCATAGAGACGAAAAATCAAATTTAAAAAACCAGCCAGAATTACTGATTATCCTACACAGTAGCAGGAAGCAAACCGGATAACTAGTGTCATTTGTAACCAGTTTGGAAAATGCAAGAATGACCAGTGGAAGCATTTCATGAGTAGTTTTGATCCTGATAGTGACACACTGTGGAAAATTTCTAAATATTTTATAACCAACAGCAAACCAAACATGCTACCCATCTACTCGTCTTCTGGCCTTAAGTATAGTAATGCTGATATAGCCGAAGGTTTTGCCGATTATCTAAAATTTCAATTTCATGAGAACACTTCTGTGGTCGACGATCTTGAAGAAGAAGAAGAATATACTGAGCAGGTTGCGACTAGTGATGGGCTCAAAAACGCGAAACAGTTTGCAAAAAAACGTTTGGCTGTAAAAAACGAACGAAAAGTTTTTCCAAATAGCAACAAACAGTTTTTTTCAAAACGAACAGTTTTTATAAAACAAATAGTTTTTCTAAAACCATTAGTTTTTCTAAAACGAACCGGTGTTTAAAACGAACAGTTTTCCTAAAACGAACCGTTGTTCTGAAACAAACAGATTTTCTAAAATGAGTAGTGTTTCTAAAAAGAACGGTTTTTAAAACGAACAGTTTTCCTAAAACAAACCGTTTTTTATTTAAACGAACCGTTTTTTTATACGAACAGTTTCTCTAAAACGAACATTTTTTCTTAAACGCACAATTTTTCTACAACGGGCTGTTTTTCTAAAACGAATAGCTTGTAAAATCGAACTGTTTGGCAGTGGAAATTAGTTTGCGAACGAAAAACTGTTTCTCAGCGGCAAACTGTTTGGTAGAGAAACACTGTTTGGCACCGGCGAACTATTTCGTATCGGCAAACTGGTTTTCAATGACACACTGTTTGGTTATGGAAAACTGTTTAGCTGCGGAAAATAGATTTCCAGAGGCAAACTATGTATAATACGAGGTTTTCAGAATTATCAAGTGCGTATTTTTGCGTCTCTATCATGAGCTGATTAGCGAAGGTAGCATTGAAAACAACTGTACACTGAAACAACTGAAACTGTTGTTTTCAATGCTGCTTACCCTAACCAGCTTTTGATGGCATACGACCATGTATGTTGATGATTTACGATCATGTGTACTGATTGACGTATGATTATAATATATTGAAAAATAGGGCTAGTATAAATTCAGTTTGGAAGCTCTTAGTACTATCAATTTATATTTTAAAATGTATATTCGAAACACATAATACGTAAAAAATTCATTGTACTGAATTAATTGAAGATTATTCAAACTATGAACTAGGTTTAATAACATTTTTTCTTGTCATTAATTCAAACTGTTTTTTTAAACAGTTGTTTTTTTTTTCAAAAAAAAAAGAACGGTTCGTTTTCGTTTTTTGGAAACAACAGAAACGCCCGTCACTAGTTGCGTCACAGTTATTACACAGCACAAACCCAAGAGGAGACCCTGTTCCACCAGCTTCTATTGAATAAGTAAAAAGCTTGATCCGCAGTCTCAAAAAAAGAAAATTCTCAGGTCCAACCTGTTATATTACCAACCTATTACCACCACCGGCTCAAAAGGTAACCAAAATGTCGGAAACTGGTAACAGTCATAGTCATCCCACAGCCCGGGAAAGACTTAACTTTCTCTCAAAACTGGCGTCCAATCAGTATTCTTTCCTCTTCCGCTAAACTCACGTAACACGTTTTCCTCTCTCGTCAAAAAGAGAGCAAAGGGTTTTTAAATAAAACGGAAAAAGAGAGAAAAGCTCTTTTAAATTAAATGGAATTGTTTTTGTGGGATGATTAAAATTGAAAAAAAATGTATAACTAAGTGGTTTCAAAAGTATGCACTGGTTCTCATCAAAAGTCAGCCGCATAGTGCATACCTGGCTGATGTGACCACTTACAGTGGGAGATCATTAATTTGTATTTACGTTAGCTGTGACAAATTTTAACATCCTCGACTTATATCTAACGATATCATTTACTCATACAGGTTATTAATTTTCACAAATTGTTCATTGGAATATGATCCAATGAAAATCATTTTAAAATTCATCTAATTTCTGAAATATCTGCAGCTTTCAGATCGTTTCCAAGCAAATTTCAAGCTACTCTTCCGCGAAAAAAAAAACAATCCTTTCCATCAAAAATGTCATTTTCCACTTAGCCTGACCAACCTGAGTACTAGCAGTGCAAAAAACTTGCAAAGAAAAAACTCAAACGAAAATTGACTCCTACACTCTTCTCTCCAACCCAAAAAAATCTCCAATATTTAGGAAATACGATGCCTTCCACACCAAACTTTAAACCACCCCACGAAATCTTCGACTGAAAATGGATCTGTTGCATATCTATGTACATATGTGTCACCAGTCAATTCTAACTAGTACACTTCCACCACAGAATATGCTAGTCTAAATAAAGCGCATGTGACACTAAAACATGCTAGAAAAAAAACATGAAAGAGATTTACTTACATCACGTCCCTTCGTATGAAGGGTATCATAGGTTTCTGCTCTAGTGCTGACGTTTTTTAGCTTGGCCGGTCTTCGTATCAAAGAACTGCGACCATCCTCGTCTATGTTTACAAAACTGCCGGCCCGTGACCGTACGTCCTGCGAAAGCTTACGTTGCTGATTGCGCGGCGTTGGCGATAATTCGCGTGAAGAACGATGATGGTTTGTTGCACTTGCACCAGGACTTGCAGTCGAGATGGGTCCCGATGGCGATGCAGATGTTGCCGTTACAACAGGAACACAATTCCCACCGAACGTGGTGGTCGTCGTCAATCCATCCGAACTAGTCATGCGAACTTGTCCGTTCGGCACGGATATACTTAACCGCTTTTTGTCCGGTTTGTTGCATTTCGATTCCATGGGATGAGACTTTTTCGATACACTTCCACGGGGGGATCGGTTGTTCACTTCCATATGCTTCTCATAATATTCGGAATCTGGGGCTCCTATCGAGTGTCGGGGCGTTACGATACGATTGGAACCTCGTCCTTCGCTCAGCACTGCTCCATTCGGAACGGACCCTGCATTCAAATTAACAGCATTGATCGATGTCCCATGGCCAGAGTCTTCACCTTCATTAAGCACACATTTAGCACTGTCTGCAGAGACGCTTTCGTTTTCTGTTGACTTGGCTTTTCGAAGCGAACCGATTCGCAAATGCTCCAGCATCGAATTGAAATGATGCGACATCATGATTTAAACGGTTCGGTTCGATTGACTGCTGCAACCTCCACAATCGATATACTTTTGGCTTTGCAAAGCCTTTGCACACGAGTCTTGAACACTTTGTTGTTTTTCGTTGCCGGCAACAGGAGTGAAAACTGGGCCTTTTAAGAGGCTTTCAACAGATTTTCATGGAATTTTCGACGATGGCTTTTCGTATGCTACGAGTGTAAGTTTTCAATCCACTTGGAGTTATTTCTTCAATTCGAATCGAATGACGACTTTTTCTGAACAGGATATGGCCCTTGCTTTGCAATTTCGCATTTGGAATTGTGTTGGTTTTGTATTTTTTTGGTTATTTTATTGAGTGGTTTGAGATGCGCCTTTTTTTCCTTTTATCGAACTGAAATTTTTTTGGTTCAAATAGAAGACGTCTTCTACTAGCCGCTCTGAAAGCAAAAGTTGAAGAAAAACGTTGAAATTAATAAAAACAGGAATTTAATTTTCAGTTTTAATAATAATCTTGAATGAAACTTAAAGAGGTCAGAAATTTGAAAAAAAAATTACTTAATTTTATGTACAATTTTTTCTGGTTTTAACCGTCAATAGGTACAAGTGCTGTTTGCAATATGAGTCAATCAGTGTGAGTTAATCAATTGTGTCACTCAGTTTTTGATTGTAGAATTATGTAAGTATTGAACAGGTGTTTATTTAAAGAAAATAATGAATAAATGGAGATGATAGAAACAACGATTCGCAAGTATAAATACAAGTTTATTTTGGGAAATAAGGAAATCTAAGAATAAATGTTCTTCACAAATTATTTTTGTCCATTTAGAAATAATATTTTTGGCACTTTAGCAAATAGTCAATATTTGACAATATGCTTTCACAGGAAACAGACATTGAAAATGCAAAAAGTGTTCTCAACACTATCTTAAAAAGTCAAGAATATACTTCCTTCTTTTCAGCCCGCGATAAGCGTATTTCCTGTTCTTTCTTGATTAGGCTCTTGCAAATATTTTTCACTTTCAGTCGTTCCTGCAGCTTACGATCCTAATCATTTCGTCAAAGTTCTTCCAAAGTAGTGCAGGTTTGGTAACTACTACTTCATTTGAATCAACAGCTACTAAAGAGGCTAATGGCAGATTAATTTGGCTATCAGCATCACAGAATTTACTAGTTTATGTGAAGTAGAGGCGTCCGAAAATACATGCCTCTTAAATTGAGGGTCTAAACAAACACCGCTCTAACACAAAACAGTATTTGCGAATGAACTTATTTGACAATATATTCTGTCATCAATATGTCCTGTAAATTTCTTAGTAATCCGATGAAGATAATCAACACAAAAAAAGAGAAAACACTAAACTTAAAAACAAATATTTGCTTAGTTTTCAGAATCCATTTTTTCTACAATATCATTCATCACACTTTCATTACACTACACATCAGAGAATCGGCCCAAACAGGTACCAAAATTCCAAGAGGATGTCTAATCACTAGTAAAATACGAGGACCCGCTGTTACTTGGATATTTTTTTTATAAGTTTCAGGTATTATCCCTAGTACAATAAAAGGAAGCAAGCACGCAAAAATGACTTTGTGGCTGTAGCCATACAAAATAATGTCCGGCCTGGTGTTTTATACGCCAGCCATTTTGTGGCAGAAAATAAAAACGTAGAGAGGAGAAAACCTTCTGCTCGCACTACTCAACCAACTAGTTTGCCTAAAAATAAACCACAACCAACCGTCGAGTCGATAGTCTTTGGTGAATGCTAAAATCTTTTTGGCTGTAATCTTTTCGCCTTGGTAAATCAGATCAAGGGTTTCATCCTAACTTTGAGATAACTTTCTTCTCAATCAGAGAAACGAGACACCTTTATTTCGCTCGTCATTTGTTTAGTCGCTAATGCATCCTCTTAAATTTGCAGCCTTAAATATCGCTACTTTAGCTCCCATCTATAACAGGAACTTTGTTCTTGAATTACTGAATCATAAGAATCCTGATATTCTATTTCTATCAGAAACCAAGCTGAAACCCCGCCACCGTGTAGCCATGGATGACTACAAAAACATTCGTGAGGACAGTTTTGCGAACCCAAATTCCTTAAAACTAGGTACAGCACTATTAGCTAAAGAGCGGATTCAACCCCAACGGCATTTAATCCCAGGACTTAAGGCCACCGGAAGTAATCTGCATCAGCCTCCAACTAGGCAATGACTAAATAGTATTCAATGGCACCTATGCCCATCCTGAATTCAGTGGTTCAGGACCTCGACTGCATCTTCACTTGGGCTGGTCATCATCGAGGGTGGTTTCAATGCTCCAAAAAATCCACCAACTTCGCTTCCCGTGATCTGCCACACGATATCATGCAGCTGCAGAATCGGAGGAAATCTTTAAGACGATGTCTTACCAGAAGCTACCACAGATACTTAAATACCGAAAACAACCCATATAGGTACGCTTTTGCCCTCATTGAAGGCTTCAATATTATCATTATGGTGAAGACCAGAGCCCATGTTAATAAGAAATTCGAAGAACCTCTCCAACAAATACTACCTGGCCGTAAAAGATTAAAATGTAATTTCACTGCTAACGGCAATTAACTCCCTAAAGCTATCGCAAATGCTATTGCTACCGCCTTTTCTCTCATCTATCGTGGTGATCCCAATTTTGCATCAGTCGTCAAAACTTCTGTCTCCAACTTTCGGTATGAAAATCAATCGTTGACCCTTTCTACGTTCAGTTCAACCGATCTCCTACAGATCCACAAGGTCATGGAACCTTCGTGAATAAACAAACTCTATTTACTTTGGTTTCGACCTTCTCATATAAAAATTTCTGGGAAAGATAAAATTTGCAACTTTATCTTAAAAAGGCTTCCTACTTACTTCTTTGAGCAGATCTCTGTTTTATTCAACTTTTGTCTAAATATAGGATATTTTTCCATTGCTCGGAAGCGTCCAAAAATATTTCCTTTTCCAAAAGCGTCAGGATCTTACGATATCCTCAACGCCCGTCCGATTTCTCTTTTCTCGAACTTGGGAAAACTACTCAAAAGGTTCTTAAAAACACATCTGAACCACTCCATAGAAGAGAAGCACATCATACCTGGAAGACAATTCGGTTTTAAAGCCAAGCACTCCACAGTTCACGCGTTGATGGTTCTGAAAAGTGCAATTCAGGAAAGCATCCAAAAAGGTTTTGATTGATCTACAGAATGGCTTCGATTCCGTTTGGATTGAAAGACTCCTGCACAAAATGATTAATTTTGGTTAAGTGGCAGAAGGATTTTCGTCACCTTCAATGGGGCTTTTTCTGACGAATTTCTAATCAAATCAAGTGAACCTTAAAGCTCTGTTCCTGGCCATATTTTATTCAATTTTTTCACTGCAGATATCCCAGGAATTTCAAACGATTCTCCCACAGGTGTTTCTATCAACCTATATGCAGATGATCTCCTCTTCTGGAAATTGCAGCATAACTGGCACTTTGTAGTGGCAGTGTTACGCAAATTAGTTTGTTCCATATTATGCAAAATGGGGCTTGCAGGTAAATGCCAACAAAAGAGAGCTGATATTTTTCAGAGGTAACCACACAGATTTCAGGAAGAGAATCAAAGCTTCCAAAAAATCTAAAATAACTAGGTAATCAGCCCATCGCAGACAGTAAAATACCTCGGCATAAATCTCGAACTTCGCTGGAGCTTCAACCGGCATGTTCAGACAAGCCTCAATAGGGCAGCCAGTGCATACCATTTAATAGGCTGTATCTTCAAGCCAAGCTCCACTATATCTACTCAAGCTAAAATTATTGCCAATAAGCAATTGATTAGACCGATCCTTACCTACGGTGCCGCTATCTGGTCTTCGGCCCCTCCTAGCGAAATTGAGAAGCTGACAAAAATCGAACGCTATTATCACGTCTCTTTATTTTAAGGTCAACGGCCACTATTATCGGAATCGTGACCTGTACCAAAAAACGAAAATGACACCTCTCTTCTCTTATTTGGTTTAAGTGGAAAACAATGCAATTCACCGTGCCATAGAGCACCCTAACCCCATCATTCAATCGCTTCATCTAAGACCTGGATTCTAACGATCAAATTTTCATCTTAGGAATAGCTCATAGGCGATGAGCTAATCACTTATCGCACAAGTTCCCAGTGAACTTGTTTGTTTTTTATTGAACTAATCCAAGCATCTCTTGCATTCCTCACTTCTCTCTTAAGAACTAAACCCGAACACGTACCGACTTTCCTCTTTTTTCTCTTATCTTCTTTTTAACATACAGGTTAACCAAGCAATTGAGCTCAGCTACAATTCACGTTTAGAAATAAACGAAATTCCCGAAAAGGTAAGAATTTCGAGCCATAAGCCATCAATGCACAGCTCAAATGTCCAATATCAGGTTAAGAAATAGTTTCAGGTTATCTATTTCAGCTCTCCACCTATTCATTGCCGAAAAACCTACCTCCCGGAACTAAATTTATTCATTTAGTTTCACTAGTTAATATAAAAGCACCAAATTTATCCAACGACCTTGAATTTAACGCCCCGTTTATCAAAGCATGAAAAGCTTTAGAAATCTTCACCGGATCGAACTTTTTTTTGCGGTAATAATGGTAATTAGTCAAATTCAAAAGCATATTGAAATTCAGCGCATGTATCAATTGGGCTACAGACATAGCGACATATGTAAAACATTGAGGGTTCATAAGAATACCGTGAAAAAATGGTGCAACGCGAAGGAGGGAACGTAGACAATATGAAAAGAAGTGGTCGTCTGTCGGTACTTTCCACAGAATCGAAGAGAAAAATTCGGGCATTGGCTGAAAATTAATCAGGAACAGGAACGCAAACAAAAGGCCGCTAAAAAGTGTCGAGTCGAACCGTTCAGCGATACATTCAATCCACTAACTGGAGCCGACAAGCCTACAGACAACTCATCAAACTATTACTTTCCGATAAGAACATTCTAGACTGGCTGAACTTCTGTCAAAAGCTAAAAAATCCTGGAATTGCTGATGACAATGTACGTGGTCAAACCCGGCGTGCATACATCCAGAATTTAACTGCATCCAATACCTAATCGGCAGAATAGAACAGTGAGGACCAGCGATACCGCAAATATTCCCGTAATACAGACCCTGAAATTCGGCTTAAAAGTCATAGTAGCAGCCGCGGAATGAGCCAACTTCATTTTGTTGAGCAAAGAGAATATTACAGGGAAATTATCCTCCCTGTTTTCGCACAATGTCTTAATAATCACCATTAATTTATGGATAGAAGGCAAGTAATTTTGATGCAAGATGGAGTCAAGGCGCATACAACTATCAAAGCTTATGAGGTAATTGATGAACAATTTTCTAATGTGTTGATTGATTGGCCTGGTGATTCCCCTGATTTAAAGCCAATTGAAAATGTGTGGTCAAGATTACAGAAGAGTATCTTTAGAGATCACATACCAAGAAATATCTGGGAGCTCATTCGACGAATACAAGTTAAGTGGGACGCAATTCCGGTAGAGTATCTAAGAAATTTATGTGAAAGTTTCAGAAAGCGGGTTTTAGACTATATAGAAAACACAGGAGAATATACTTCGTACTACCTTATGTGTCTACTTTATAATAAAACTATTATATTAAACCAATTTCTTTTCATTAAAAATTTGTACAAGAAATGCAGAAACTTTTGTGCCACCCGGTAGATTATACAAATTTTAATTTTGTAAAAAAAAAATACTCTTTACAAAATATTTATTGATGGCCGTCACATTAATTTTGGAGAACACGATTTGATTTTTCTTAACTTTTTTTTAATTTTGTAAACTAAAATACCTCGTAATATACCTCGTAGCTCACTCTCAAAATATGATTCAATCCTAGAAAATAATTTCATCAATTTTCAAAAGCTATGTAATTACTTATAATGAAAAAATGTCGTTCAATCCGTAAAGCTCAATCAAAACGTATATTAAGAACATAAGGATTTTCTGGCCTGCCTACAATCTAACAACGAAAAAAGCATGTCAGTAATTAAGCTCTGAATATTTTTTTACTAATTCACATCCCCTTCTCTCTCTATAAACACCAATTTTTCACAAAAGTCTGCATAAAATCAAAAAGTTTCTAACTTGATAGACACTTTACTTTCTTGCCCTTTTTTGTTTGGCCATGAAAATATATTCTTTCAAACTGGTTTGCACCTTAAATTGTTGGAGAGTGTAATGACTTTAGAGCTTGTGTCAGCCTGCAAGGTGGGATGACAATGATCAGAAGAAGATACAAGAGATAAAGGTTGATATCAGAATTGATTGATTTTGATTAATTTATTCAAGAGATAAGGCATTTAGGATATAAAGCTATATATGTCTGCCGTCAAAGATACGAAAGCCATTTTTGAGCTGTGATAGTGACATTATTTGAACTCTTAAAATTAATATTTCGAAAGAGGTTGCGCATTTTTAGTGAACTTTCAACTTTCGTAATCGTAGGCTGCTATAAATATTTTTTTTTACATCTTTGCTCGTGGTTTTTCATTTTTGACCATTAAAAAGTTTTTGATTCTGCCCCGAATTTTAATTCAATTCAATTCAAAATTAAAAAAAAAAATTTCTTTACTTTACACCCATACATAAATATGTGCATTCTTAGTTCAACTTAAACTTCGAATCTTGCGACTGTCCTATTTCCGCCTGTTGGCTTTTATCGTTTTTATTCTGACTTTGTAAAATATTGCTTCTTACATGCTAAAAATAACGCATGGATTGTACAGGTGCCTGGAATATCTGGAAAATCTTCCAAGTCTTCTTTTTGCTATTTAATGCTATTAAATAAGGCTAATGTTTTTTGAAATTGAATGCCCAATCAAAATAAAACAACACATTTGATCTTCTTTTGTTTTTTTTCAGATAGTATTTAAAACATGGAGAAAGTAGACATTGAAGTGAAAGAAATGTATTTGCGAGGAAAAGCTATGAGCTGAGAAGAGTGACGATGTTTTCTCTCTATAACGCAAGAGAAATTAAAATGTAATTTTTTTTTGTAAATAAAAAAGTCTAAGTTAATAAATTTAAATAGTGTGTTAGTGACTATTAACTATTAGTAGAGAAACAAAAACCATTTGTGAAAAGTGTTGTGAGTAAAATTTTTGTATGAGTTTAAAGAGCTTGAGTGTACATTTTTTATTAGTGAATATTGTAGTGTGAGAGTTTGTTTTTTTGGTGAAAAACTGAAACAAAGTGCTTTGTGGCTAGCTGTGAAAATAGGCTGGAATATCATGCGAATCGAATATGTTTTAATAAGTGAGTAATTATATTAAGCTTTTTATCATTTGCGCTATTCTATAATCTGTCTTTGGCTAAGAAATGCAATTTTTATAAAATTTTATAATATTTTATAATATTTTTATAATTTATATAATATATTTTATAATATTTTTATAATTTATATAATAATATTTTATAATATCTGTTTATATTTAACAATTTTAAATTTAACGGAATATTCTTCTCAGACAGTCGCCAGCACTGTTAAAATTGAAAGAAACATATATAAATAATCTACTATATACTTTTCCTCATAATTATAGAGCAATGTAGGTTATTAGGTAGTCTTCAGAATGTATATACTAAAGCAATGACACACATGTAGAATCCAAAGTTCCGATATAATTACAAAAGTTCCGATATAATTGCAGCGGAAATAATTGAAAACGTATAAAATACTGCAGTCCATTCTCTATGTATACCCTCCACGTTATTTTCGTTGTTTATTTTTATTTTTTATTGATAATAGGAAATACCTTCAGTAAAATTCACCGCTATTTCTGTGTTGAATGAGCATAACTCATAATTCATCATTGTCTGACGGAAAAAAAGACTACGTGAAGGAGCAACAAACAGCACTTTCAGTACAAAAGCTCCTGATTTTTTTTTCTTAGCAGATAGTGGGTAATGCAGCTTATATATGTAATATCATGACAAAATAATACACTAGTTGAGGCAAAGATGTCAACAATCATGAGCACGGTATAATTGGCGAAGTCCTTCCACGGTTGTCTTGTTTCGCTAGTTCGGCAGTGCTCAGCAGGACATAAAAGGCGGCAAAAACATAAATACAAAGTCAAATCAAATATTCAAGTGCGTACACTGTCAAAATAATCCAACAAGTTAGAGTTCCCTGCCTGCCATGGGAAACATAATTTTCTTTCCCACACACACACAGACATCCGGAACTTATTTTCTATTTGAACACACAAAAATCCAAATCAAATGTCTCATAAGCTCATGTAACGTAGTTTTATCTAGAACAAGAGGCCACTTTCTGAGACATTGTTTTATGTAAACAGAATGCGCAGATCTGTTAAAAAATTTACAAAACTGTTCAAGTTAAGATATCCAATTTTAATTCAATGGGATAATGTAAGTAGTTTTTCCACTTCAGTGTTGTTAAAGTTAGTTAGAAATTTAACTCTTCAACAGTTCCACAAAGGACCAGAAGCGCTATTCTTAACCCAAACTCATTTTCAAAGGATTTCGTTTCAACGTCCCCAAACCACACATACTCATTGTACCTCTTATCTCAAAGTCTGAATAGAAAATAGAATGGGATGAAGAGACTTCTACAAAAAGAGAAATGTGAATACTTACGCCATCAGACATATCTTTTTACCAGAATATAACTATGAAAAACCAACCAATTTTCGACGAAAAATAGCGGACTTCCTTGAAAGAATGAATATTCTCGCGACATCCGTCACTTTCATGTGCGAATAGTGGAAAATCGAAAAATTTGTCTTTAAGTGATGAACACTTCTGTGGGAGAGGAAATCTATAACCTTCAAATAAATTAGAGAAATTGATATTCATTTTAATGATGAGAATCTATGTCCTATGAAATAAATGTTTGAACAATTTTATTTACTTTTCTTGCGAATGCATTTTATGTATTTTCTCATGCAATCAGACTGATGCGTATTGGTACCAAAGAACAAACTTCCTTTGAGCTGTGTTTTTCCTGATTTATATTATCTTATGGGAGAGACTGGCGCTTCCGCATTACTCTATATGATACCATAGGCTTAAGATAGGTAAGTTATGAAGAGAATTTTGAGTTTGTTAGGGTGTCTGTCAATTGTGTCAAATAATTTAAGTGCTCTGTCACGTATGTAATATTCTACTGTCTCGATTCTAAATTCATTGTGTGTGTCGAAGATTCTTACGTACCAAGAGATCTTGAAAACCCTACGAAGTGCGTTGTTTTGACATACTTCTGTTTTTCCCCATTAGTTTTAGAAGCTTGTTAGAAAGCGATAGTCCAAGTCTCGGCACTTGCTTGTAGAGTAACGGTATTTGTGGTACTCAGACGGGATGATTTTAATAGAGGACACAGGGCGATGATGATATTATTTAAGGTTGCTTCTTTGTTATCTACATGTGCTGCCCATTGTAGTTTATTAATTTATTTCTTCACCAAGCAAGGTGTACATGTACAGGAGAATAAAATAAAATAGTACAAACAAAATAAAAAACAAAACTTTATATGAACACAAGACTAATAAATAACGCATAAATAAATTAGTTACAAATAGATAACAAATAAATTAATAAATATGGGAAAACTAACTAAATGAATAACAAATGACAAATAACTAAGTGAACTTAAATTTAAATTAAATATACAATACATATATATATATATATATATATATATATATATATATATATATATATATATATATATATATATATATATATATAAATATATATATATATATATAAATATATGTATATATATATATATATATAAATATATATATATATATATATATATATATATATATATATATATATATATATATATATATATATATATATATATATATATATATATATATATATATATATATATATATATATATATATAGATATATATATTAGTATGGTGGAGGAAAGGGGGAATTAAATATACAATACATATATATATATTAGTATGGTGGAGGAAAGGGGGAAACTATGAAGAGAGAGCTTTCATAATGTTTTTTTTTAAAAGTTACTTTAGGTATCGTAGGGGAAAAGTCTCGCTCATGCTATTGAATAGCCTTGCAGCTCCTATTTATTGGCTCGTTTGCGGCATATGTTGTGTTGTGTTGGTATTCAATAAGCAATCATCGGGATCTAGTGACTCTCAAGGGCTGATTGAGCACAAACTTTTCTTTAAAGTAGACGACATTAACCACGTCTCTGATGACATCGACGCTGAAGCAGGCAGACAACATTAATCTTCTCGACGCGAGAGGTAGCAAGTTAATACATTTAAGGCGATATTCGTATGGCGGTAGATTACTGAAATCATAAGGGTTGAAAATATCTCTCAGAGCGAACAGTAAAAACTGCTTCTGAACAGACTCAAATATTTGGCTGTGAATTTCGAAAGCGGGGTTCAGATAGTGCACGCATATTCAAGAAGAGGACGCACGAGTGAAATATATGAGGATGGATTTAGTAGCCCAGAGATTCTTAAACTCTTTGGCTCGTTGCTTCATGAAACCAAGTTGTGTACTTGCTTGGAAAAGCACTCTATCGTAATGTAAATTGAAGCGGAGCCCTAAATATCTAAATATTTCGCAGTTCGTTGCCATTCTTTAGTCTGGTCGCCGAAAATTAGTTGTCGTTGTGTCAGTCATTTTTTGCGGGTACTAAAGATTACTTGGATTTTTCTAGCGTTACTTGAGTAGCCTATTGGGTAGAGCACTGGCTTCTTGAGTGTGGGGTCCCTGGTTCAAATCCAGATTCGGATGACTGACCATGCACCGAGCTGTGAGTTCACCTAGCTCTGATTAGGTACATAATTCAAATCAAGGGTAAAGTGAGTGGTGGAACTGATCACTCAACATTCATATTCAGATTGATTGCAAATTTGTGAATGAAGCTCTCTATCAGCTTCAACCCCTAGACCTGACAAAAAGTTGTTGTGGAATTACTTAGCTTTACTTTTAAACTTATCTTTCACCTTTTGAAATATTCTACAAAGGTTTTAACGGAGGGCTGCAGATTAGAGGTTTTGTATGTTACTTCACTGGACAAGTGAAATATGCACGTATTGTCAGCAAACAGAGATATCTTTGCTTTATTAGAGGTGGAGATATCAGCTGTGTACAAGTTGTACATAATTGGTGAAAAGAGAGATCATTGGGGTACTCCGGCTGGCTTGCTACGCTTGGAGAGGAGGTGATTGTTTGAACTGGCTTAAAAAATTTTGTTTTGTAGGACATTTCTTACGAATTGCGCCAATGGCTGCACAATCAAGCAAGCCAAACAACATCAATCCTGTCCTGTATATTTTCTTTTGTTTAGACCAGATCTTATGTGTTGCATTAGTCGAGATTATTGGAGCTCAGTAGAGTGATGTGATTTAAAGCCTAATTTTTCTAAAAGGAGGAAGCGCTAAAAGCGCAGTTATTTTGAGTGACAGCTTCTTTGAGCCTAAAGAGAAAAGTGTGCTCTCCAAGTTTGGCTTGGATGAGAGTAGCCTAATCGATCGCCAACTCCACTGAAAAGTTAAATCTTTGCCGGGCTTAGAGTTAACAATAATGGTGCTAAGTTTCCAGCAGGATATTATTTAGATGAAAAGTAGTGTCTACGATGTTTTGGAGGATATTATCTGATAGATAGAAAAGACAAGGATTGGTGATTTTATCTTGCCTGGAAATTTGCTTTTGTTGAGATTTCATACCAGGATTTTTACGTCATCCAACAATGTTGGTAGTATTAGATACCCATTCTGTGCTGTGTTGAGCAAAATATTTGATGCAGTTTGCTCAATACGATATTCGTTTTTAAGATCATCAAACTGGAGCTCTAAAATATCGGCAAAAGCCTCCGCTTTATCTGGTTTACTATGCTTTAGTCCGGGAGCTGCATGAATGCCATAATCGGGTTGGGTGGCATGATCGGCATTCTGAAATATTTGGATAGCCTCCATAATAAGCCACTTTCAGGGCCGAGACTGCTCACTGCTCATTTTTGAATTGAGAGATCTGAACACAAATCACACTAGTTAATCGAATTACTTCCTGTTTGAATCTGGTATCTTCGGTAGACTTGGCTCGTTTCCTGATTTGGTTTCTTTAACATTGGTCTTCTGTCGAAATTACACTTTGCCCGAGACATGGCAAACGTTGACGAGGTGAGAATGTAAATGCTATTCGCGTCTAGTCTCGCCTGTTTTTTTTCCACGGCAAACACGAGTGTGTAAATGGCTTCACCGTCGGTTTACGCTTGTTTTAGGAGGATATAATGAGATGTTTATAGGGGTGTCTGAGTGTTTATGAGGGTCTCGTTCTATCTGATCGAATGATATCAGTTTTACATACCGAGTCAAAGGGGTTTGATAAAAGATCTGGTGCATGGCTCCGCTGATATTTACAGACCTAAACGATATCACCACTTACGCCGAAATTACACTTTTTGCAAATGGTGGCGACCTGAGAGTGTAAATAGTCACGTCGTCTATTCTCGTCTGTTTTTTTCACTAGACAAAAGATGGGGGTAAGTAGTTTCTCAAGTTGCTCGACGAAACGTTCAGCGAGAGTGTAATTTCGGCTTTAAATTTCACACCATGCAGAAGAGTGCGAAGTTTAAGTGTACAGATATGCATATCGTGTAGGTAGGTAGGTATCCTTTCATAAGATAAGCCATCTTCACCCTATGTCTTGCTGAACGTTTCGTCGACTAGTTTAACGAATGCCCGCACAAAACGTCCGTCCTGTTGGTAATTTCGGCATTGAGAAAATCAGTCAAGTATGCACTATGAGCTGATGTCTGATAAGAACCAGTGCATACTTTCGAAACTACTTAGTTAAAAAAAATCAATTTTAATCATCCCATAAAAACAATTCCATTTTAAGAAAAGTTTTGAAAGCATGCAATGTCAGCGGCAGAGGACCAAACTATAGGTTATTCTGCTGCTGAAATAAATGCAATAGTGGAGAAGGCGTCAGTTCGAGCAAATAGCACATGCAACAAAAACAAAGAACATGTGTAATACACTGCTACGCAGACGGAAACGTGGCTACTAAGGTCAAATTCAAACATCCTATAAAATAATTTAAAAAGGAGGCACTCAACACGCGCGGCACTTATCTACACAAGCCTTTGACCAACCCAAGAGATGAGTATGCCGAGAAAAAATCTTAAATTATAATGACTCTTTTTTTAGCTAAAAAAAAATTGAAACAGAAACACACTCACACTCTACCGCTTGGTGATGTATTTCACTCTTAAACGAAGAATCGAAATCGGTTCGATGCCTTCGTTATCCGACGGGTCCTCTCGATGTCCTCACGAATTGCCTGATGATTAGTGCATAGATGGCTCGTAAATTCCGGTGCACACGAAACTTTTTTATCTTCGCTTGCTCGTTCTGGAGTTTCAAAAGTCTCTAGTTATTAGACTTTCACTGTTCTTGTGAATGGTTTTTAATTAAAGCTATTTCTACTAAATTTTTTCAGTCTGGTTATCCGATATTTTTCTTTCACGAACCCCAAAAATTCAAAACCAACATACCTCCTGCAAGTAGTAAAAGCACATACCACGTCTTAGAAAAACTACATCAAAAGGCTTCTAAATATCTTTATAAGACGACTTAACAATAAAACTTTTACTACTTTCCTGACTTTTATGTATCCAGTTTATTGTAATTCAGGTAAATACAAAACAACAAGTCCGAGTGGCTCTGACACATACCGAAAGACGAGTAAATAATAAAACTTGTGTGTCACATAATTTGGGGAATCATTTAGCCTAAAGTTTAACGAGCCTTCAAACGTTTTATTGCTTTTAGCTTTTTTGTACTGCATTTTCAATTCAAGTACGCGGTTCAGTTCCAATATAGTGCACGATACGCATGTAAATATTTCTGTATTAGCTTTAACCCACGTTGGGCGCGTAATAATGCAATTCATTTTCTGGGGTAAGTGTGAATAAATTTTGTTATTTTATTGTATTGATTAAATTTTCGATTCATGCAAAAGATATATTAAAAGTAGATTTCTAAGGGATAGGGTGTTTGATTCTAAAAGTAGAATGAAATAGATGATTGTCAAAATATTTTTTATCCTGAGTATCATCAACTCTAGACTGGACATCAACAACTCTTTAGCAAACAAAAATAAAAACTTGATTGTCGCACTCCACTTTTCTTTAGAACCTTTAACTTCAACTACGTCAAAAATACATCCTTAACCATTACAAGTACGTGACTTCAATCTTAAAATACCTAATTACATTTTTATTATCCTGAAGTTTTACAATACCTGATTACTGAGCAAATATCAAAAACTGAATAGAAAAGCAGATTTCCCTACTTTCCTTCAAAAAAAAAAAAAAAAAAAAAAACACAAATCGACCTTAAATCGTACTAACGCGTACAACCCGAGAATAAAAACGACTAGTCGAATCTTTTGAATTCTTAAACGTGCCACAATTTACGATCTCGAAAAAGGTTTACAACTCGTACATGAATATCTTCGACTAACTTCATCCTCAGTTCTCATACTGAATTTTTGGAGCATACGTCCCTAATGGGACCCGAGTGACGGGCAATTCACATAATTTCTTTGAAAAGGACAACGACTTGTGCATAGCCGGTGTGCCAACAACGATTTCAATGATTTCAGCAAACAACTGGTGAATATGTCTCTACAGAGATTCGGAAGTATCGTGGAAATCGTAACGAGTACGGATGAGAAAGAAAGGAATTCGGAAAAGAATTTGGTCATCACTTTGATAGATATATCTATTTTGGAGCAGATTGTGTTTGGAAAAGCTATTCAAGTGTGCGAAAAGATGGAAAGCGTCTCAAGTGAGTTACTTCGAAATTTTTGTTTCGAAAATGACATTTATCCACGCACGGCTGGTTTTTTCGGTATGATACTTTGAGAAATCATTTGGCTAGACGAAACACAAGGAAATTCCGACGGGATTTGAAGGAAATTTTGATTTTTCATAGTAAATATATGGTATGCAATGGAATTTAAAGTTAAACTAATATTTTCACTAAATTATCACTTCGAAAGCAATAACAGTTCTAGCTCTTCCACAAAAACGGTACACTGACTTCTCCCAATTTTTATTATCCACTTATCGAATTTGTTTCCAATACTTTGTTGTTACATAGCCTCAGATAAAATGTTTGCAGAAAAATCAATTGACTTAGTTTATCACATAAAGACGAAAGAAAAATATTCGAGCGTGGATTGAATAAAATTTTTTATGTATTCTAAACTGAAGGAGAAAACCGTTATTTTTTTCAACAAAGCGTTAAGAAGATTGCCGCTTTATACTTTTGCAAAACACATTTTAAAATATCCAAATCGAAGTCTTTCAGAAGAATAAGCATACAGTTGCTTAAATAATGTGCCGAAAATGCTACAGAGAGTCCCATAAGTGAAAGAAACACCGACAAGACATTATGCATATTTAATATATATTTTTCTCCCACTGGAAGAAGCTTCTTCTGCTGGTAGAAGGATACTTTTAAATGCGGAATGCATTGAAAATGCGATAAAGAAGAAAATATAATGACTAAGAAATGTGCTTTCGATTTGTAATATGTTGGGGGATTATTAAAATTTATGCAAAATAAGTTGTAAATATTTTGGAAAACAACCGTGAATAAATATTGGTCCTTTTGAAATTTTTTACCGTTTATCAGGATTTTCATGTGAACATTTTGCCAGTTGTTCTAACAGTATGCTTTCGAAAGCTTTCGATAATTCATTCGATTTGAAGCTATGTTGGTGTTTCTTGAAATGAATAGAGTTGGGCCGATATATTAATCACTGATATTTTTCTCACAAAAAAAGAAAAACATTAAAAATCACTGGTTGCAACAATGACCTCATATTTAAAATCACAGTGAATGAAATCACAGCGAGCGGAATTTTAGCAATCAAAATCTCAACGAAGGCAATCACCAAGAACGAAACCACATAAAAAAAATCACAGCAAAAACTCAGCGCGATCGAAATCAGCGCGATCAAAAGTCACAGAGCCCGCAAAAACTGTGATTTAGTCCACAAATATTTCTTTCGCTGTGTACTTGATAGCTGTGATCTCGATGGTTTGATTTTGTTCGCTATCATTCCATATGCTGTGTTTCCAGCGATTGAACTGCGATTGTGTCCTAACAAGTGAATTTGGAACTTGTTTTTGAGTTGAATGTTGTGAGTAAGATTATTGTCCAATTAAACTGAAATTTTCAGAAAATATTGATGTATATAAGAAGTAGGTTTGTGTCAAGCTAAAATATCTAAAATAGCTCTTGATGGCGGCAGACATTTTAGAGATTTTTCAGAAAGGAAAATTTCGAATGAAGCAAAATAGTGCTCTGTATATTTTTATCTAAGGCGAGCGCTCAGTGCTTAAAACCAAGCGAAAAAAATTGTAAAATTTCGAGTTATGATAGCTTCTAGCAAAAATATCAGGACATCACGAAATTCACAGAACAAGTTGCTGCTTATAAAGAATAGTTCTGTGTGATTGTTGATGAATATCCGGGCAACCCTGTAAGTACGGTAGATGAGGGGAAAATATGTTTCAAATCATCGAGCCTGCTGGAAAATTTTCGCATTTTAGAGGCAAATGCAAATTATATCTATTCAGCTAATTTAAAATTTACTAACTCATCAGCTCATTAGAACAATAACCCTTCACCAAACTAGCTACTTTGAGTAACTGCAAATAGTATTCGCGAGCTCCCTTGACGGTCTACTACCAGACCTCCATGGTCTGCCGCCTTGTCGAGGTGAGGAGGTTCAGGCCAGTGGCTCACCAAGCCAGAAGCGTTGTTGCCTTGCTAAGAGGGACCTAAGGGAAGCATACCCCGAATTTGAAACTACATCATGGACCCCAAGTTAGGAGACAATGTTACGGTGCAGGAAGCGGAAGCAGGCCCCGGGTCATCGACATCCAACGACTGCAATGCTATGGAGGTTGACCACTTGGCCACCTTAGTAGATACATTTATAAGTGGTGCTACGCAAAATAGAGGGGAGGTGGTATTGGTGACGAACACTTTCAGGAGCAGCTTCAAGCTACAATGATCTCCTCAGCGAACCTAATGCAGTCGGGTGCCAGAGTACACGCAAACTCTGACATGGGGGGGAGGGATAGTTTCGATCGAAGCGGAAGAGGAGCTCGTCAAATCACCTGAGTGAGCTAAAGACGCTGATCCCCAGAAGAGCAAAGAGAACGGAAAAGCGCTGGCGCAATACAAGGTGACGTTGCCATCCCTCTCCGCGAATGATAAGGATCGACTAAACTAGGCTCAGGCGACATTGGCAAAAGGCTGTAAGCATTTCGCTGGGAAGGGAAAGGTAGCGGTCTAGAGCTCTGTGTTCCAAATCAAGGTGGAGCAGAGCTTGTGTAAGAGGCTAGCAGAAAAAAGCAGAGGTGTGCTGAAGGCGAAAAAAACCAGCGACGAAAGGCCAAAAAAGAGAGCAATCGGCAAGAGGTCCAACAAAGGTCATGAAGGCCAGCAATGTGGCTAAACAGCACCTCATCGTGGCTCTGATCGACCGCAGTAATCCCTTAAGACGATTGTCGCTTGAGAAGTTGAAAACCGTAGAGTCAGGCCTGATCAACGCGAGGTGTTTAAGCTCGACCTAAAATATAAATTTGGATTGAAACACAAAAAAACAAACGAATTGGATCTTACCTTGTTGTCGTCTACCGGTGACAGCTGCGGCGTGATAGAATGTCAGTGACATCAGCTGTAAGCGAACTCAACAAAGAATCCAGTCAGCTGATATGGTGGATTGTTAATATTGTATCTGAATTCGAAAGTTAACAGTGTATTCTATTTTGAAATCTCGACAAAGTTAAGAGTAGTTCAATGAAACTGTTAGATTTACCGAAATTTTCATCGATATTTAAGAAAGCTGACAGTTAATTAAGCTCTCTTTGTTTCGCTTGAATTCAATTCGATTTGATAGTCTTTGGCATTTGTTCGCATTATTTTTCGTTCGTTTTATTGTTTCGCATTAGTTGATGATTTAATAAACTATTAAATAGATTCTTCGTAATTTAGTTCGTTGTTTCAGTTTAGTGAAATACAAAACAGTTTAGTGAAAGACAAAACAGTTTAGTTAAAGACAAAACATTTTAGTGAAAGACAAACATTTTTTTGTTAAAGACAAGACACGAAGATTAACTGGATGGAGAAGCACCCTGAAGTGGCTATGTCCTCGTTTGACGGGGCAGGCTGGTTCAAGGGTATGAAAATAATCAAGTGCAACGACAAGCTCACGTTGCGCTGGCGTGCGACTGTAATTTCGGTGCTACCGGGGCTATGGGAAGGAGCTCGTTTAGGGATAGTCGACAGGAATGCCTACAGCGAAGGTTACAATACCGCGGAAAGTGGAACCATAGATGACCCTGAAGTTGCTGCAAATGCAAAATCCGAATGTTCCAACATAAGACTGGAAGATCCTGGACGTAAACAAACCCACAGCCAAAGACGGAGCAGATAATAAGCAAGGAGTTTAAGGACCTGCTCTATCCGCTGTTTAGCGAAATGGCTTTGAGTGTAGGCATCCGCCTACATGGCACACGATAAAACCGCTCCGCTAGAAGGGAAAACTTGCTCGGCAGGGAAAACTTGCTGCTCTTCGGGATGGATGCCAACGCGCTTCACACCGTCTGAGTTCAGCACAGTGACTTAGTCATAGCTACTTAGTTTTATTATTCATTATAATTTAGTCATAGCAAATCGTGGAAATATTCCTACTTATCGGGGGCCTCGCAGCGAAAACGCGTTAGACATCATACTGAACAATTAATAGAGAACTAGAGGGATCTTGAAGACCCATCACGTCTGATCCCAGTTACATTAGTTGCAGTTTACAATTCAATTTAATTCGCACTTCCCGGCCAACGCAATCCCAGAAATACCAAAAGGGAGAACTTCAAACGGGAAGCGGGTAATGGTTTAGACCCTCCTTCCAGAATTAGCTCTGTAGCTGACTTGGAGCTTGCAGTAAACACACTCACGGGAAAACTAGTAAAAGCCTTCGAACGGCCTTGCACCAAAGTCTGTACGAATCGCAAACATAAACCACCCCGCTGGTAGAGGAACCTGAGTTGTCGCAGAAGATAAGTTCGAGAACTGCTCAAATTAGCCAAAGTAGCTGATTGCAGGGAATGTTGAGACGAATATGAGGACGTCCTTAGGCTCTATAAATCGGATGGAGCTGGAGCTTTTGAAAACAGCTGTACGGTACAGCTCAGAAACGGCGAGGCTTAAAAATCTGTTGGCTAAACGCCCTGTCAAGCCTAGCCTGGTATGAGTAGTGGACACGCAACAACAAAAATTGAAAACATTTCCGAAGATGTCGCCAAGCAGAAGCTAGTTTGGGCAATTGACACATTCAAGCCCTTGAAGTCGCCAAGTCCGGATGAAATTCTACCGGCCATGCTTCAAAAGGCAAGAGTGCTCACCATTATCCGGCTTACACAAATTTATAAAAGTGATCTAGAACTAAGTCATGTACCTGTAGACTGGAGGTCCGCTAAGGTTGTATTTATACTCAAGGCAGGTGAAATCAACCAGGCGTATCGGAAAGACTACAGGCCTATTAGCCTGACTTCCTGACTTCCTGCCTCCTTAAAGTTTTTGAAAGATTACTAGACCTCCATATCAAGCAAAGACTCGGATCTCAAGCTCTATTGAGAGCCCAAAACAATTTAGACATAAAACAAATTTGATAAGTTTTCAATTCCGTCTTACCGTGAAGCGGATTTGACGTGTCGGTGCCAGCAAAAAGCTGCTAGAATCAATCATTATGTCGCTACTGTAAAAGATACGACCATTATGTTTTCATGCGTTGAAAACCTTATTATGCCTTATCTGAACGTATCACTTCACTTCACTTCATAATCAGAAACTTCATTCAAATTTGAAGTGAAAAATATTTACTTCTACCTATAGCTCTAAGGATATTCATATTATATTTGACTGCTGAAACAAAGTTATTGTTATCCTTTTATTTTTTACTTTTAAATTAGGTTGTGTTTTTCATATCTTTCTCCCAATCAATGCAGTGATTAAAAGTCACTGCTTAAAATCACAGTGATTTACCGAAATCACCATTTCACCGGTTATTGAAAAATCACGGCATTTTCCAACACTAGAAATGAGTTCTCTAGCTGTTTCGCTCATCAACACGCATACAATTTACAGCACTTTCCACGCCAATCAACGCCATGTTCTACATGACATTTTAACTTGTTTCCTTTCACATTTCATCCCAAAATGTTCACGGCCCATTTTCCCCATTAAAACACCTAATACCCTTAATGCATCGAAAACAATGACATTTTCATCCTCTTTTCCATCATAAACCATTTAGGTCGTAGCTGACCAGCCTGACTGTCGTCTTACTGTGAGCCGAAAAGGATTAAATCGCGGTGACTTAAGTACTCCTCCAGCAGAAAAAAAAATCACGCACAACTCGTCCTCGAAACAGCTCTATCATCGCATATTGAAACTGTCCATTTTTCATCTTACGAATGGTTGATTAAAAAAAAAATTTTTATGTGGGTCGTCCAAGTATCCATCCACAGTTCCTTCATCGCCTTGGCTGGCAATCTGCCCACGGTTTTCAAGAAAATAATAAGTAATTTGCCCATCGTATAGTCACTGCACTCTTGGGACAACAGAAAAATCCAAACCATGAATGAAACGCTTACCCATCTAGTCTATTCGTTATGGCTCCGTTATACCGCCACTACCGTTACAGTTCCATGACGCCGGTTTTTTTTTTTGGTCGTCCCGTTTTATTAACTGTCCCTTGTCCGTGTTATGTTGTAACAATAAATGTTCAAGTGACTTGAACAATTTGGCTATGAAAAAAAAGGGATAAAACCCAGATGATTGTTTGGCTTGTTACTGGCCGGGAAAGAAGTTTATCATAAAGATGTTTGTGGAAATTTGACAGGAGGAGTGTGGTAATTAAATTAGAATCATAAGGAAAAAAACGGGTTAAGTTAAAAGCGAGAGTGGAGTGACGCATAATGTATTTTTGAAGACGAAAGACTTAAGGCGAAGATGGGAAAATCGTGGGTGGATAATTTGGAAAATGGTATAATGAAAAACTTAGGACAGTAAAAATTATGAGCATATAAGTCGTTTTTTTTAGAGAGGTTTGGCTGATAAATTGACAAAAGAGTCAGATTTCGTGAAAGTGAAAAGGTTTTTTTATGGGTTTGATAAGAAAAACGTATTTCACAATTTTTATGAATAATATGCTTCAAGC
Source organism: Nemotelus nigrinus (assembly GCA_947369275.1). Classification (NCBI taxonomy): domain Eukaryota; kingdom Metazoa; phylum Arthropoda; class Insecta; order Diptera; family Stratiomyidae; genus Nemotelus; species Nemotelus nigrinus. Next base: position 61,062,335 of record OX376375.1, read on the forward strand.
GTTCTTGGGGCTGCATCTAATAAACCGTATACAAAAGAAGGCTATTCGATTTTACATTTGAAGTCGTTATTCATTGGGAAGAAATATTAAGTATTTTTTGACGCAGTTACAATATTGATATTACACCCACAGTTCATGACAGTGGAATAAACGTTGATACTTTGAATTGCCGCAGGACCACCACCGCAGCATCCTCAATGATGGAAATATAAATTTAAAAATTTCGAGGAACCAACTAAGTCGGCTGAGGGAAAATCGAATGGCGCTACCCAGTCGTGAGAGGAAAACACGTACCCCCTTTAAAGCTCACGAAATATGTTTAAAATATGTGTAATTTCAAATTCTTCAGGAAATTACATTTTACTTTAACTAGCTTCGATATAGTTTTACACTATTATCTTCCTTTGTTTTTCAATAGATTTTTATAATAACTTCCTTTCTTCTTCTTATATTTTTTTTCTTTTTCGTTGATTTTGAATTATTTGATTTACTTACTTTGACCGGCAACGTCTCTGAGAGTGAAACGTATGTTCCACATTTGACTGCTTCTACGCTCGTTACTTTGTAAGGAATAAACAAAATAGTCTCCGCAAAAGATTTTGGAATGAATCACGAGAGAGTTTAAAGGGGGACGCGCATCTTTGCAAATTCAAAATGTATATGACATACCTGCAGTCTCATCCATAAGGACTCGTCTCGACGTATCATGCGCCATGGCATGCCATGCATCTTGGATAATGGAGGTCTATGGCATGCCACATTACTTTTCAAAATGGCGCTGAATCATAATCGAATTTTGAGGGATTTTAAAACAATCAAAATGGGTTGAAGAATGTGAAAAGTCCAGGGATTGCGAAAAAGTCAATTTGTGTTGCGCAAGTTTTGAATAATACAATTAAACACTTGTAATATTCAAATAGCTGAGAGATTAATACTTCTATCCCATGTACCCCAGTAAATCACTTAATTATTTATGCCTTTTATTGTAAAATTCACCCGCTATTTCAAAACTAGATTTACCCACAGGTTTTTAGCAACAACATAATTTTTTCGCTCTTAAGTTTAACTCTCTAAGTGCATCGAGCGCTCAGATAAAAGGCACTTCCTTCGCGTTCAGGATCATTTTTGAAATGCTTTACACAGTCGTGCCATAAATTATGTCCCTAAGCCGAATAAGTCCGCACAGCCGATACGACTGGCGGCCGAAAACGGCTTCGTTTTTTCAAAATATAGAGTGGACTCTATAGTGCAAAATTAGCCTCAGTTTGTATCGTTTACTCGAAGAGGCAACATGAAGTGGAGCGTCAAAGAGAATCGCATCGATGTGATCGCGCTGCAAAAGTGCAACAAGTTACCGGTGGAGATTTGCTACTTGCTCAAACCATTGAACATTTCTCAAAAGTTTGTTTATCGGTGCATTCAACGGTTCAACAAGATCTCCTCTGCTGATGAAAGATTTATAAATCGCAGGCCACGCACTACGAGGACACCAGTAGCTGTGAAAGCAGAAAATCTCTCGGAAAGCAGAAAATCATGGCAAGGGAGATAAATATCCAAAAAAAAAACGATGGCCCGCATCATCAAAGAGGACCTAAGACTTGGGGCTTACCGAAGAACGACGAGACAGCTGCTAACACCGGCTTTGAAGAAGATACGAGCCACAAGATCGAAGGCGTTACTTCCACGGTACGCGCAAGGAGGACACAAAAAAGTTATCTTCACTGATGAAAAAATTTTCACCATAGAATAAAAATTCAACCAGCAAAACGACAGTGTTTACGCCCACAGTTCTCGGGAAGCTGCGGAAAAGATTCCAAGGGTCCAAAGAGGTCATCATCTTACTTCAGTCATGGTTTGGTGGGGTGTTTTGTGCGAAGGAGTCACTCAGCTACATTTTTGTGAACAAGGGGTTAAAACAAAGGCAGCAAACTACCAAAGCGATGTCTTAGAGAAGGTAGTCAAACCACTCTACTATACCATGTTTCATGGGGAAGGCTGGACGTTCCAGCAAGACTCGGCGCCAGCTCAGAAAGCAAAGATGAACTAGAAGTGGTGTGCGGACAATATGCCCGACTTCATAGCCGCGGAAGATTGGCCCTCTGGAAGCCCCGATTGGAACCCGCTTGACGATCGCTGTTGGGGCTGGCTAGAGCAGAAGGCCTGCAGTAAGCGTCATCGCAATATTGAGGCTTTAAAGGCCAGTTTGACAAAAGCAGCAGCCTCAATCCCGTTACAAGTCGTGCATGCACCCATCGACGAGTGGTCCGACCGTTTGAAGAAGTGTGTAAAAGCAAATGGAGGCCCCTTCGAATAGATTTCTGTGTTTTTTTTTGTTCCATTGTCTATCGAAAACAAATGAAAGTATAAATTTTTGTTTACGCTAACTTTGCATTTTAATTTAGCCCATTTAAACAAGGGACAGAACTTATGGCACGACTGTGTATATGACTTACCACGCTATGACCCACGCATAATCTGGCATCCTATAAACTGACATTTCTAGCCATGTCACCTGGTTGGGTTCGTAGCGCATCGACACTTACTTTAAGTCCTATTAGCATCGGAGGCTTGCTGCTGCTGACCTATTCATCCGAAATCGTGCTTTTTTCGTCCGGGTACGAGACAGTGAACAGCATCTTGCGCTCATCACTAAAAAGGCGGACAGAAAAATTTAAGACGATACATAGCAAGCAACTTAATGAGAAGAGCAGACGAGTGATTTGTTTACACAAGGGTTGTTCAATAAGAACCCATTTTAAGAATAGAGACTCAAATTTTCAGTCACCTTCAGATAATAAGCCTGTTCCTTTCACTTCACTTTCACAGGAGCTTTACAGAAACAACCCACTTAGACTGAGAAAATCCATAAACTTAGAAACTTTTCATAATACGCTGGCCAATATATGTACATTATTTTCCTCTCAATATAGTTCTTTTGAAGCGTTTTTGTTTTTTCTTTTATTTTCCCTGTTTCTTTAAGCGTGCATCCTTGGTCTCCAATTTTTTGACTATCTTGTTGTTACCGGAAACGTCCCAGGTATGAAGCATATATTCTTCAATTTGACTGTTTCGATGTACCAAACAAAAAAGGGGAAAAGGCAGCATTTCATGGCAAAGAATGTCCGAACAACTGTTGGAAGAAGTTGAAAAAGGACGAGCGTTGTGAGGCTAGGGCAATAAGAACGCGCGTTATGAATGAAGACTCAAATTTTACCAGCAACAAAACTTATTTTCATTCTTCAACATAATCTTATTTCAAAGCAACAAACTTCCAATTATGAAATCATACCCTTCAAATTTCAAAAAAGTAACCAGAATTCTTTCGGGCATTTTTGTACTCTCGACATTTCAAAAAATAAAAAGTAGCGAGGACCCTTTCAGCCAACGTGGACTATTCCATCAAAAACAAATGCGACTCCCGTGTACGGTTTCGATGGAATCGGAAGGACAAGATAAGTTGAAATCGGTTGAAATTGCCTTGACGGATAAAACGTAAGACTAGCCCTACCAATTTAAGGAGTTTGAGGTCCCTTCGTGTTTGGACGAACCCACCAAAGAGGGGTTGTGGGTGTAACTTGTTCGTCCAGTAAAGGTTTCAAGAGCAACTGAACGAGTTTTGATTTGTTAATTTCTATTTACTAATAACAAAAAAACCTACCAGGGATGATAGCGCCAGAGCTCGATTCAGTTTTGACACTGAGAATCAAAAACTGAAGGAAACTAGCCAAATAATATAAAGAAATATAAAGAAAATTAGGATGCAACGAATATAGTTCTTGTTTTGATATTAAAATCAAATATTTCTGCCAATATTTCACTGAAGCCTAAAGCATTGCCTCTTTTCACAAGAGCTTGAATCGTGATTTTTTATTTGTTTAAAATCAGCTTTCATTTTCTACTATATTTGTCGACTAAATCTCGGAAATTTTCAATCTTGCCCACTGACAGCTTATTTTTCCGACCCAGAATCCGCTTTTTTCAGACAACTGACCTCTCGACACGTGCCCTTTCTGAGGTCAGAGGTCCCACACCCAGGAGCAACTTCCCATTACGTGTCCCAACTTGTTGAGCTGGTTGAATGTTGGGTTTGGGAGGTCATGGAGTCCCAGTCATTACTACTGACAGCTGACAGCAATATTAATATTCTTCTTCAATTTTGATGATCTACCTGAGCCTATCAAAGATACAAATGTCCTTTCACTTACACTTCAAAATGACGAACCAAATCCGCATTGATCCAAAAATCCAATTGTTCTTTAAAGCATAAAAATATTATCCGTACTTGAAGACTTAATTTTGGCTTGAGCAATAATATTACAGACATGATTCAAAACAATTATTTATTCATCACAATTTACATCAGTATCAATCATTCCAACTCTCCTCAACATAATTGAAAACAATCAACTATGCAAATGAAACATTATATCCTAATTTCAAACCAGAGTAATTGATATCCGTACTATCATCACGAATCAGTTCCGTACTTACATATCAATTCAGATCAAATCACCTCAAACAAATGTTTACATGTGTAAATCCAATCAAATGGATCCTTATCTAATTACCCTGGTAGCAAGAAACTCTCACCTACCCAAATCCCTACAGCAAAATCGAATCTAATTACACGTATTCATGTCATCAATCGAAAATTACCATACAATCTTAGATAACATCAAGCAATCAGATTACACATCCTTCGCATAGCCTTCTCATAAGACATCCGCTTTAAGACACCTACACATCTATTTAAATCGAAGTCTCGTCAAAAGCTAAGGAAAAATTTCTTTAAATGTTCTACAATAAAGGAACATTTTTTTTGTAGCAGCCATCGGAAGTTAAAGTATCTTTACGATTGTAGTGTCATCGATGGGAATGCTCAAAAGGAAAATGCTGGATTGAAAAGAAAAAACTGACGTTATTTTGCTTGATTTTATGATTTTCAATTTGTCGGTAACGAATGGATGGTTGGCTAGATCGTTGATTTGTTGGTATGATGTGTAGCTTCACCTTTGTTGTTGTTGTTCGGATAGGACTTGCGGAGGGAAAATATTGATGATAGATGTGGTTGAAAAGGGAAAGTATAGTTTGTGGCAGAATACGTTGTTAAATGTAGATTTTAAGTAAGTATTTTTTTTTATTTTAAGCTAAGATATATTTAAGTTAAGAGGGATTTCAGAGGTGGGACTGAACTATAGAGAAAAACATAAAAAGATCATATAGGTCATCTCCTTGACACCACTTGGCTCATTAGTTCCTTATTCTCATATGAACTCATTTACTCAGAGCTGATATGTATATTTTCAGTAAATAGCTGAAATGACTTTGCTCAGGCTACGGAAGAAGGATGCCATGCGGTAAACAAACGATAAGCTATATACGTAAGTACTAAATTTCAACTGATTTCCGAAGATTACTTTGTGCATTAATCTATACCATATATACATATACAAGTATACCAAGTAAAAACAGATAAAGAAACATAAGAAATGAAAATTCATAGCGATTTATGTGGCTATGCTAACGTTTTGGACATTTTTAAAAGTCGATTTTTTTTATTTTCGAGTTATGATAGCTTCTAACAAAATCATCAGATCATTACAGGCAAAAGTGATGTTTATTCGATATAGGGATTCGTGATTTTTGATGAATATGCCATCAATCTTGTAGCTAAGACAAGCACGCGAAAATCCCTACAATCTATTGTCTTCTATACAATTTTTGCTCTTTAGGGGAAAAAAACAAGGTATATACAAATTTAAAGCTTCCTTACCACATCAATGTAAAAATAATGAAATTTTGCGTCCTACAAAAACTATAACCCTTCCTCAAATCACCTATTTTTTGAGTTCTTGAAATTATTGTCCACAGGAACTCATGTACATTTGTCTTAAGCATGATCAGATAAGGCAGAAATTTAATGAATATGCTAGCCCGCTTGTAACTATGGTTGTATCACGAAATAGCTGTCAGTAAAATAAAATCTTTGACCCCTATAGCTTCCAATGCGGTTATTAGATTAAATCAAAATTCACACATTAAGTCGATCAGGTTTTCAAAGGGCAACGGAAAAACGAGGTATGACCTGACTCAAATTTTAAGTGGTCATGGTGGTTATCGTAGTTACTTGTACCGTTTTGCACACAATAGCTCACCGAGCTGTCCATGTTTGTAAAAATGTACCCGAAGATGCCGAGTATGTCATGTTCAGTTGGCCGTGCTTTGCAGCATACAGCAGTAGCCTAGAGACGGCATTAGGCACAATGATATCAGCGGGAAATATCATACAATATATGCTGGAATCTCAAACTGCGCAGAGTACCGTTGAAGCAGCATTGAAAAATATACACCGCGAATCGCGCAAAGTGGAACATGATAGAAAGACGTAAGAAGCAAGGATTGCGAGAAGTAGCTAAGGACTGATCCATTCTCGCAAAGATATGTTTCATAAGTAGTCCCGCGGGGAGTGTGGAAGAGTCAATGGGTAAAAATCCGACATGTACCAGGACAGGAGCCACGATACATCTTTTTGAAGATTTCCACGTTCCAGCAGCGGAAATAAAATTATGCTTCCTTATTATATGATTTCTTCTTTTATTTATACTTACGTCAACTGGTTCTAAGCTGAATTCCATTTCTTGACGTGGAAAACATAGCTGTATCTCTGTGATGAATGGAATGGTTCTCTCATGGCTGAGAAGCTTCAGTAGCCTAGTGGGTAAAGCACTGGCTTCTTGTGTGTTAAGTCCCTGGTTCGAATCCAGGTTCGGACGAGGGACCACGCACCAAGCTTTGTGTTCACCTAGCTGTGATTAGGTACCTGATTTAAATTAAGGGTAAAGTGAGTTGTGGAACTAATTACTCCACACTAGTATTGACATTGATTGTAAATTTGTGATGAAGTTCTCTATCAGCTTCAACCCCTAAACCCGTGTGAAGATTATCGTGGGATTTCTTTACTTTTTACTCCCATGGCTGACTAGAGCTTGCATTTAAGAATAGAGGCTAGCAGTGAAGCAATGAAAATCATGCACGTTTTTGCCAGTATCACAATTCCCTTGCGTGTCCTTTTTAGAAAACACCGACATTTTGCAAGCAAGTGCATAGCCTGTAGTGTTGTGTTCACAAGTCCTGACAGTTTGATTTGAGTTGTGTTTCAAACACTATCATCCAGATGGAGTAATTGAGTGCATGTACTATGGGTGTCATATCCAACCAATCACCTTTGATACCTCTAAGACATCTGTTTTAAAATGAGTGCCCTTTCTTCGCAGCTTCAGAACTACTATGACTGCAATTGTTATATTTCTCTTCCTCTCACATTTTTATTTTTCTACCGCATTGTTTACCTTTCCTTCCTATGCCCTTTCTAGCCACATCTACTGTAATAAATGGTTTTACTAAACCTAATCATATATTTCATTCCTTCTTTCCGCCACGTTGATAAGACTCCTTTCCTGGGAAAGGTCGTCCCCACAATTCTACAGACCAGATTTGAACCAAGTCATCGGAAAATTAGTGGCTATATTTTGAAATGTCACCATTTGGTTGTTCTCTTTTATTAGAGCGTTCTAGTTTTGCATCTGATTTATGCAGATGAAAGTTACAGTGGGATCTAAAAATGTTAACAAAAAGCGGTTTTAGTTGATTTTGTTGAATTCATCTGCTTCGTGACTTACAAAAGCTATATAGTGATTTTAATGCTGATTTTGCTTCTATCAGATGTATAACTCAAACTTCCATCACACCTATTTGCATTGGGTACAATAACGCCTAGCGCCCAAAAATTACTTTGGCTTATGTAATCCGATCTGCTTAGTTAATCAATTTTTGAAAATATTTTCATACAAATTGATGAAGTCATGAATTGCTACAAGTCGGAAATTGTAAAAATATCGCCACGTAGCTATCTTCTGTAAAAAAAGGGCGAAAAATTGGGAAAAGGTGAATCTACGCAATCTATTTTGCCATACATGAGGCTTTAGCTGATTGAGTTCAATCGAAGTGCATACGATTACTCTGACAATGTTCCTGTAACTGCAGAAAAGACATTTCAGTCTTTTTTGTTTTTTTGTTTTTTGTTTTTGAAAGCGACTTCAATGAACGTTTAAATTAAAAAAAAAAGGTTTTCTGTACAATTTAGAATGGCAAGCTGCCTTAATATTAAATTATATGAAAGTTCATTCAAACACGTATGCGCTCGTGCCGTTGTGTTGCGATAAATTTTCAGAGCTGACTTAACAGGCGACATGTGCAAGTGCACAAAATGAAGGAAAGTGGAAAAAATATGGAAATTTGGATAATTTAAAATTTGCCGGATGCCAAAACCCTTTATTGGAATTATTGTTATTACTTCATTTAATAAAATGACTCGAACTCGAAGCGAGTCTCTCTCCTTTCGATTTCCAATGCAAATGAGTGGAGACCCGCAGACGGTTCGACTTGTGTTCGATTCGTACTCGGTGAGATTGCGACTCGAAAGGCACTCGTCTCACTCGAAGTGTTTGGAATCGAGCAAGACGCGTGATATTTTGTTCTTCGAAAAATATGAAAGCTTTTCTTTGTATAATGTATGCATTATTAATTATTTTACTTAATGTATTATTATGGTTGATTCTTTGCAAAAATATGAATGTTTCTGATAATGTATCATGTATGTATTATTTTTATTGTGTGCATTATTATGGTTTATGTTACATAATGTAACGTTATATAATCCTTGTATTATTATGGCTATCACAAGTGCATAACTATGTGTGCAGCATACAGTTTAGGGATATTTTAACAGCTACGTTATGAAGTCTTGTATCTAGTATCTAGGTTGTTTGATACGGAAGAACTATTGAGGAGAAACTAGTATGAAACCTCATATGTGAATTTAACATACCATGAAAAATCTGATTTTGGCATATCTTCTGCTAATAATAATGATGATTGGTTTAAAAATTGATAATTTGTGGAAGAGTTTAGTTGAAGTTATGGAGAAGACCTATTGAAAATTATTTTCAGGTGCATATTCTGAATTAACTGAAATTTGCCTTTTTGTCATTATGGACAATGTTACCATACCAGAGAGACATATAATATAATAGGCTGTATTAACATCTTATAAACCAGCAGTTTGCTAGTAAGTAATAGTCCAGATTTTCTATTGATTATTGGATAAATAACGTGAATACTGCTCAAGACTTTTGAGCCGAATGCTTCTACATGGAATTTTCCTATATATATATTAATTATGTTGGCCATAAAATAGTAGCACCTATATATTTATTTAGGAAACAGTGAAGTGTTTATAATATAGTTTCCTAATAAAGAAACAAGCTTGCAATTTTTCAAGATTAATTTCCACTTGCTGGAGAAGCTTTTAAAGGACACTAGTTGTTGCTGCCAATTGTTAATGATTCGATTGGGATTGACATTCTTAGATGATATAGCAGTGCCATCTGCGAGGATTGCGATTTTGCAATTAGGGTGTGGATTCAAGAGAGGCGTATATCAGTTGAATTTAGTCGGGCCCTGGGATACTCTTATTGGAATATTAATGAAAGTGTTTTATATCGGATTTAATACAGGTCGAATCATTATTACTTGTAGGAATCCATAGTGAGTGGATTTTAATAATCTCCAAATTATCCTAGAAATCATTAACTGTAGAGCTATTGCTTAGTTTCATAGAACGCCAGAAATTTTTAATCACTCTCTTGTAGTTCCTAAGCTCCTACAAAAACTCGACAGTGAAAGTTCTATTCTATATACGGATGCACCCACACTCTTTTCCTGTGTAACATACGTTTACCAAGCATTATAATTTTTGGTACGATAATATTTTCTCTAAAAGCTTACCTTGTTTCATCCGAAGATACCAAAAAAAATATAGCAGCTTCTTCTTCATCACTCGAAATACTCATCATAAACGTGTCGAATATTTTAGTATTTATGTACTTATACATTGAATATTTCGTTACGAATATACATATAATATAACCGCTTCGAATAATATTTCAACATTTAACCAATATTTCAAAATTCAAACTGAGAGACAAATCATTCCTACATGGAGTCCCTTGTCGCCTACATTAATTATTTGCCTTGCTTTTCGAAACGCACTCACTTCGAGTAGAAAACGACCCATGCGCGGATGGGATCGTATATTTCGCATGTGACGCCTATGACGTTTCGAGTTCGAATCGCTCTCGATTCGATTGCATGTCGACACGTGTGCGGAGGCACTAAAGAATCGTCTAGAAATTTCCTATTCGGTTAATTAGACCCAAACTCGACCCTCACTGCTAATACAAGTGAGGGTCCAGTTTATCAATGATACTTTTTGTACCTTTTTTTTGCCAAGACTTATACATATCTATCACTAGGTCGAATATCAAACCATAACATTCAAACCATAACATTCAAATTCTTATTGTTTATTGTTTATTGCAATTTTTTATTCACATACTGTTATTTTCAAACAATGAAAAAAATTTTATACAAAAAAACCTACTTCAAAGAACCATTGAATTAGACATTTAGAAGTGAATGTATTGACTCTTTTACTTTATTTTCATGAAATATTTGCATAAATCTGTAGGTAGTACACATCAGCTTGTTAGAAATCAAGAGGCCGAAGATTTTCGAACAAACTCGATTTCTTTCAAAAATAATAGCTCACGCGCCATCACTACTCGTACAAATGGAACTGAACCGGGTTCGAGGAAACAATATTAAGATTTCATTCTATATCGTGTCTATCATTAAAACTGGGGCTATAAAAACATTTTTTTCTGTTGCTTTTTCATTTTTTTATTTGGGGAAAAAACTCGAAAATGGGGAAAATGGGAATGAAACGTTTTAAAATTGAGTTGATTTTTATATCGAAAAATAAATTTAGAATGAGACTGATTATTAGAACAGGAAGTCAACTATTTTGAATATAAAGCGAAAATTGTAAGTCTTTCCGTGTCCGATACACGGTCCAATTTCATGCTTGCATCTATATACGATATGAAGTACTCAGCCTAAAAATAACCTTTTAAGGATTCTTTTCAATAATATTTCAATTAAATTGTAACCGATTTTTGAACAATTTCATCATTAGTTCCTTCAGTCTACAATTTTTGCCACCAAAATTCTTTACCATCCAAGCAGTTTGTCAGCCTCTATCAAAATATCTTTCATTCAAATCCTGTTAGCACAACAACATAGTCAAATTCCTGCTCAAACAATTTATTTCCAGCCGGTTTGTCTCGACATCATTGGCATTATTGTGGATTAAATTAGCGCACCAACAACAAACCAAAACTAAACATCATACTTAACCATTTCCCAACATTTGTCGGAATTTTCTCCAGGAACGATTACAAATTTCTGTAAATTTTCACCCAAAATCAAGGGTAATAAAATTACAGATATTTGCGCTCTTGACAAATATCTGAAAGTGAACGTTTCCCGTTTTGTTGTTGCGCCGTGGAAATGAATTCTTGCGTGGATACTTCTGCCCTACTAAGGATAAAGGTTCTATCTCAATTTTGGCGCTTTCGAGATATTCAATAATTTGTGTTTTGATTTGTACTGGATATATATGGAGAGTGCATTTTTCAATATTGATTTGAACATACTTCCACAAAAGATATTGTAGGTTTTTTAAATTTTGCAGAATGATGTAGAAGAGTATGCAGCTTTTGAATCCGGTGTTAATTCAAGAATGACAATAATGTAGATAAAACCTTTATGGCTAGTTGGGCAGACTTCTAATTAGTGACGAGTGCGATGAGATAGTTCTAACGCTTGGACTGGTTGGTGACAGAGAAATTGAGATAAAATTTGCCTGCGAGTGGGAAGAGTTCTGATGAAAATTTCAAATTGAAGTTTAAATAGTATCTGTCAGTTATTAGATTCCAGATGATTTAACAAGAAATTATTAGGAGGACTTAAAAACCTAATTTGATTCGATATTTATTATGAAATTGAGCAACAGGCTTAGTTTTATTTAGTTTGTTTATGGTATTTAGACTTTGATTGGTTCATTTTTGGCTATGTATGAAAGGCATCACCTATACACAGAAAACATAAGAATGAGAAAAAAAAATATAATGTTTCCACCCCCATAAAGTCATTTTTATTAAAACTTTAATTAATTAATTTTTAAAATTTAAATTTATGTTGAATATACCACTCAATAAACAACATTTGTATTTTTTATTAGCTTTCGAAGAAAACCACGAAAATTCTCATAAAACAAGTTTGTTTTGTCATTCACTCTCCATAAAAACCTTAACAATAGATCGATTTTCTCCCCATGACGCCTACAAGCCCACAAAAACGTTTGGCACGCCTATTCAAAAAATACTTCGACAATCCTTTGAACGCTGCCTGATTTTACTTTATCTATCTGCTACTGACTGTTCTACTGTTCTAATTCTATACCTCCTACAATCGCGCAACAGAAAACCTCTTTCACGAAACGTTTCCACGTTCGTTGAACAAAAAACAACATGAATGACATCGATTTAACCCTTTCAAGAGTGCAAATACAAAATGGCACAAAAGCAAGGCTGAATGGTGTAGGACGATAGTCGTATGACAAAGGGCGAGGTTGCGTTACATATTCTCATTTTCTTCAAAAAGAAAATAATCACAATAATTTAGCATTGGTTCTATGAGGTTGGTTGATGGTTTTTTAGTTTTCTTTTCGTTTGTCTGTTAGTGTAAGATATACTTTTCAAAGACAATTTTCGAAATATTTATCATTTAACGTGTTTTGATGCTGAGGAATTTCAAAGAGCGGAAACAATTTAAATTGTTAACAGAAAAAAATGAAAGACTTGAAGCAAGGACTAGGACTAGGACTCTCAAGAGACGAATGCAAGAAAAGTATGTACTATTTATAAATGCGGCTCCGCACATTCATACGTTACATAAAAATCCAACGAACATGTTCATGCAATTATTTACATTTTCATCCCCGAATTGAACAAATAGACAAGCGATTATAGCGAATCATCCCTTATTTCAATATTGTTTTCACCCGATCGTGAAATTGAAACCATAACATTTTAAATCTGAAAACCAAAAACACGAAGAATCAATGTTTTCCCTTATCAAGTATTAATTAGCAGGCTTGAGCTTATCCATCAGCACAAGCCACTTTAATTAAACATTTCACGACAACATGCAGAGAAAAATTAAATTTCGAGTTGTTCGAAGTCCTGAAGATGTCAATCATCCTTAGCACGTCACTCGCATAAAAAAAACGTTTACAATTGCCTCAAAAGCTTCAATATGGACAACCTACGAGTTACATGGAAATTTCAATATATTTCGATAAATAAATATGAACTCTACATGTACATATATCCGCAATTCGGATGCGAATTTTCCTGGGGATTTTTCCTGGGAATCACCTCTGCAACCAGATATTCAATAGTAATCATTTAATGTGGTCAATTAACACTCGTGTAGCATCAGAAGCCTGTTGATTACATTTACATATAGACCGATAGAGTGTTGATTAAGGGTAGCAATACATAGTTTTCCAGTTTTAGTTTTAATTTCAAACAATTTAATCAGTAAATGCAGAATTCTCTTCATTCGTACACTATGGAATGCTGATATTGAAATAATAGACTCTAATCAGGCTGTGCTTCCTACTGATTATAATAAAGAGCTTAAGCTTCCTTTTGTGCCTTATTTACATCAAAAGTTTCAATCGATGGCGACAGCATACGAATTCATCACAATTGATGATTTCACCATAATGTAACTTGATTCGATAGTGCGATTAAGTAATTAACAGCATCCGGTGGACTTAATTCAATTGAAAATTTTACGCGAATTGAGGTATTATTTGCGATTAAAATGCAACTGAAGCATTTTCAATTCGCATATATGCAGTTGAAAACTGAAGCAAAGTTCACGTACTCTTGTTGGAAAATAATAAATTGATGGATACTCGTATTTTTTTATATTGGTTACCCACGTTGGGCGCGTTCATGAAATCAGATGTCTAATATTCTTTTGCAAGGTTTCTCAATTTAACCGTTATCTTTGAATAATACTAAATAAAAGAAAAATCACTTGATAACGCCATATTAATTATTTATGAATTTATTTCACAGATACATGATCCTATTGTTAAATGGAAAATAAAGATATATTCAAAAAAAATGAATAAAATTTCAGAAATGCAATCAAACCAAAACGTTTCACAAAGTATTTCAATAGAATGAAAACTCTAGCAATAGTAAATCAGTAGTATGGTAAATGGTAACAATAATCAAGCTAAAATATTAAAACATTAGCATTATAGACAAAACCCGTAAAACACGCCTTTTAAAACTAGAGAAACATTCCGATAATAACCAATCTAGCGCTCGTCGTGATTTCTTAGCAATGGTATATGAAAATTACCTCTGGAAAAGAAACAAAAAAAAGACACTGAGCTCAGTTAAGACGATTAGAAACTTTACGAGCTGGAAAATAGGAATATTTGAGGAAAATAATCGAATATGGAATTTATATAGAGGACATTTATCTAAAAACAACCTGTAAGTACGCAACAAAGAAAGGTTTAGGATTGACAAGTGCTCTCAATAAGGACAATAAGGAATATTAAACTTTTAAAGGGGACATCGGACAAACGTACACTGAATAGATTCCCCTGTTTCTCAAGGATCTATCGTAAGTCTCTTACTTTTTTATCTTGTTTGTCAATGACCTCCCTTCTTTTATATGCGGGCGATTATCACCAATTGCAAGCTGATTTGTTTGCTCTTAATCACTGGTGCCAAAACAACTTCTTACTACTTAACATCTTGAAATGTCACCAGATATCTTTCCCATAAACAAAGGCTCCACATATGTATTTTATTATCGTTAAGTCTATGTTGTTCAATTATTGATTTTCATTTCGTGTCGTTTGTTTCTCAAGATATTTGTGATGTTACCTTATTGGTATGGCGGTTGTTGGTTGTCAGTGGTTAGTAGCCAAAGTTACTGTGATGACATGATTCCTTGGATCATGTAATAAAAGAATTAGCCGATTTCTTGGCTTTTATAAATTTCTTAACTAAGAGTAAACAGTTGAAATATACGCGCAAAACGGAATAGAAAAAATTCTGATGATCAACCAGGACGAGTGTATTCAAGTATGGTTATTTCAAGTATGGAAAACTTAAGAAGAAAACACTCATCGAGGAACAATCTTCGTAATTCCAACAAGGACATATGAAAGATGGAAAGACGAAAGGAGTAAAGACAAAGGGGATGCTGAACTGGTTCAATGGCGTCAGATAAATATTGATATCGAGGAGATCAGATTTGACACGCGTATTCCAGAATACTGCGTAAGAAACAAACAATTGAATACAGGTGGAAATGTTTGTAGGTTAGGTTAGGTTAGGTTGAAATGACTGCCGATCTGCAGAGGCCTGACGACCGACACACAGAGGCACAAGAGAGGCCCGTTATGATGCCATATAAATTAGGGACTCTCTCCTACTCACTTAAATCGGGAAACCATCTGCTTCCTTTGCCAAACCGGACTATCTCCTTTAAAACGACCAGGGACAGTTCCGTCAGGTTTGAGAGAAAAGGTGCACCAAGTGCCGCCAACCTTCTCCTTGCCAAAACCGGGCACCGGCACATGAGATGGAGGACAGATTCCTCTTCGTCCTCAGAGCCACAACTCCGACAGAAATCGTTAGACTCTACGCCCAATCGTTGCGCATGCCGCCCTATGAGACAGTGGCCAGTTAGAACGCCGACAGTGCAACGCAGAGCGCTTCGAGTTAAGCCTAAAAGCTGCCTGTTGCGATGCGTATCCATAGATACCCAGGACTGCCTTGCTATCGCACAGCAATATTAAGCAAATAAAGGAAAATATTGATGAAAGCCCTACTATTCAGGAAGAATATAATGAAGCAGCTAATTCTTGACAAAGTCTCGCGATGCTGCAATTACCTATATTAAGAAAGCCGGTGAAAGTATAATCCATGCTTCGAAAAAATTCTATGATTTTGTAAATACAAAGCGGAAAACCACCGGTCATTCATCGTCAATGTCCCATAATAATATCACTTCTTCTTCTCCAAAACACGACAAAATTCTTGCAAGAGCCAGCAAGCAGCTGGGATTAATTAGGAGGCGTGCAAAGGAATTCAAGAGCATGTGGGACACAAAAACTCTGTACATATCTTTAGTTCGTCCATAACAAAGTAGTTTGTTCCTTTTGCCCTGAGATATCTAGATCGTCCACGTGATTTTGAAAGCCTTCCATCTTATAGTTATGGACTAAGTCTTTTGAATCTGACAACACTTTCTTCTAGGAGAACGATATTATGCTCATATTTCGTCTTTTATGTGATTAGGGCTTGATTAACATTGCTTCTTTTTGCAATTGCATAACGTTCAATGATTCTATATTACGAACTAGACAAATACGTCTCCTCAATGATCACCAGCATCACATTGCATATGGTGACAGAAAACCGATAAATAGATGCTATAAAATATTTCATAAATTTTTCAACTACTATGCCAAGTCCATCTCTAAGCAGAAGCTCGAAAAAGCTTTAATTAAAGCGTTTAATTAAAAAACCCCTTCTTTTCATTGAAATCTCCGCCTCAAATTGACAACCAGACAAAACTCTGGGGAAATGTACTAATGCTATTTAATTTTAGTGTAGCTTAAGGAAAATGTAAATTGTTATTTGTTTATGTATACACCTTGTTTCGCCTGAAAATAAATACATCAGACTAATCTTACGCAAACCTTTCTCCTTCTGATTCAACAGCTTCAATAGCTTTTGTCAGCCACATAAAAATATCCTGTGAAGAAACGCTGTTTTGGAAGTCGAATGTAACAAAGGTCCTGGTCTTGATCTTTTTACACAGTCTACACAGACTTTAGCAAGATTTTTGACAGAATCAATCGTTCTCTCTTGATCCTAAAGCTGCAAAAATTTGGACTTGCCGGATCTTTACTTAGTTGGCTCAGTTCCTAACTCCACCATCGAACCCATTTCGTAAAATTTCAAGTTTTATCAAAAAATATATTTGCTATCTCTGGTGTACCACAAGCTTGGCCCACTTCTTATTAACATATTCATCTCGGATTTATCTGATGTCTTGTCTAACATACCTGACCTACTTTGTGCAAATGATCTCAAACTGAGCCACACCACTTAGTTTAAATCTGATGAACTTTTTCCTTAATCCAAGCTTGACTCACTTGATCTTTGGTGCAATATAAACAAGCTCTCGCTTAATTAATATTGATAAATGTCAAATTACAAGTTTAACCCGTGAATGCACGGTTACGCAGAACACTTAACAAATTGTTAACTCGCATTGATAGCGATGTTGATCTCGGTGTTGTCTTGGGTGGGAAATTTCGTTTCACCTTGCACTAAGACAAAATTCTTTCCCGTGCGAATAAACAGCTTGACTTTACTAAGCGACTAACCATGGAATCTAAAAACATGTGGGTCATCATTACATACTGCACATGTGCGCCAACTTCTAGAATATGTCTGCCTTATCTGGAACCCAGTTTTTGAAATCCACAGTAACAGACTCGAGTCCATAAAAAGATCATTTTTACTTTTCGCCCTGAAAAAACCGTGCAACCTTTACGACTTCGAAAATCAACTCCCGGTACTGGTTCATTTAAACTTAATTCCACTTGCTTCCAGAAGAATGGGGTTTTCCAGCCTGCTTCACGTTTGATGTCGTTAGAGGCGTTATTAGAGTTAGATTCCGTAAGGAATACCAGGTACAATCGTTTGCTCAAGGAATATCCGCATTTCACCATACATGCAGCTATACAGCTGGCAAATACTTAGATGCTACATGACTTTCGATTGCTTTAGCAATCGTTATTCCTCAACGATTTCTAAATTATCCTTCAAATGCTCTCTTATCCAAGCCCCTTGTGCCCTGTAATTTTTAAACTTATTGTCAATTTTATTTTCAACCGTTATTCACTTATTTGATTGCTATTACTTATTGACTTATTGATTTATTTATTAACTTATTTATTTCTGCATTATTTACATGTCACTTAATTTTTTATAGGTATTATTTTCATTCGTAGGATTTTTCCTTTTCTTGTTTCAACTTGTTTCTTATGTATGTATATATATATATATATATATATATATATATATATATATATATATACGGGTGCGTCATCAAAATCCGGACAAATCAATGAACATCCTTCAAATAGTGCTATTGATTGAAATATGAAGTTTACGTACAAAAACGTCTTACATGGCATTTCGTGCATCTATTGTTGTATCTAATTATTCACTGTAGCCTCCATCAGCTTCAATCACGGCCTCCATTCGCGGTCTGAAGCGTTCGCACGCCCTCTGCAATTCTGCGCTGTCAATATTTGCGGCGGTCATTAATGATGTCAAATTTGGATGTCGAGACTTATTGGTAACCCGTTCAATCACGCTTCATACGTAATAGTCCAAGGGATTTAAATCTGGACTATTCGAAGGCCAAAATTCCTTAGAATTGATCAAATTGCACCTTAGAAGAAATAATCAAATTGCAGCGAGCCACTCGCTTTGTTCTTGCAGCTTCAGAAAGCATTTGTCTAACCTTGATCGTGTAAGAATAATATCGAAGGTTCTCCTCAACGATTTTCCGCATTTTAGGCTCGCTCACATACTCAGTAGACGCCACCTTTCGTAACGATAGCCCCGGCTCTTCCAGAATCAGCTCTTCAGTCCTTTTGGTGACTTCTCACGGTGTGTTCTTTTGAGTGCTGCTTTCTTGCCGGTGTACTTGAACCTTAACTTAACTGTTCTTGAGCTTTGTACTTAGTAACAACCTCGTATACAGTTGATTTCGGATGTCGCAAAAATTGAATAATCTCCTGTTCTGACCGCCCAGCGCGAAGACATTCGATTATCGCGGCTCTTCGGTTATACTCTTGACTCATTTTGCCTGACTGACAATTTTGCGGTAAATACCTTTTACTGATATCGGTTTACTACTTGTACGCCAACGGCGACCTCTGGGACAACACAATGTAGTGGGAAATTCAATTTGAAAACCGTCCGGATTTTGGTAACGCACCCTATTTATATATATATATATATATATATATATATATATATATATATATATATATATATATATATATATATATATATATATATATATATATATATATATTTATATATATGTATATATGTATATATATATAAATATATATATAAATATATATATATATATATATATATATATATATATATATATATATATATATATATATATATATATATATATATATATATATTTATATTTATATATATATGTATATATGTATATATATAAATATATATATATATATATATATATATATATATATATATATATATATATATATATATATATATATATATATATTAGGGCGGGCCAAATTTTGTGTCGATTAGACCTGCCCCCTAAGATAATTATATGGACAATTCTAAGCAACTTTGCCGAAGGAACCATAGGTCTATCTCGATTTTCGAGTCTCCCACTTTTCAAAAAAAGATTTTTTCCCTATAACATCATTTTGATTCAAAATTCGTTTTTTTATTCATCGTTATATTATCTTTTTTATGTGTATATGGGGGGTTTTTGGGGTCGAGAAATTCATTTCTGATCTTTATTTTTACCTATAACTACCGCCAGAGGGCGTTTCATGCATATTTTAACTATTTTTCGTCTATTTTCCGAGAAAAATTACAAGTTTTTCGGTAAAATTGATCTTTATTTTATTTTTTTCAACAAAAATTCAACTTAAAAAATAAGAACATGTGTAAAAAATAAAAAAAAATGAATTTAGTGGAAGAAAAGCGAAATAACTTATTTTTGAAAGTCTTTTTTGCTTTCAAGTCGGGGGTATTTTGCACGGCTTTCTGATGTAACTGCCATAACACTGTGTCGACTCTTTTCTAAAACACGTTTAGAAACGCTAGCCAGCAATTGAACATGTCTTTCCGTTGCTTGTATGTGTACCGGAATTCTTGGATCAGGCAATGGTGGATCATCGCATTCTAAATATTGTTCCAAATGATCATACGGAATGCTATACGTAAACGGTGGTTCGAATAAGACATCATCTCTATTTAAATCAATCATATTCGTATAATCTGTACAATTGAAGTTTATCAAAGGTTTTTGATAAACTCTAAGATGTGCCGGGTCGTACAGATTTCTTCGGTAGTGTAAAATTTTCTTGATTGCGATTTTTCGTGTCTCTTTTTTATCATCAAATAACATCGCTAACAAAATGTTTTCGGAATGTGCGTAATATGAATTGTTTTTAATGACATTATTCACAACTCCGCTTAGATTTGTATCCAAATATTGTGTCCAACGAATGAATTTGTAAAATAATACACTACCGAAGACCACCGAATTATAGTACTTGATGTTGAAGTACATCGGCACATACACTTTCATTATGTATGTTGCCAAAATTTTCAAATTCCTTGATAGATTTTCAGTTGACACATACAACCGCAACAATCTATTCGCCTTGGTGAGCCAACGTGAATGTGCTATTGGTCCTGGTTTATTGTGAGATAAATCCGCAGGAACAACACCATTCGAAATTGCATTGGCCATTTTGTATAAGTACTTTGAATCGGTGGATAATTCAAATGGATCCAAATCAGGTGGCATGTTCTCTAGCACGATTATCTCGAATTCATCTACAAGCTGAAAAAAAAGAAATGAGATGAATTAAATTTTACCATTTAATAATGGAAAAAATCGATGAGAAAAATGACAAATGATACATACCGGAAGATTTTCACAAGTTTCAATTTGTTTGCCCAACGTTCCAGTTGTTGTTCGTGGTCCAGTGGTCGATGATCTTTCCAAAGTGTCAAACAAATGACGAAATGGCAGCTCGTTAAAGTGCAGCATGCACACAAACCAATGCAGCGGTCTATTCAAATGCAATTCAAATCGACGCAAAATCCCATTTCTTACGCCAGTATTTGTTGGCTCACCATCACAGCATATGCCGATTAATGCATCGAGAGCAATTTCTTTTTCGACGAAGAATGCATTAAATGTCATCAATTTGTGTTCAGCATCTTCATTTTCGACTTTTGTGTAGCCTATCAATTGAGAATTTGGTTCCTTCAAAACAACTAGATGTGGTTCTTTCACCATCCTTGCATGCAACTTCTCATCGATTTTTTCCATTGTTAAAGCATCATTTTTTCGGCCGTCGAATGAAAATGCTATCAAATTGGATGCATCATACTGCTTACGAAGCAGTTCTTCTCTGCATTTGGCCTTTTCTCGACGCACTTTATTTTTATCCATGATGATAGGATTGCCATGTGCATCTTTTACGTCAATGTCTTGCATAAGAGATGTTGCGAGTGCTGCTGCTATTCTATCAGACACACCAAATCGATCACACATCGCAGCGAAGTTCGAAGCATCGTATCTGGGAGTATACGGTCCTCGTATCATTGGCGGAATAGCGTGTGTGTATTTTACGACGTCTGATTTCTTAACAATCTAATCGCATGAAGTTGTCACAAGATGTCAAACTACATCTTCGGTATTCATCGGGTTTGACTCACATACTCCTACGGCATAACTCATATGTGCCTAACTCATATATGTATATCAACAGCATTTACTCATATGTCAACCGACATTTCGCCTCTAAGGACCAGTTAATACATTATTCCAACGCACATTATTCCTACATGCTATACATATAAATACATTACAATGTATTACATATTTCAGAAAAAAGTAACCAAGCAAGAGAACAACATCGATGCCTATGTGTATTAAATTACAAAATTTTAACACATACCTTTTAATTCTTTTTGAATTTCACAATTATTCACTGGCAGGAAATTTATAATTCACTTTCACTGAAATGATGCTCAAACACTAATGAACTGAACACTCATAAATGTCATTGTGTTGTGCTCTTTCACAAAATATGTCGGTAATGATGTTTTACCGATGTTTTTTTTTAAATAAATGCGTTGTTGACTTGAAAGCAACAACACTTTGTCGCTTTTTTTTCTCACTAAATTCATTTTTTTTATTTTTTACACATGTTCTTATTTTTTAATTTGAATTTTCATTGAAAAAAATTAAATAAAGATCAATTTTACCGAAAAACTTGTAATTTTTCTCGGAAAATAGACGAAAAATAGTTAAAATATGCATGAAACGCCCTCTGGCGGTAGTCATAGGTAAAAATAAAGATCAGAAATGAATTTCTCGACCCCAAAAACCCCCCATATACACATAAAAAAGATAATATAACGATGAATAAAAAAACGAATTTTGAATCAAAATGATGTTATAGGGAAAAAATCTTTTTTTGAAAAGTGGGAGACTCGAAAATCGAGATAGACCTATGGTTCCTTCGGCAAAGTTGCTTAGAATTGTCCATAGAATCATCCTAGGGGGCAGGTCTAATCGAATTTTTCGGCTCCATACAAATTGGCCCGCCCTAATATATATATATGTATATATATTGTATGTATATAAATTTATGTCTGACTTGGTAAATAAATAAAATAAATCAAAGATAACTAAGTAGGCAGAAGTCAAGTGAGCAAACATCCAAGAGGAAAGGGTGCCAAAAGATCACAGAGCACACATTGAAACCCCGCCACCATCTGATTTATACCGAAGAAAAAACAACTTTCTACTTAAGGGGACATTTACTTTCTTAATTGGAAAAAAAGCATACCAAAAGGCACGTTTTTGTCGGTCAGACACTTTTTGAGCTTCCTAAAAAAAATTAAGTCAAAATTCAAAATGGGTTATTTTCCTGAGACATTTTTCTAGGGGTTATACCTAAAAAATTATTAAAAAAAAATGTTCGTTACTTTATACAAGATTTTCAAAAAGTGTTGAAAAATCGACGAATTTTTTTGGTGAACTACCCTTGTAAAAGGAGTGGATCTACATAAATATAAGTTTTTAGAGGTATAACCCCTAATATATTGTATAAAGAATCGAATACTTTTTGGTTTTTTCAAATCGGATGATTAAAACCTAAGAAAAATGTCTGACAAGTTCAAAAAATGTTGTTTCGAGAAAAACGAGTTTTAAGTTTTTTTTCGATAATTTATACATTTAAATCAATTATTTTAACTTAATACCTTATTCTGCCATCCCTGGTGAATACTGTAGGTCTTCAACTTCTGCGAGATGTAAAATTCTTTGCTCCAAAGCCTTTTTTTTCTGCATGCGAGCCTCTTTTGTGCATTCGGTGTTCCTTCTGTTGGCTTGCAATATTCGGCAATTATCGACAGTTTCTGCGAAATTCATAGCAGTGTAACCAATTTTGATGCCCATGAGGTCCATAATGGCAAGATAAGTTCTTGCTCCTTCGTTAAAGGTACATGCAGCTATCCAGGATGCAATTTCCACAAGTTCTTTGCCAGCAAATGAGCTCTTTGGAGCGATATGCCATATCAAATTGTTGTAACTTTCGTTACAGTTTTGTGTATTTCCACCAAGACATCGACTTAGTAAATCATGGCTACTAAGTGATGTAAATACTGCTAAAACTTGCTCTCGCACAATTGGATCAAGAGCTGGTTTATGTTGGAATGGCTTATTTTCTTCTTCACACTGCAAATATTTGCACCACTCTTTATTGCAGTGCTCGTGTCGAGGCTCTTGATCTGTAGAAATTCTGTGATAATAACCAGCAAGAATTTCTTTCTCCATTTTCTCTATGGAATCTGGATATCTTTTTATGGCTAATCCATAAAAAAGCGAAATTTCCCTTATTAATTTCAAGGTTAATTTAGCAGTTTTTACGACGGGGGCTCCAACTTTTTCGTTTTTTGCTCTTTCTTTTTTTCTTCTTGACCTTTCCTTTTTCTTTCTTTTTCGAGTAAAGTTATGTTTTTTTTTTGCTTCAACTAATCGTCGGTACATCCGCTTACCTACATGAAGAACACACTCCAATTTATGTGTTATAAAGTCATCTCCATAGGGTTTGGCATCTACTACGTTGGTATAAGTTTTACTATCACCGTCGCCGATGTAATAGGCATAAAAGACATTAAATAAATCTTTTGATCTTTTAAAAATTTCCAAGGCTGAGTCAGTCTCCATTTTACCGGAAGATCCTTCATGATTAGCCGCGCATTCTTTTTTATGGTCTTCGTACCAAATCGAAAATTCAAACTCAGTTAACCGTTTTTTCTTTATTGTACAGGATTGGCAGTATAATGATTTAACGCTAAGATCAAGAATTTTACTCGAAAATTTTCCTATGATTGAGAAAACACCACGCAAAGACGTGAATCCTCTTTTCATTCAAGTGCCATCTCCAGAAACTGTCAAATGGTCAGCTTTATTTCCAGCTGTGTAATTTAATTCTACTTCTTCTTTGACAGCTTTTTTGGTAACCGTAGCAAAACAAATTTTTGAAGCCTTATGCATTTTTGAAATTACAGCATAATAAAGTGTCGAGGAAAACCTTGAAGAAATATCCATCAGAGCAAAAAACGTTTTCATACCTTGAAGCCCAACACCAATAACTCGCATGGCAAACACAACTCTTAGATTTATTTCATAACAGTTTTTGTCTATTGTTGGTGACGATTCGATAAATTTTCTCCCACAAGAGCACTCGACACATATTTTAAAACCAAGTCCTCTGTTGTTCTGCTGAGAAAAAGAAATATCGCCGTTGCACTCTTTGCACTTTATATATTGAGCAAGACACGTAAAAACCAAATTAAAACAGAGTACTACATAATTTACGGAATTATGCGTAGGCGGTGTGAGTTCATCGCTGGTTTTTAATTTTTTTGCAGATGAGCTCGGTAATTCAGGGTTACTTTCGGCAGTGAACTGATTGCCTTGGAGTTTCTTTTTTTTATTTGTTTTATGTCGTTGGCTTTCTCGAGTGCCTTTTTTAGTTCCACCAACCATTTTTACACACTTAGTTTTAAAAACTTAAAAAAATAGTTAAAAACGTAAGAAAATACCGGTGTAACACGTGCTTTTCTCACGAATGATACAAAGCGACTGGATAATATATGTAAACACAATAGGTATATTACATACACATATAAAAGCCGCTTACATAAGAGACGAAGCAGCTGCAGCGCACACTGCGCTCCACGCTCCAAAACTAGTTTTACGATACCCTTACATTTATGTGTGTAACTTTGGTTATATACGGAGTTTCTCAAAACGGTTTTGGGGAAACATTCCTATTATATATTAGAACACATTTATGAAATAAAAAAAGCGTGTTTTTTTTTAATTTAGAAAGTAAATGTCCCCTTAAAATAGATCCTGATTGTAATCATTTAATTTCAGAAATTACTTCTCACATCGCCTACAATTTATACATACTAGTCACTGTTTCTTAACAATTTATGCTATTAGCTCAATATTCGAAGCGCCCGAGCGTAATGTCAACCAAACTAGTTCATTGAATAATTCCTCAAACTCTGTTATGGCGTTGAAAATGAATTGATTTACTCGTTAGTCAGGGCTAATAATTCTGTACTACTACGACACAATTATCGATTCCAAGTCTTTCATGTAGCGTAGATAGTAAAATTTGCCAGAAAATCACTAACACTAAATATTTAAAATACCCAAGTATTCAGTTCGACTATTTCCAAATCACATCAAATCTCTTGTTTGCTCTCTTTGCTTTGTACTCGTATACACGTGGTACAAATCATGCATGTCATTTTCTGGAATCTCAACCAAATAAACACAAACTTGTTCGATTTGCCTGTCTCTTCCTTTTCCTTTATATTCAAATCATATATTCAAACAGAATAATTTATGCACTAATGAAATTAGCATTCAATACTTCATTTCCTAGCAAAGACATTGCAATTCGAATGGAAGTAATTTCATTAAATCATTATGGCAATATGTATTCGATATGCTAGGAATTATGATTAGATTGTGCGTTTGGTATGAGTCGAAGTTTAAAGAAAATATTAAATTTGCGAAACATTTTTTTTCGGGGACCTACTGCTGAAAATTAGAATATTTAGAGCAAGTGTGAAAGAATGCTTGAATCTGTCAATTAGTCTAATTTACAGTTAAGTCAAACTAGAAAGATTCATTATTCGAATAGCAAGACATCAATGTTAACTGATTGCTAGAACTATAAGCATCATTAAACATATATATACGATAAGCATCATAAATTAAATTTAGACATTATACAATAATTTGTGTAGAAAATAGATAAATGCATTCCAAAAAAATAGTTTGCGTTGAAGAAAAATTAAATTCAGCTGCAAATATGATAGTAGGACCGAAATTAAATGTAACTAAAGCTTGTAGCACACTATTCCGTCACGACACGACATACGACTGTCGTACGACAGTCGGTAGGGCAACGCACACCATACCAAACCGACCGACACATAAGTTTGTGAAAAGTGTTCAGAAAATGCATTATGTTTAATGCAATGTTAAAAATAAAAATAAAACTGAATTTAATTGTATTTTCTTCCCATCTATTTGTCTTCTTTTGTGTGTTGTCGTAACTTTTTGAGCTTTTTTCATACAATTCTTTCTATAGTAGTAGACGTAAAAGTTTCTGCTTTGATATGAAAAATCAACCCAAATATATTAAAGGTAAAAAGCTATCTTTCTAAATTTTAAAACCCTCTTCTATTTTTTTAAACCTACATAGCTTTATTTAATTCAGCGATCATATCAAAATAATGACTGTTGTTGTTGAAAAGTTGGTAAAAACTGGTACCAAAATTCAAAGAGGATTAATGTATCGAACTTTTTTTGAAACCTGAAAAACTTTGGAATTCTTCAGCGGATCGAGCTGATAATAATGGTAAATAGTCAACTTTATGTGAAAGTTTCAGAAAACGAATTTTAGACTGTGTTGAAAACGAAAGAGGGCATAATTCATACTAATTATATCTTATGTTGCTTCAAGTGTGTTAAATATTGTACTGGAAATACTAAAGACAGAAACTTTTGTGCCACTCAATAGTTTCTGGCCATAATTTTACATCCCTTACCAATTCGATATTTTATTTAATATCAAACTGCTTAACAACATTGAATGGTTATCATGAATTATTCAGAAAATGCATTATGATTAATACAATGGATAGTGTGTAATGTGAAAAATTTAAAAAAATTAAAATTGAAATTTTCTCAGCAAATTCTTCTCATTTATTTTCTTTCTTTTGTGATTTATTGTAATTTTTGCACTTATTTCATACAGCTCTTTCTATTTTCTGGCAAAAAATGTTACTTCATCCATTTCCAATTCGTAGTTTATTTTTTTAAATAACAAACTGCCGAACGACAACTGATGCTTATCATAAAATCTATGAAGCTACATATGTATATGAAAGCCCGCACACTTAACCGAAACGACACATCAGAACGTCCTACAACATTTGTCGGATTGGACTGAATTCAAACATAACGACAAAAATATTTCCCTGACGTGTAGTGACGTGTTGGTCAAGTGTGCGGGCGTTCATACAATTACATGCAATTGATTCTCACAGAATTTTGTTGTTTCGTATTGTGACGTGTCGTATCGGAATAGTTTGCGACAAGCTTTTACGATTTGAATTTATTTGTCAAAGAATTGGATAAAGCATATACTAGAAGTTCTGCAAATAAAGTCAACAAACTAGGCATCGCATCGAACTATTTTCGGTATAACTTGCATAAAACTATTAAGCAAAATTAAATTATTTCACATTTGCTTCCATAATAAATGACAAACACCCTCATATGTCAAACTTATCCATCCATTGGGAACTAATCAAACAATGTTTCATTCAATAACTCAAGGAAGTTGATGCTACTATATATGTGGCTGGCTACAACCAAACTATGTTTGTTTGTTGTCAACTGTCACCTACTAGGACAGCTAATCCCTGGGCTCAATCATGTATCCGTATGTGTATTTATAATTGAATAGAATCCCCTGAAATTTTTCCGAGAAAATGCCATGATTTTTCTGTTATTCAAAACTCATCTCCCAAAACTGTTTCGAATGTTGTTTTGTTTATTCATTGCGGATCAAATGTCAATCCAGCGAATTTATTTTTCAACGTTTTTTCTTTGCTAAAAGCGTGGTTGCGTTGTCAAGGTTATATAGTATATGGAAATGGTGCAGATCAGCAGTGTAGTTACAAGTAAAAAAAAGCGAAAATTCGGCGATGAAACGGCGGTTTCTCTTGGGATCGATACGTTGTGATTGATGTTAGCATTCGTTGTAATGAATTCGCACATTATATATTCGAACTATAATTGAAACTGATGTTTTGATGCTCTCAGAAATTGCTATATGGCTAAGATATGTTTTCTTTTTTGAGTTACAGTATGGTATGTTTTAATTTTTATAAATAAAATACAAACAGAAAAAAATAAAAACAAAATGCTAATCGATCTCGGAAATCGGAAATACAACATTAGTTAGCTAAATTGTTAACGATTTCAAAGTCCCGCAGCTCATTACCGAATCGCTAAATTTAACATAGGCGTGTCATTGGAAATTGATGTCTTCACCAGTTTAACTACCTGGTGATAGAGGAAGTAATCAACAGAAGGGAGTGCAAATGCTCTAATACTATTACGTAATGACTTGCAGTATGCTCTACTTAGTAATTTGAGGAATAAGTGGTGTTCTCAGGCAGGTGGAAACTTTTATATATTCTGAATGCTGGTTATAGCAACACAAGAGTACAAAAGAGGAATGGTGGAAACGGACTTTTGACTGTGATGCTAGCAGAGGGTTGTCAGCACCATGCAATCTTGTTATTTTCAAACCAACAGATGAAAAAAAAGAAGCATAGATTTCAAATTTTCACTTTGGTGGATGGTAGCTCTAAAAATCCTGATAACTCTGTAACTTCCAATGCAGTCATTTCATAGAGTGCATTGATGCAGTTGTGGTAAACTTTTGTTTATAGTTCTAACAAAGTGCTGCCACCACTACGAATTTTTATTAGGTTTGCAGTGTATATATATATATAATATATATATATATATATATATATATATATATATATATATATATATATATATATATATATATATATATTATTTATATATATATTAAAATTTTAATATATATATATAAATATATTAATTGTTTATTTATACATACAATCTAACTGTATTAATATAAGATAAATTTTTATTACCGGTCATCATTTTGATAACCAGGATAAAATTAGAATATACAATATGTATTTCATACATATTTGTATATAATTAATCATAATTTTATATGTTGTAATTAAAATATGTATGAAATACATATTGCAATATTATATTTATATTAAATTAAGTACGTATATTATATATATATATATATATATTAAAATTTTAATATATATATATATATATATATATATATATATATATATATATATTATTTATATATATATTAAAATTTTAATATATATATATATAAATATATTAATTGTTTATTTATACATACAATCTAACTTAAATTTTCATATGATAATCATATAATGAAAATAAGTATCAAGGGTTTACTGTGCAAAATTTCAAAACTCGTACCAGATGTAACCCTGGGAACTTTTTTATCCTTTAGCTTCCGATGCATTCATCCGATCAAACTCGCACAGGATCTCCCATACAGGTTAAATGTTATAATGAATACGTTTGGTACATTATGCATTCAAAATCCTCTACATTTTTTTACTCTTTTTTGCTGATTTAGATAGCTACCGCCGTGCTATTCTGTTAAGTAAACGGGCATAACATATGAAGATTAAGCGAACGTTTCAAAAATGTTGAAATTTTTGGAAGAGGAACATATTTGAGGTAGTTTTTGGAGATTGATCAATCTTTTATAAGTTAAGGTTAGGTTAGGTTCTGCGGCGGCATCCTTCAGACCAGCTTCGGAAAAGGCACACTTGGGCATACAAGGACCCATTATGATAGCAGAAGAGCCACCCTAAGTTCTTAATGAACTGGGTGATTCCCTTAGGCTAGTAAAGAAGTATGAGCCAAACAAACTCCATTCTTCTTCCAGCGAGGGCCCGGAATTCGCACAGTAGATGAACTGCTTCTTCTTTCTCGTATTTACAACTCTGGTAGAAGACCTTGTAGCGTGCACCTACGCTGCATGCTCGCCAAACAGACAGTGTCTAGTTAAGACAGCCACCGCTGCGCAGAGGGACACCCTGTCCAAAATGAGAAGTATCCTAGTGCAGCCAATGTCAAAAGTTATCCACAATTGCCAAGCGATCGCACAGTTAGGTTCTTCCACTCAGAACATCACTGCACCCTTTAAATATTTCTTTCTGATGGCCAGTGTAACTAAAGTCATCGGAATACCAATCGGGGGACTGCAAAGCACTTCCGCCAAAAGCGTTCCAGCATTTGCATGTTATTCCACTTCACAGTTCCCTCCAATGCCCTTATGTCCTTTCATTCAAAACAGCTGCATCGTTGAATGTCTCAACATCTTATTGAGAGACGTACGGCATTCAATGACTTAGCTTTGAGGAGGTGTAAACTCCAGCAAAACACTGTATAGCCGCTTGGCTGTCAGGGAAAATGCAAATATGCACTCCGAATATCTTTTTAAAAAAGAGCCAATTGGCCGCTTCAAAAATCGCCAACGCGTCCGCTTGAAAGACACTGCAGTAGTCTGGCTAAAAGAAGGAAAGCTAAAAATTTAGGTCAGCAGAAAATATACCACACCCCACTCTGTCGTTCAGTTTAGAGACACCGGCATATATTTCATCTGCTCCACTAGCCCATTCTTCTCTGTTTGCGATCCGAACCTCAAACCTTTGAGCAGAGATGGATGGGCAATAGCATAGTCGATGTCCACTGAAACAGGACTTCCCTGCATGAAAACTTTAGCATGCCCCAGGTCAGTCCTTTTCCAAGGATAACCAAAATGTAGCATTATCGCTGCGCATCTCGGATGTTGCGAGACAAGCCGGTCGATCGGAAGCTAATGAAGCAGGTCACAAAGATAGACATCTGAGTGCTCCGTTATTAATAAGGCTGCCATCCTACGTACCCTTTCGATAACCTTCTTAATTACAGCCTTAAATATAGCCGGCCACCATACTACTGCTCCGTACAGCAAATTTGTTTCCACTATACTAGTGTGAATCCAGGAGATTATACGAGAGTGCGGACGCCAAGCTGCTCATCGCCTTTTTACAGATGTAAAGAGCTCACAGTACTTTGCGTCCTCTTTCCGCTATATTTTTCTTCCACAGAAGCTTAGAATATAGGAGAAATCCCAGATATTTTACTTTGTATGTGAGGCTTATAATGACTTAATCTCCGCGATAGTGTCGCTATAAATCTCCCGGACATGGCAAGAGCAATTTCATCTGCTTGCGCTACCAGTGTACATCCAGGTTCATCAAGCTTTCTTAGAAGCTCGTTAAATTCCAAAGTAAAGGCTAATGCTGAGTTAATCGTGAAGCTAAATTTTGAAAAAACTCCATTATCTGGTCATTCTTTCGAGCGGAAATTTCCACAATGGACAAAAGCAAAGACACTGCTCATTTCTGACGGATAAAATGTAAAGAATCTGAATTTTCGATCGATTTTCTTAATGGAATGACATTTGCACAATTCAATTTTCAAATTCAAACACCAAATGTCACTTTTCAGCTTGAAAGAATGAACTGCACATACTAAATTGGCGTGAAATGATTATAGACATGTATCAATGCCATCTGCATTTTCAAAGCGAAAGCAACTTTTCATGCTAAGAAGTGAGCACAACTTTTGCTTATTTTCGAGCTAAATTTTCGCCGAAACAGATTTCACGTGAAATTTTGTATGAAAATTTCACGTCAAATCGAAGACAGTACTAAGCTCAAAGGAGAACGGAAACACTGCCCTGAAATATGTTCGTGTTTACTACTCGCTTGATGGTTGAGTTACCCAAAGACGAGTATGTTACCCGATTTCTGAGTGGCTGATTTATAAGTGCTACTAAGTGCGGATTGACATCCAGATATCGGAGAGCATTTATAATTGCCTCCCTATCGATG
The DNA here is from genome assembly GCA_947369275.1 of Nemotelus nigrinus. Lineage (NCBI taxonomy): Eukaryota > Metazoa > Arthropoda > Insecta > Diptera > Stratiomyidae > Nemotelus > Nemotelus nigrinus. Next base: position 61,094,383 of record OX376375.1, read on the forward strand.
TCCAGAAATGCAGCCAGCGTGTACTCTTTGCATGCAAATGATTTTTCAGCATGCCTACTAGGGTCTGTAGCGCTGTTTCAACAGATTTTCCTCTTGTATAAGATGCTGTGATTTCGAAATCAGAGGAGAATCCAAGGCACTATTAATCCAACACACCATCTTCAATAGAAAGGGGCTTAGACAAATTAGTCTATCATCGTTTGGTTTAACGTGCGAGGCCTTCTCCGCCTTAACGATATATACAAAGTCTTAAGCAGGCATTTTATATGACCATGCGCGAAAACATAGCGCACTCTAATGACCACTTAATATCAGCCGGGATGATACCATCCGGGACCTGGTGACTTGAATGAGCCAAAATAAGAAACGGCCTATCTTATGTGTGCGCTAGAAATAGGACTAATCGAACTTGCTTTCCCATATGAGTCTCATGGTAATATTGGAGATAACTCCTCACTGCCAGGAAAGCGAGTGTTCATCAGCTCAGCACACTAAGTGTCTCGCAACTGCTTTGAGTCCACACTTTTGTATGCAACTCGGAGCGACCGAATTTAAGCTGAAACGTCTTTGGAGAGACCACAACCTAGACGACGCGCTCGTCCCATCATGCCTCATAACGATATTCGTCCAGACAGATCATCATTAGTTTCCACATATAAAAGTTCAGAAAAGTTCTTTCAATTCAAAGTTTTAATTTTCCGAGCTTCTCATCATTTTTGACTTCAGATATTTTTTGAGAACGTTCATACTGTACATTTCATTATTTTTTTGCAAAACATTGCGTTGTTACTGAGTCTGGAATGATTCTGCTGGAAAACGGATTTTTTGGTGCTTTTTTTGCAAAAAAGGCTTTTCCCAGCAAATGCAAAAGCAATTTATGGCGTTACAAATCGGCCAATAAAGTAATGGCTCATTGAAATATGTCTTTGTTTTGACGCAAAACGTGCCAATAATTACGCAAACCGTCCGGAATATTTCCTCTTTTATGTATTTTATAATTCATATTTATTTTATATTTTTAAATTATATTTATTAAACATACTTTCCTAATTTCCATATTTATTTCTGACCTCTTCAACTAATCTGATACCTGCAAATTCTTAAAGTTCGCTTCGAAATTGACATTGGCCCTGCTCTTTGCCATTCTAGCCCACGTTGGGGGCAAAAAAAAACCCTTAACAACTTTTACTGAAATTTGATAGAAAAATCCATGCATGGTAGAAAAATCCATGCAATAGCTCCTGTTTTATGAAAAAGCATACACAACCTATCCAGGATTATTCTATCAATGCTGCCACTGAGACCGACGCACAGTGGTCTATTTCGCGAAAAAGGTGAACTTAATTCAAATTATGGACTTTTAAGTATGAAGTTGAAACTTGGGGGTAATATTGTCCTATATGGCCCCCATCATTTGAGGTGGTAATTGGGTTTCATAAGTTTAAGGGTAAGAGCACAGGTGCTGAAAACAGCCAAAAATTGCATCTGTCTTTTAACCTATTTTTTAAATTAAGAATATGAAGATCAAAATACCTTTGAGTAATACAGCGCTATTAAGCTATGAAAGACATTGATGATTTAGCCTCCCCCCCTTTCATCGTGTTCATACTGCAGATAGTATAGGAATTCGGTGTTTAAAACTTCTAGTCCCTTTTAAGTTTAGAGGGTCACAACAAGTTGTTACGAAATAAGTCTAGTTGTATTCATTAAAGTCCAAAGTAACTATCCAAACTTAGTTTGCCTGCGGCTAGCTGCGGCTACGCTCGTAAAATCCTTTCAAAGTTCAGCGACCTTGCATAAAATGCAACATTTTGCGCGCTTATTGCGCCAGTCCGCGTGCTCTGCAGTATTTTCTTATCATTTGCACTAGCACATAATAGCAAGCATTTGTACCAGGTTGAAGCTCGTGAGATTGAGATAAGCACAACGTTAAATTTCATAAATAAAACAATAGTTTCTAAACCATACACTTACTTGTTATATTATTGGTAAAGTTTCAAGTGGCGTATGTTTATTTGGCTGTTCATACATTTATTTACTCATTCACCTGTACTTTAGTATCATCAAATTTCCCAACTTGCTTCTGAATTCAATTCAATGAAATATGTTCATATGATAATTCATGTATGATCATAGAGTGATTCAGGTATGTATATGCTTAGTATCGAAATTATATGCAAAGCAACATTATCGAAAATACATTTTTACCTGTACAAAACAATTTCGTGCCAGGTATTAATTTCTAAAATTGTGAATATGCATGCATGGATGAATGATAATATTTGTAAATTCGATATGTGTTTTGCTATATGCTGTAGATAGGCTTTTTTTACTACTTCAAATAAGTATATAGATTTCCGCATGTTATTTTTGATTAGTTGATTTATTATTATTACAAAATTTATTCAAAATAATTACAATTGTTTCGATTAAACTTTGTGGGTAGGACTGCAAGTCAAATTAATAATACTGTCCGAAATCATTTGTGTCAAACGAATTTGAATAATCATTTCCACAGCATTTTCGCCTGTTGTCACGAATGTGATCCGAAATTTGACTATCACGTCGCAATATTGATAAAAATTGCGTCAGCAAGGATAAATTCTAAAAATGATATTTTCCTCAACATTGAGGCACGAGAGGAGGATTTGGACAGCGGTTTCGTGTTCAGCCAGCAAAAATACTATGGAAATGATAAGTCACACTCGTTTATTAATAAAAAAAAATTCTTTCCTCAAAGTGAAATTTTCCAAATTTTTACCCTTTTTGGAAACTTTTTGCTAAAAGTTGGAGCCGATACAACCCAAAAAATGGATTTCCCATGTTTGAAAACCCAAGAAACACTCAATTTCATACATCTAGTGGTTCCCATGAATAAAGTTCACCTTTTTCGCGAAATAGACCACTGTGCGACGTTTCGTTACGTCAAGGATTAGGAGAAGGGGCATTCCACGTGAAGCGGACAGGTAAAAAATTTTAGTGATATCTGATTATGTTATACCTATATACCTGTATGTTCTCAATCCAGATGCAAAATATTTCTACAGTATTAAGTCTGGTTAACGAGCTAGAGGGCTTTGAAAATTTCACTTACTGGCAGGTATACGCTACTTCGAATCAAATTATCCAGTTTAAAAAAGGAGCAATAAAATAAATAAAGCATTCGAGTTGATGCTTCATATAATGGGCTAATTAAATGCATTTTTGGGTATTTAAAAAAAAATTTTTTTGGGGGTAAAAAATATATTTAAATTTTTGAAACTTAAATTTCACAAAGTTCGACCATTTTTTTTTTAAATTTTTTTCTAAAAATAGCTAATAGTGTGTAGATAACCCCTACCAAGTTTCATAATGGGCGTAGAAGTCGCACCTACCGCACCTAACGCCGTTTCGCACCTACCGCCACCTAACGCCAGATTACAAAAACTTTCAATCATACAAAATGCCTTTAGTCCGAATATTAGATCATATTTTGCGAAACTTTAATGATGTAAATTATATTTTGATATAATATTCAATTCAATTGTACACACCAATCAAATAATAATGAATCATTTATACATTATATTTTATATAAATTTATGAAGATTGATGGCGCTATTCGGAAAAATTTCTTTGTAGGACAATTTCGCCACTAAAGTTACGTCAATTGTGTAAAAGAGACAAACCCATGACGCTGTGTATTCAAATTTTTCCGTTTGTTTAGTCAGTGGCTTAGCAACTGCTAAATTAGACAAACACGTTACAAGTGTTTTTTTTTATAGTTTTGTGAGGTATTTAATATATAAACAAAACTGTAAATATATATCTAAAGTGTTTTGTAGTGAAATTATCTCACAAAGCTATAAAAAACACTTGTAACGCGTTTGTTTTTAAACTAACGGAAAAATTTGAATACACAGCGTCATGGGTTTGTCTCTTTTACACAATTGACGTAACTTTAGTGGCGAAATTGTACTACAAAGAAATTTATTTTAGTTCTTAATTAAATATATATATATATATATATATATATATATATATATATATATATATATATATATATATATATATATATATAAATATTACCATTTTCTTAGTTAAAATTTTTTTCATTAAATATTATTTGTACATTTCATATTTAAAAATAAATAAATTAGTGGTATTCTAGGTAAGCGAACCGTTGGGTGATTTCAATTCAATTGGAACATTTTTTCGTTCATCCGTGAGCTATGTCTCGTTCCATAACATAGGTAACACACGGAAACGAACGAGCGGAGCATTTTTCCCACGACCGTCTGCGGCTGTGGTCGGGTAACCCTCAAGCGTTCAACACGGTAATTGCGTGACAACGTCTTTCACCCGTAAATGCCAGAAATGTACATCGCAGAAGACATCTTAAGTTTCACAGTTCGGTATATTTTCATCCATATAATTTACCGATATTAGTTTTTCTGAGAGAGAAATATTGAAGTTTTCGTTTCACTATGATTCGATATGGGCATAAAGAATCTATATTTACGCTGCATATTTTCATTTACTATTAAAAATATTAAGCTTTGGCCCAAGGGCTTTGGTTTCGTCTATGAAACAAAAACACATCAGATAGTATCAAATATAACCAGGAATTATAAATGATTTTTCAGAAATTTTGTCCTAATTTGAAAATAATTTTCAACATTGAATTAAATATTAACTCAGGAAACTGCATTATGAGTTGTTAAATTATTTGCCGAAAATTCAATATGCTAAAAACATGCAGAAATATTTCACCCTTTGGTGTTACTACAAGCTACATAATTATTCAAATACATTTGAATGCTGCTGTTTTTTGAAGGACCAAAGTGAATTGAAAATACAATGTTGCCTCCTTAGAAAGAATCAAATTTTAAAGAACATTTTAGGATACCAGATTTGATATTATATTTAAAATTCAACATTATACAAAATTATATTCTTCCTAGAATAAATTTAACTTATTGTCTGATATTTAGATTCTTCTCAAACCTGCAAAGAAGTCATTTGCATGATCCTATTCCCACATAGATTCTACTGGAATAACGATTTTATATTCCTGACATAACAAACCAGTATCTTTCGTACACAAAAGCTACAATTTTCTAACATACTACTCGTGCGTGCCATATGCGGATCGCATACATCTTATTTCTTTCCAAGTTCAGTTAGGAGAAACCTTTAATAATGAATAGCCTAATTTACGATTTTTATCGCTTCCACCATTCGACGGCCGACCTATTTGCAAATGCTTTGACTACATCATGCGCTAAAAGACTGCACTAACACTACTACTACTGCCTATGTAAAAATATTTCAAGGCTACGAAGGGAACAATAATTCACAGGATGTGCATTCACTAAGACTTTTCATGGCGACTCTTAACTCCATTCAACGGAATCGTTCACATTTCATAAATCCATTTGGAGACGAGGAATTTCGCGTGAGCATAAAAAACAAACGGTAAAAGCAAACATGTTCTGCAATTGAATGAAAGCCTATATTTTTGCTTTTGGCTGTATTTTCTCAATCCAAATATGTGTGTGCACAAGTCCTTATTTTAACGGAGAAAAGTATTGAAGATTGTTTGTCGTCAGCTGAGAAGGAAACCAACAATTATTACTAGATTGCCTATGAGAAAGTTTGAAACAATAATTAATCAAAAAAAATACTTTTGATTGCTGGAACGAATTAAATTACTTTCAATTAATAAGCACTTTGTTGATCAACTTAGCACATTAAAAAAAAAATAATTAGCGCCCTCGAGCATTAACTTCCGTCGATGTTTTATGAAACATGTCTTTATGGAACATTCTAAACATGTCAAATTCGTTCTCAGGCCATTAGCTCAATGCGTTGGCATTTAACCATAACATGGGAAAATACCTTTTACTCTGAGGTGGAAGCGATGACATATTTCTAGTAAAGGTAGAAGACGAATAATTTGCGATATAAATATACTTAGTATGCCTTGTTGTAGTAGGTGACATTAATTTGCTATTTTAAAACATAGACGAGACTCAGTGGGTAGTGGAATATTTTGCGTTTCGAAAAGGATCTATTCTGTTTAAATGTTTTTAAATGTCATTTAAAATATGTTTTTTTAAAAAAGTTTATCACTATAGTAAACAGGGCTGAATAAAATAGGATTTTTTTCATCAAACGGCAGAATTATTGCAATAGATAATATAGGGAGCGGAAATGAAAAAAATGAACCTATGTTTATTGAGTAATCTCCTGGCTACTATTTTCAACTTGGTATTTCTTAGTTTTGAAAGAAACTCATTTGCCTTAGAAAATTATGGTCTAATTTTAGCTATTTTCAATATAAAAACTAATGATAGAGGCATATAATGGGATCTTTCGGCAGTAAAAAGTTGCGTAATTGTTAATTTTGCTGCAGAGCTCTTCAGCGTTTCTCAATGACTGGTTCTGTTCTTATGCCACAGTGGCTGAAGGATGTTGCCGTCCTAAGGTGATACTCGTATATTAGCCCTAGGTTTGTTCTTGACTACCCTGTAGTCAATAGTTCAGTGTTTAGCTACACGAATGGTTAGAATCAACTTTTTTCAATCGTAGCTCAAAAAGTTGCAGTGCGATCAAAAGGATACATTCATAACGGCTTTCCAACAATACCTGCACGAAAGAACATTCCAAAGGCAATAGAAGCTGATGGTATTATTGCGTAAAACTCTGGAGTGTATTATTTACAATCGACTGTTGCCAAACATGTAAGAAATATATGTTCTCTCTTTTTAAACGAAAATACAGTTAAAGTTTCGATAAAAAAAATCAAATAGAATTTGAGAAGCAGAATACGTAGATGCCAAATGACTGGAAAATATTTATTTATTTTTCTTCTACCTAATCATGACTAACAGTTCAAAAAGATCTTGATTTTAAGGCCTAAATAAACCATTTGGTACGCGTTTTAATTGAAATAGCATCCTCATTTCAATGTATTTGATAGCAGTGACGAAGCAGAAAATACTAAGTATGGCAATCTCATTTCATAATTTCAAAAGTACATACAGCCCTGCCATTTTATAAGCATTATAACAAAACACAAATTATTGAAAAAATGTAACATTTGTTTGTGTGGAGCTCTATAATTTACAATATTAATCGCTTAACAACCACAAATCACGTTAAAACTAGCCACATTTCGCACTTTAATTTTTACTAATGTTCGAAGAAGAGCATTAGTATTAAAATCACTTTGGCCAATATTTCTATATACATAAATACATATATATCATCAAAAAATTTCAGTGAAAAAAACTCAGGAACGCGCCATCCGATTGAACTTAAATATTCAGGATACATTGGTGTATATGCGGAATAGTGCCAGGTTTCACAAAAAGCTAATAATCTTTAACCCTTTGGCGCCGGCGGTCATTGTAGTTATATTTTAAATATACCTATTTTTCTGTCAACAAATAACTTTCGCAAAAATAAAGTTTATGGAATGAATTTTTAACGTGTTCCAAATGTGAATATGATAATATTTTTGACATTTTGAATCCTATGTGTGCGCTAGGCGCCTAAAATTAGATTGGGAAAATTTAAAAGTTTTTGAATTGCGATAACTTTTGACCAAATTATCAGATCATTATGAAACTTACAAAACATATTGTTGCTACTAAGTTGTAGACGCGTGTAGTTTTTAATGAACGTTCTGGCAACAATGCAGCTACGGCGGGCATTGAAAGTAAAAACCTTCAAACCATCGAATCTCCAGAAAAATTTTCGTCTTTTACAGTGAAAACCAACTCATATATAAATCTTTTGTCTATAACCAAAGCAAAACTTTTGAAATTTCACATCGGGCAAGAACGGTAACCCTCTTCCAATTTACTTATATTTTAAGCATCAAAAACTTATGTAGGGGAGCCCAAGCGGGGATTTTGCGCGTTACTCGAGCGCGTCAGAAAATCATATGGGGAGAAGCCTTGCATCCTGTAATGTACCCTACCATATATGAGCTCTTAATATAGTGGGGTGCGTTGAGGGCAGCCCGTCAGATTAGTAAAAAAAAATTGATCCTCAGAAAAACTCGAGCGCGTCAGATTAAGACAAGGGTTAAGTACATCTAGAAAATGATATATTTCAATAATCTGATAATTTGAGCGTGACATAAGGAAATGGGCGAGTCACAAAGTTGTAAAAAAAAACCTCACCTCGAAATACGCGAGCGCGATTGAATTTTTTTTTAATTTGAAGGAAATCCGATCAGGATTACGAAAAACATATAATCTGACGGTTTTCATGGGGCGATGTAGCTAAAACCATCAATAAATGATGAAGCGTATATATGCTGAGAACTGTGTATTCCCCACTCCGCGCCTCTCTTCCTTCTCGCTCTTTCTCTATCATGATGATATCGCAGCTGATCACAATGACTTGTTCGTTTTTGTAGATGTACGACGCTTTGGTTTGTTCGTTGTGTTTTTAAAACGGGATGTGATTACAACCCAGCTTTTTACAGGCGAGGCAAAAAATGTCTTTACAGATTTTAATGGAATCTGAAACTTTTCAAAAAGCATTTGCAAACTTCGGGTCTGAAGCTTTTGATATTGAAGAATTATCTCTCATCATGGAATCTTTCATCTGCCATTTGTCCGAATTAAAAAATTGCTAATGCCAACAGTGCTAGGATGAAAATATTTGATAAAACATACAAAGTATTTGATACATCTCAGCCCATCGCATTAAATGTGCGTAATTAGGACGCTTGTAATTTGCCACCTTGCCGATCAGAGCTACAGCAACATTTATAGCGAACAAAATACATCACATGCTTGTGGAGAAATGTGCACAAGCGTGTTATATATACATATATATATATATATATATATATATATATATATATATATATATATATATATATATATATATATATATATATATATATATATATATATGTACATATGTTTTTATTGCATCCAGTAATAAAAAGAAGAAACGAAATTTTGGTTTGGAAATTGTCAGATTAACAATATCCCTCCATATAATTGTCAGATTATCATTAAGGACAACTAAGACATCAAGTTGAACCCGCTGTATAAAAATCTGACGCGCTCGAGTATTTCAAGATAACAAGTTTTTTTTACATTTTCAAAAATCAGTCATTACTTTGGGTCACGTCCAAATCGTCAGTCATTTAAATAGGACACTTTTTTGAGTTCACTTAACATTCCCTCTGAATATCTGACACGCTCGAATAAGTTTTTTTTGTTTTTGTTTTTTACCCCTTTTTACGGCCATCTCCCACTAGCTAATCGTCAGATTAATATCTATCGGTTATCAGAAAGACAAAGCGCGTATACACTATGAATGTCTGACGCGCTCGAGTATTTCCATGTGACTGTTTATTTTACGTTTTTGAAAATTTTTACACGCTTTTCCCCCTCACTAAAATGGAAAACTTGACATAAGCTTTTTTTCATTTTAGAACCTAATCTTTGCAATCCAATAGGTCCCCATGACGCTTTAGTAACTGCAAATTTAGCATCCCGGGATCCCCTACTATTATGTTCACGAGAACTCACGACTCAATTATCAGATACAAATGAAATTCACAGAATTGGATTGAATGGGATTGAGTAGGACCAAGCTGATAGAAGCGATTAGGAAATGCAGGCAACTCCGTGCCATCTTAAAAAATTAGAAAAAACACTGCTTTTTGCCCTATGAGTTCTGATTTGTCACAGTAGCTGAAACTTACTTTAAGCCGTGTTTGGTAGAAATTTGGTTGAAAAATTTGGTTAGTGCTGCCAGCTATGGTAATTTTGGTGTCTAGGGTTTTGAAAATTCGCTCAAGAAAATAAAGCTCTTTGCCCTATAGCTTCCAGTGCAGGCATGAAATCAAAACGAATTTCAGGTGATAAATGGAACTTATTATATGCATTATTCAGACGGAATCTGGTTAAAAAGCCATTATAAGGTTGCCAGCTATTGTTGGTTTTGTATTTATTTGCAATATTTTTACTAAGCGATTTTATCGTAAAATTTTTAAACGTTAATGATTTTGTAATGTTAATAAACAACAAATACTTAGTTTTTGAAAATTTTAAAACCTTTGCAACTGGTAACCCTAAATTTCTTTTTACCCCTATAACATGCAATACAGTCATCGAATCAAAACGAAATTCACAAACTAAGTTGATTTCAATGTAAGGCAGGTGTGATATATTTTTGGCTTTGATGCTAGCGAAGAGCTGCCAGCGCGAGGCGTTTTTTGCTATTTTCGTATCAATAAAGGCTTACATTAAGTATTCCTATAAATTTTCTCACTTCTAGAAAATTTTTGATTTCAAACATCTTTCGTTTTGTGAACCTAAACATCTTTCTATTCTTCTAACTTGCGACGAAATCATCGGATAAAATCGAAATCCATAGAGTTATTTGATTTTACCGTGAGGCAGTTATGGGAGACTTTTAGTTGCAGTGATGGTAAAGTGTTCCAAGCACTAAGCGTTTTCTTTGTTTATCTTCGGGTATGCTGCTTTCAAAGTTTTGCAGTGTTTGGCTTTCCTAAATCTTAAAATTCCTGAAATCCTTTGATTTTGCAATCGAAACAGGTTGGAGCACGTGTGGTAGAATATGCACTCAAAATCTGCACGATTCTTCTACTGTTCATCGAACATTAGTGTTTCTAGGTGCGCTAGAGTTTTTTTTAGTTTTTCTTTGATTTCATTTGCTATTTTATGTGCGTCCTGTCACAGATTTTTTTTTTTTAGTGACACGATATTTCATTTTCTCTAGAGGAAAATGGTAATGGTTGGCCGGAACGAGGCTTGGAGCTTTAGCTTCCAGCCGATTGGAAATTATTTATAACCCTTTGAACCGATGAATATTGTTTCGCCACTATTTTTGCGATATGTCTCCAGTTGTTTGAATCTGTCCAAAATTTTACAATAACTTTACAATAACTTCAATAACACTGATTAATTTCCTATTATTTTCCATTACAGAAAAAAATATTCTTAAAAAAGCCCTCATAGTCAATTACTAAATAATTTGCTAGAATGACTAACACTGAATAATATATGCATTGAAATAGTACATTCGAAATGTATTATTTCCAGGAATCTTAAAATTCAGCACGTGGGTGCAGACTTTTCCTGACTTTTTTTGTGTTTTCTGGCAAAAGTGCCGTTATTTCAAAAACTATAAAAGGGAAATAAATAAACCAAATTTGAAAAAAAAGCCTGATGATTTTTCATTTTTTAACGATATAAACTGGCTGGACGCAAAGGAGCGCAGGCTTTTTTTTTCAGGAAGACTTTGTATGCATAAAGTGAAAAGGGGCTGACTTTAAGGGGGTAAATACATGTAAAATCGAATAAAAATTGCTAATTTCAGATTGATTTAAAATATATATATTGTTCATTCAGAAAATGTTTAATATTAAATCCTTAAAGTACATGTCTCACAGTAAATCAAAATATTTTTGTAATAATTTTTCAACACAAAATGGCGGCGATGCGATCGAATGAAAAAAAAACACATCAAAAACGGCCTCGTACAACTTAACGCCTTTTCCGGGGAACTTGCAACATTCAGAGAAAGAAAAAAAAAGCTATATATAATTCATAGGTGAACCAATAAAATTTATTTAAAAAAATTAAATTTTTACATAATTTTAGATTAAACAAAAAAAAATTTATTTTTCAAAAAAATAACGCTTTAATCATTAATAAACAAATTATTTTTCTGAAATTACAATAATATTTAGGTTCAACAAGGAGATAATACTCTTTTGTGGATGTGGTATAAATTTAAGCCGGATCGGTTGAATGTTTTTTGAGATATTTTGTACGGCAGTTGAAAAAGTACTACTTTAAGAAAAACGCGTTTAAAATTTTCAAGCTCCACCGACCTGGAGAACGCCGCGCTGCCTATAACTGACTATAACTCAAGAAATAATACGATTATCACTTCAAAACTTTTTTTGGTATATTTTAAGAGCATTTCAAACATTTCGATGTAATGTATTTTCCCCGTTAATAAGCTATGAAATACATTTCACATTTCTACTGGCTTTATCAGTACAACTTCAAATAAGCTACAAAATAATCCAGAAAGTATTTTATATTTCTGGTCAATTTAATGTAACTTCAGATCTGAATAAAAATTAGCAAAAAGTTACGAAAAAAATTAATTTACAAAAAAAGGTGGTTACCATAAATTGGACAAATCTCTAAAAAATTAAAAAAATTACATTCTGGGGCAGGGTTTGAAATGTTTAACCCAGGGTTTTATATATAATAGACCCACTACTATTTTCATAGTTTATTCTCATGCTTAGGATGATTTGCTGGGATAAAAATAACTAACATCATATTTTCCACCATTGCATTATGCCTGGAATCACATGAAAAACTACTCTTATGTTTCATACTGGATCGGAATGGGTAATAAAAATGGGTGATAGATAGATAAATAGGGTAGACAAGGATATCGAGTACAAATTTAATATTTATGATACTTTTGGGGGCAACTAGCAAAATATTTTTTGCTAAGGCTCTTTTTCAGTTATAATTCAGTTTTATTGAAATCGAAGTTCGCAGGCTTGTTTAAACGCATTTCTTTTAGGAATCATTCGAACTTTATTTAGCACTGACCATTTAACTCAATTGCCTTAGTTTCACTCCATAGATTAGAAACAAATCAAAACATTTTTCTTTTCTCCCAACTATATTACCCTCAATTTTTCTATCCAATTCAAAACCTCTTAAGTAGAATATTTCAGTGCCTCTGTTGAGTTCTATTTTTTGTAAAATTAACTTAGCTATCAACAGTTGAAATTTTAACTTCAATATGTTGAAAAACCTAGCTCCGATCGTGTTCACTTTTTCAATAATAATGTTTCCTATTTTTCGCTTTAAAGTTTACAAAACAATTATTTAGTCCAATCTGCCCAGAGATTGTTTTTAGATTCGTTACCGCAAACATTAAAACAAATAACTTGGGTCTACAAAACTGACGAAATCCATCCCAACTTGAACAGTTCACATCAGCCGAAAACGTCTGGTTAGCGGTGCGGAGCAACTTTACTTCATTGAAAACAAAAGCGATGAGTCAATAGCGTCACAAATGATAACAATCCATATTTGTATGCGATAAAAAATATATTCAACACATTTGCTTTTTGCAAGAATTGAACATTAGGAAAATTCCATTAAACCAGCAACAGCAAAAAATTTTATTGTTACACTTATACTGCACCATATTTAACCATCATACACAGATTTTTATACTAAACTCTTCACATGGAGTTGTCTTTACAAAAAAAAAAAAAACACGAAAAAACTCATAGTTATATTATAATTTCGGTATTGAGAAAAATGTTAAAATTTATTTTTTACAAAAAGATGTGCATGAATTGCTGTACGTCAAAGACTTTTGCAGAAAAAAAAACGATTTTACCGATTATAGTAAACTTTAACAAAAAATCATTACATCAAACTGTGTGCAAAATTTATCAGGATATTAATTTACTTAAACTTGTAAATATTTTCCCAGATTAGTTAGCTTAATTTAATTTTTATCCAAGTTTTAACGCAAGCCTAATTTTTACCCTAAGGTTTTTGGAGAAATCACCATCATTTTATATTTAAGAAATCCGGGAACAAATCTCGAAAACCTCAATATTTTTATGCCATCCATACTACAAAATTTAGCTTAAGAAATTCATTAACCAGACAGTATGTTATATCATCAAAAGTTTTTATCATCAAAATATCTTTCGTTAATTTTTAAAAATATTTTTTTTTTAATTTTTTAAAAGCATAGATATTATGCACACAATTTTATTACCTTTTAATTTCTCAGCGTTGATTACTCAGCATCTGCTCACTGTTAAATGCGAAGAAGTATATGTGTCTTATAGAAATATATCTTTTTTTTTAAAAAAAGACAATTTTCCACAGTTTCACTTCTTTACAAATCTATTATTCTTGAATTCACAGATCTTTATTCTTCTTTTTAATTGCATCTGACTTCACTTTTGCATTATAATTTATTTAATTTCACACACAATTCGCAAACGATTGAATTAGTCCAATTCTTTAAGGATCTAAATGGGAAAATTCAATACACCGCTAACAATTATTTAACCCGTCAACACTTATTTAATCCGCAACAATTCAAACAATTCACTTACACAGTTTATAACATCTTTTCATTTGATCTTGTAATTTTTCGAGAAAAAAAATTAATCATCCTAGTTTTCAGTAATTTTAATTTTAACATATAACTTTTCCAATTGATTTCACCAAAAACAGAAACAAGATTTTTTTCTACACATCCGGATGTCCCGAGCACTTTTTCCAGCTTCTCAACTGTTTGGCTTACAAGAAACGACTGACTGCCGTGGATGAAGGTAGCCTCGTTAAAATACACTGAGCAGATGGAAGATAGCAAGCTGTTTCGAACGAACGAACGGATGGATGGATGGATCTCTACGGCAGCAAGCAGGCAGAACGCAAAGAATCAGGCAGAGATGCCACCGAAACCGAACCGACCGGAGCAAGTGAAGTACCAAAGCTGGATGAACGAACTACCATGCCGTCGTATATCGTGCTGGATCCGATCCGGCTAGCTGACTGGATGTATCATACTAGTTCGGTTGCTGGCTTTCACAGAAAAGCACCCACAATAACATAATGCCGGCTCTGGTCCTTTCGACATGCTGCTATGCTAGTTATCCGAAACGGGAATCCTCCAACTCAAGCGACCACGTTGTTGTGTTGTGTACCGTTTGCGTTACGTTCGCTTGGATGCATGGCGAATTGGCAAAGTTACTTCTGCTTTTGCGGCGAATTGACTACTCTATTATGACTGTAACAAGTCGTTCGGTACTTTACCAATTGTAGACTTGCGCGAGTACAGCACAAGTATGTATCACATACGTACTTATTCATATGAATGTGACTAGAACGTGGTTCCCATTTGATATGCAATCTGTGAACGTTGTTTAGATTTGCTAGTTCGATTAATCTCGGCGAATTTTTGTGAAGCACCTGATTGGAGGATATAGCGCAGATTGAGGTCGGGGTGGATTTTGAACATCGACATTGCTGCACTGGTAGGTTGTGCATATTCATAAGTTTTGAATAACTTCAAGGGAAAATTTTAATTTTTTATTTATATTAAACTACTGCTTACTTTAACTTGTGTTTATTCTGAATCATAGAAAAATAAATAGATCGATGAAAATATGCAGATAAAATGCGAAAAGGCAGGAAAATTATAGTTTTGAAAATATAATTTTTTTATGCAATTTTCGCGATACCCGAAATCCTCTACACTCTCTCCACTTTGCTAATGAATGTGAAATGCAAGCATACAACGAGACTTGCAATCAAAATTTCGCTTCAATAGTTATGGAGCACTATTAATTTTCACGAAGCATTTCTACCGCGAATTAGGTCGTGTTTGAAAGAATTTTCATAGCCCGAAAACAGCTAAGAACCGTTTCGAATCAAGCTAATGAGAATTGTTAACTTAAATTACGCTTGGTACAAATTACGCTCCAGTTTGGCTTGAAGAATAACTAGCTAGTGGTTGAATGGTTCAAAGAGGATTTTTTTTGACGAAATTAGGCTAGGATATGTAAATTTTTTTCGCTATTTTTTATGGGCAGCAGAATTTTTCATGCTCTGAATAGGTAGCTAAATTTAATACTACTAAAAGGATTCATTGCTCTTAGTTTCATCTAATTTTTAATATTTTTTTGTAGAAATAATAAAATATGATGCGACATCGGTGTTAATATTTATGAGCTCTGTTCTAATGAGCTGACAACCCAACCGCTTTTTACAAAAATAAATCTCACCATCTACAATGATTATCATCACTAGAACTATCTTCAAAACCTGATGTTAATTTAATAAATTCGGCTTCAAAAACTGATCTTACTACAACATCCCAAACTTTTCCTACCCACAATCACTTAAAATACCAATTTAATGAACTCATTCCGACACCATCAAAGGATTCTCGATGACCTTACATTTTCACAAACATAAATACTTCTCCACTCAATTCACTCATCAAGTAGTCACTTAATTTCTACTCTTTGCAACCGATTCGAGTTAAGTGCACACTTAGTTAGGCAACCCTTTTGTTTCTTAGCCCAACTCGATTCGTCTTAATTTCATTTAACTCCGTATCGTATATCCTGCGAAAATCGTGTTGAATGTCGATGCCGAAATGCTTACTACGATTTGGCAACATAAATTACACGAAAAGCATAATAGGCTAAAAGTAATGGAATTTCATGTTGAAGGAGACTTAAATGATTTTTCAGTATGTGTTTTTAAAGAGTAGAATGAAGTGAAAGTTTGAATGTGAAATCGGTAAATTAAAGCAAATTTGAACAGCAGGCGACAATAATGTAAAGGATGCTGACAGAAAGGAAGGAAAGTATTTGATTCAAATGAATGAAATAAGAAGTATGCAAATTACGTTGGTTCTGATAAAGATTTCTGGTGAGTTTTGTGATGAACACTTAATACAGAGAAATGTGGAATGACTTACAGAGAGCGGCATATGGCCGATTCTATTATTCAGTGCTAGAGTTTTTGCGTCGCTGCTTAAAATTAAATAATATTTCGTAGTACATGTCGATGGGGTAGTGTAGAGTACACCATTTTAAGGATGAAGTGGTAGTCGTAAATTTACAGCATATGTAAAAAAAGTAAAAAAAAAATTGATAATTTAGAAGTCTCACTTCTTTTTCCCAAATTAATGAGGGAGTAAAAGATATTTTTTATTAAATATAGTTGCATACTCTAAAATTGTTGTCACTTCAAATTACAGCACAATTATTTTATTCATATAAATATTATGAAATATTTATTTAAATTCCGTAGCAGTTACACTCACTTTTTTGGGTTGTTGGGTAGAACTCGCAGCAACTAAGTCGATCTCAATCCCAAGAATAGCATTGATGTTCAGAAGCAAAGCTTCTCCAATAATTATTGGTTACCAAGTACAACCAAAAATTTACAGAGCCTCCAGGCTGTTGAATCAAAGGTTTTAAACATTTTTCTAAACTGCTGTCAATTTAATAATGTGTGCTTGTTAAATTGACAGGAGTTTAGACAAATGTTTTCCGCAACTATAGAAAGTTTGACATATCAGACAGCACTTAGGAAACTTGCTGATTTTCATAGTGGTCCTTTGACCCTTTCTTCTTCTTTTGCAACCCGTTGAACTTTTTAGGCTCTCAAGCTATAAAATTCCTCTAATAGATGGAGGGCGCCAAAGTTGACATTTCGAAAAATGCCTCGTCATACTGCGGACAGATAATCTCAGGAATGAAGAATCTGAAACAAAAAAATCAAACTGCATTTTAAAGAGGAATGTTTCTTACGTGTTAGCCTACCTCAATATGTAAAAAAAATTATCGAAAAAAATGGCGGTTATTTGAAAATATTTTTCGAAAAATCGTCACTTTTTCCACTTTGTTTCGCTTGCCAATTTTTTTTTTGGTTAACTTTTGGCCTATATTGTGGTAGATTACCACACAAGGTACTTGACTAAAGTATTGCACCAAATTTGATTTAAGTCGGTTCGGCGGCCAATCCGGAGAATAAGTGTCCGCAGTTTGAAAAAACGTCATTTCGAAAAAAACGCGTTTAAAGCTTTTTTTCCATTTATTTATTGAATATTATTTAAATAATATGTGTCTATCACCTACAATTGCTCAGTCTGCAATCTCTGAACCATACATAAGTATTCTTGAGTCCACATAAGTCAGTTGCTTTTGCAGTTGGGCACTTTTTTTTTGCCAAACGCGCTTCCTTTGCTGCTTTTTCTGCCTGACTTATGCGCTCTTCATCTTTTTTTAAAAGCAGCGGTCTGTCGTAAACTGCCGTAACTTCTTTATTTTTGGGAATATCTTATCCAAAAACGGCTTTTTCAAAATTATAACCGGTACTATTCCGCCTGGGGCACTTGAATGTTTTTAAGGTTTTAAGAATTTTCTTCGAGAACTCAGGTTATCAAACACCAAGAGTTTATGTTTCGGAAAGAATTTAGTAGTAGTTCCCATTTGCAATAAATTGGACTTTAGTCGCTTTTACAGCATTGTTGCTCCTCGCCTATTTAACCTTTTGCAACCATATATAAGGTGCGAATCCAGAAAGACAGTGTTTTCGAAAAGAAAGTCAAATTTTGGCTCTGTTCTATCGACCACTCTCTTTTCTATCACTCACTGGAAAACTGTTGAATCCTTTAATATAACGTTTACATTTTGTTTTCAATATGGTTTTTGATATTTTCTTTATCTACGGTCCTTTATATTTTAATTAAATTTATGAGTCCGCCACCATAAATTGAAAATTCATATTTTAATTTAAATCAATTTTTTTCCTTTTTGAAGCTAGATTTAATTTTTATTCGACATATATCGATATTTCGAGGGTAATCTGCCCTCTTCTTCAGTGTCTATTGATCTAATCTTAAAATAACTTAGGTAGTTTATTTAAGGTGCTTGCTTTTAAAGTATTAACTAATACTAATTACCTGCTAATTACCGGCTAATTGACTATTAATTATATACTTAAGTACTTTTTACTATGTATATTAATTACATTATCATCATAAAATATCTGTTTAAATTAACCTGAACAATGGTGATACACAGTTTCCTTGGTCTGTGTTTAGTCGCTTATCCATCGGGGTTTTCCATATGTTCAGGCTTTCGTATGCATCCAGTTTTCGTACCTGCTGTACTTCCTTAATCACCTCCACGTTATCCCACGTTATGCTGTGCTCCTCCTCCAGGATGTGTTTTGCTACTGCTGATCGTACTACCGTTGTGTTCCTTTTCCTTGCTGAGGCTGCTTCCCGCTTATGTTCGGTTAGTCTAACACCAACCAACCGTTTCGTTTGTCCAATGTATACTTTGTCGCATTCTGGGCAAGTAATTCTGTATATTCCACATTTTTCCTTTTTATCTTTTTTGTCTTTCACGTGACATAATTTTGTACTTAATTTTTTTACCCTACTGGTTGGAACTGCTTTAATGTCAAAGCGTTCAAAAAGTTCCTGAATTTGCTTGAATATTGACGTAAAAATGATTGGAACTCTTATGGGTGGTTTTTGTTTTTCTTGTATAAAGAGCGTCGTTAACAGATCACGCTGTATTTTGTCCTTCTTCTTTTTGACAAGGTTTCCAATTATTTTGTCGTCAAATCCATTTTTTCTCGCGGTGTCTTTAATATATTCCACTTCTGAGTGAAAACTTTCCTGATCCATGGGTACTGTTAATAGTCGGTGGATCATCGAGTTGTAGGGCGCCATTTTTTGGGAGTGCCAATGATCAGGCGTCTGATGTACAGGTAATATATATATATATATATATATATATATATATATATATATACATATATATATATATATATATATATATATATATATATATATATATATATATATATATATATATATATATATATATATATATATATATATATATATATATATATATACATATATATATATATATACATATATATATATATATATATATATATATATATATATATATATATATATATATATCTGTATGTATGTATGTATATATAGACGATTTTTTGGCCGCCATTTTGTTTTTTGGCGATAATTACAAAAGTACTTAAAATATCAATTTCGGAGCAGCCTCATTCGATTCTTTGGCCAAAATTACGTGTCAATATATACATAAGTACATATCCAAAAATAGCCAAAATCGCGTTTTTCGGTCTCCATTTTGTTTAAATAGCGGCCATAACATTGACTAGGCATGGCATAAGAAGACCTTATTTTTGAAATACCCACGAAGTTTCAGCTTGCAAGCTCTAAAATTGCAGCATCTATAGCTGCCAAAAATACATTCAAAAAAGGGTTTTATTTTATCATATCGTTATTAAAAATAATCAAACTTCAAACTCAAATATCTCGAAACAAGGTGTTTTAATAATAAAATTTTAAAATTCTATATCTCGGGCAACTTTTGAAATTTTTCGATTAGAATAAAACGTTTTTTTTTAGAATTTTATCCGGTACTGGAAAATGTAACTATCTAAATTTTGACCCCTGGCAAGATAAGGTCCCTTTTCACATGGACGGTCACAAATATTCTATTACTAGGTATTAAGTATAAACGTGATTTAAGCTCAGAGGATTTTGTTTGAATTTATTGTATAGCTGTGGGTTTACGCATATGAAATAAAGACTATTATTATTATTATTTATTTATTGATTTCATAGAAAAACCCTTTTTTAATGAAAAATATTTCCAATAATAACACAAACGACGTATTTTCGCTGACACTATCATTTAACTTTCAAGAAACCAAACTTGTCACTTTGAATACCTTTCCAAAACTGTGTATAAATCAGTGCTGCCAGATAGGCGCTGTGGCTTACCCCCAAACAATTGCTATTTATCCCTTAAATTACCCTAAGTAGCTATAGTGACGTCATTTCCGGAAAATTTTTCGCCATTCTCAAAAACCAGGTTATTTAAATGTAAATTTTTATATGTGTAAATATCACATGAAGCAAACTTTTTTAAGGTGAGGTGAAACTTTCTTCCACACATCCTAATGTTTCGGGACTAATTTTTTCCTGGGTGCGTTAAGTTTTCCCTGAGAAAAGATTAGTCCCGAAAGTCCCGAGAGATACAGTTAGCCAGTACCATAGGAGGCCGACGAATGCGACCAGTCCCAACACCGCGTTCCGTAATCAACTGACGTCATTTTATTCACTCACTTTTTGAAATACAAATGACCGTCTTTTTACATCGGTCATTTCCATTTTCTGTTAACAACGCGTCGCTTGACGGCCTTTTGACGATTAAATGACACGTTATTTCACGGCCTGGCATCTTTAACGGAAGCCAAAGGAATAAAGATTGAAGGATTCATTTACAAATCACAATATCAATTAGAAATATCAATTTTGAAACAGCATCACCAATATCCGCTTATTGGAATGATTCAAGATTGATATTTTGTATTTTGCATTTTCTTATAGCAGAAAAATATAGACATGACATCTTTCGAGATTATTATTTATTGAAACATCCGTTCCGGAAAAATGCATTATAAAATTTCAGAATGACCTAAACAAAACCCTGATTATTTTGTTTCTCTGTTTGTCCCCTGAAATTTTTAAAATATCCCTAAATCTAGGGTTAAATTCCCTAGTATGGCAGCACTGGTATAAATAGGTATTACCATTACGCTGCGCTACGATACGCTCTCAATCTGCAAATTTTACTCTCAAGTGTGCTGACGCTTTCTTTGGATAATATATGCTGCGCTACGTTGCGTTACGATTTTACGCTAAGAGGTTTCTATCCTTATGCATATATATCGCTACTTTTACGGTCTAGATTTACTAGCGTAAAAACAAAAAAGATGATTTCTAAAACAAAAGCACAGACTTGAACACTGGAACCACATACATACATATGTATATCTGCACTTGACATGGACCGATAAAAAATTTCAAACAATTCAAATAAGCCCTCAAAACCAAAACAATTTTCATTGTTCTCTCTAGAAACGAATAATTTACGTTTATCATTTCACCATCAATTATCTTGCTATGCTTACAAATTTCCCCGAAATCAATCCACTTCAAGTCAATGCCATTAACTTCTTAGAAATAATATTCCCCCCAGGTATTCATATATTCTGTTCATATATAAAAAAACAACCTGTTGCGCTGAATAAAATCAATTTGTGTGTATAACATCACAGCAAGTGAATTATACAAGTATACATCAAGTTCAAAATATTGTACATTATCATGTGACTCTCAAGGACCACAACGATGTCGACCACTACGACGCGGCCAATACACGAAGAAAGTTTAATGGGACCTTTTCAACTTGAACAAATTCATTTACGACAGACATTCATATTCAATTCTTCTTCTAAACTCTCCTTCGAAATGACTGTTTTGCGTACACAAGTCAGAGGTGAAGGTCAATTGGAGAATAGAGTATTTATGCTAAGACTACAAGAGGTGGACAGACTGAACTGAATTGTGTCGATTTTTATTGTGTAATGATTTTATTCCGGAAAATTTCATTTCCAATACAATGTCAACATTGCTTTATATGATACTTACCGAGAAGGTCGTGTTTGGATGATGGACCTAAATCTTCAAACAATACACCTTGCGACATTTCTTTTCCTATACATCAGCTTAAATCCTCGACGGACTGAACTCGTGCAGGTATCTATTTTTCGATTTTGCTCAATCATCTGTTTTGGACACGTATGCTGGAATTATTCCGCAGCACGATGACGACAACGACATTGAGCAAAAGAAAACACATTCAAACTATTTTTCTTTGCGTGGAAGCACGAGGGAAATTGATGGTCCCACTGGCCCAGAAAATCGAAGAAGTTGGAATAGAGAAAGTGCGGCACTTTGTAATGTGTTTTTAGTTTGAATAGAGGTATAAGGACTTGTCTTTCTGCTGCTGTTCAACATTTCCTTCTACTTGTTTCTTTGGAGTTATTAATTCAAATACACTAAGAAATATCCAACTATAGGACTGAACTTTCGTCGCATTCATCGAATTGATTCGGACGCTTACAGGTAGAGTGCTGTTGTTCGGCCTATTGAATTCTAATCAATATCTCGAATTGCTTTGGTATTTTGTTGCTTTAGGATTTCAGTTGACCAGTTGTGGTTCGGTTGTGAGAAGTAAGCTGTGGGCAGTAAACAGCAGTTGGAAATGAAAAGAATGTATGAAATTGTGTTTCGGACTGTTTGTATATACGAGTACAACAAAAGAATGATGTTTGGTTTCGAGTTACTGAATCGGAACTATTTTGTTAGCTTTTGAATCCATTAAAATATGTTGCGTGTACAGTTGAACGAATTTCTTTGGTTTTTGTACTAGGCCTTAAATTTAGATAAAATTAAACTAATTACGTAAACTATCATCCTTGGGAATTAGTTTTAAATCAAAATTGACAATTATGTTCTTGCATAATTTTCTATCTTTAGTATCTTCTTCTTCTTCTTATCAAGAATAGTCAGTGAATTAATTCAGAAATGACACTTTTGTCCGCAATGTAAGCTCGATCACATATGACAAATAACGAAATCATACACTTGTAATTTGTAATTTATTCAAAATAATTAATTTTACAGGCAAAATGTCTTGTTAGACAAGATTTAATAAAACATTAAGTAAGCGAAAAAAGTGCACTACGAACTAAACTTTTGAAAATTCTAATAGACTGAGGGAGAGAAGCATGCTGAAGATTATTATGCGTCCTCAGTAAACGCAAAAAAAGCGAATGAAAAAAACGTCAGTACGTGCAAAACGTACATTGAACATTGAGCAGGGGCGGCTCCTCGATGTACGCAAAGGAAGCAGTGCTTCCCTTACTAAACCACAAAATTGATTAAATAATCAATATGTAACAATCAAAAGATTTGCAATCAATATTTAACAATCAATGGAATAACATTTATTTTCTTACGAAAGGCGAAATTCCATCACTACTATGAATCTAATGGTTTTATTTTATAACAGTCCAACTACAGAGCTTCCACGGTAAATTTACAGCGACACATCGAAAACTCAAACGTTTTACTACAAACTACAGGCATTGCATACCATTCAATTCAAAACATACAGTTCATTGAGATATACTACACAGAACACTGAAGTGATCTTGCTTCAATGCTCAAACTAGTGGTTTTCGCATAGATCTACTTAGACGCTTTGCCTAAATGATGCCCACAAAAAATTTACAATCAATGTACTCAAATAGTATCGCGGACGCTGGATCAGTTCGCAGCGTCTTGGTGGGTAGAAAAATTCAAAAAACCCTTGCCCCATCCACCCGCTGAACGACCCGAAAACCTTTGTTAATGAATGAACTTAATACGCTGCAAAAGTATCCCCGTCTCCTGTTTGCCCTCATGATTTATCTGTAGATTCTCTTCTGCTCCTCTTTTTACGAGCCGCTTCCCTTAGGAATTGATGCATTTTGTGCTTTGTTCACATGTACGCATGTACGATGCACGCCATTGTGAGATGTTCATGTGGGGAATAGAATAGTATAAGTTGCATTTTTTCGTGTGCAATTTTCTCCAGATCGGTTTTTTTTTTGTATCTGTTTTGGGTTTACTTTCGCAAAATTAGTTTCTCGGTTCAGGTGCTTTGGGTTAAATGAGCACTTGATTGCTTTCGTCTATGTTATTTCTATGTTGAATTTCTGAAGTGTTTTCTTTAGCATTTATAATTTACATTAGGTGCGCTTTTGTTTTCTTCGCAAAAAAACGCACCTGTTTATAACAGGTGCGAATTTTGACTTGAATTATTTTGTATTGTTAGTATTGATGCAGTCGGTTGCATAAAAGGATAGTTTTTAAAGTAAATTATAACATGAAGCTCGTTAAAGTGAGAGCGTATTGAATAGAATATGTTTCGACAAGTTAATATTTACGCGTTTAATATGGATTTTAATGTGCAAAACCAAAATTGATGTGATTGTGCCATAGAATATTTACTGCGGTAGTCTTTTTCATTGGGGATCTTATTGAGTCTTAGCAACCAAGACCACTTATTTCGCTCAGTCAACTGTTTGCAAAATGTAACTAGATTAGGCACTTTTATTGCAAGGAATTTATTTTACATTGTGGTATTGTGTATCTAATTTAATTTGCTAAAGGTCCTCAACTTTAGCTATTCAAAAACTTTCACTATTTATTTAGCCTGTAGTATGCTTTTAATTTAACTTTTATTATAATTCAAAGAAAATAATAATATAATTTTAAATAATAATATAATTTTTTATAATTCATGAAATAAGCTGTTGATAATCAATCATTAACTTTTAATGCAAATATGGTCAGCATTGAAATACCTAATTAATTTTTTACACGATATTTAAAAAAAAATCGCATGTATAGTTTGATACACGCTTCTTAAGTATGCTTATCTATATTATATGCTTTTATATTTTGCTTGGGCTTCCTTTATTCTCAAAATCACGAGCCGCCACTGACATTGAGGTTGCCCTGATAGGTCTGTCGTGATGACGTGACGGAAAAAAACACGTCAAAGATGATGATAAATAGCCGCAATAAACTTTAAAAAGAAAACATTCATCGAGGTAATTTCTGCGCTGGTCAAGTCGAGGAATATTAAGGGTTGATAAACGTTCACTGTAAGGACAATATGGTAGGTTGTACTTGAAAATAAGGCATCGAGTAAATCTTCACTGGACAGATTCAACCGCCTCAGACAAATAACAGAAACGAGGACCCCACACTACAGAACAAGTGATAAAGTTAAAGGAATTGTGGCAAACGCGTACAACAAAACCAGCAATCCGGGACGATGTACGAGTAATGGTTTGAATATAAATATCGAACTTTAGCTTCCGATCGAAGGTAGCAGCGAGGTCAGTAAAATGATCCACAACTAAAAGGGTGATATCACAAATAGAGTAAATGAACTCAAAAGCACAAGGCTTCAATGTAAAAGACATTGAGTAACATTTGGAGATATTCAAGGACAAGTAATTAAAGGCACACCAGGACACAATACGATTCAAATCGTTTTGAAGAGTAAGTTGATCGAAAGGAGTATTGATAACACAAAAAACTTTCAGGTCATCAGCGTAAATTAGACAAGGAGATTCAAACACATTAGGAAGATCGTTGACGAAGATATTAAATAGCAAAGGCCCAAGAATAGATCCCTGAGGTACACCGGAGGTAGGAAAAAAAGGAGAGGACGAATACAAATGATGAGAGCCACGAGAAAAAGCGGCTCCGATATACCATAATGCTCTAGTTTAAGAAAAAGGAGCTTATGATTGACCAAGTCAAAGGCCTTAGAGAAGTCAGTGTATACGACATCTACTTGGTGGTGATTATCTAAAGCAGAAGCAACGAAATGAGAAAACTCTACAAGTACTTCGGCCTTTCACGAAACCATGCTGTTGAGCAGGAAAAACGTGACGAAGAGAATCATAGACGCGATTAAAACTAGACGCTCACAGATTTTAGAAAAACAAGGAATGATAGAGATCGGGCGATAGTTAGCGACTAGATTTAGATCACCAGACTTGTGGGTAGGAAAAATGCTTGACACTTTCCAAGAAACTGGGAAAATACCATTACCCCGACTAATGTTAAAAATGATGGACAAGGGAACACAAAGAGAAGAAGCAAGTTTTTTAACGAAAATGTTGGGAATTCAATCAGGGCCACTAGAAGAGCTGAAGTCAAACGTTTATATATAATAGATTGGACTTCAAGAGGATTGGTCTCAAGTACAGATAGGCAAGTGGGAAAGTGTAAAAGAGGAATGCTGGAGGTCTGAGAAGAAAAATTAGAGTATACAGAGGAAAAAAAAGTCAGCAAATAGATAACATATTCCTTGCGGAGTAAAAGCACTAGAATCATTGAAAAAAAACACAATCAGGTATAGAGGAAGAAGATTTTAAACTACGCACATATGACCAAAACTTCTTAGGACCATCTGATCTAAGTGACGATTCTATATCAGAAAAGTAGTTGCGTATAGCAATTTAAGTTTCTTTTTTAACAGCAGATCGCAAACGAGAGTAAACGGCGTAATCCCTTCCAGACCCCGACTGCAAACACTTCAGGCGAGCAGTGTTTTTAGTATCTAACGCACGCAAGACATTACCAGAAACCGTTTAGGATATGAAAGTTAAATACATTTGGTGTTGCTAGTAAGAATGGAGTTTCGATAGACATGAGACGAGTTATCCGCTGTACATTTCACACTTTTCAAATAGCAGCTGTTCCAACAACATTATTCCTTGAATCATAGCTCAATTTCGCAGTTAGCGACTTGTACAGCATCTGGCCAAAATCTGACTAGACCCCGACATATGTAAAGAAGCTTTTCCGATTTCTGACAATATAATAGCTAAGGGATGGTCTTAATAGTTGACAAGGTGGTTGTGGGCAATCCCGACCGTTAAGCAAAGTTTTTTGCGTCGGAATTTCAATTTAATTTGAATGGTGTTTTCTTACTAATCTTTGGCCACATTTTCATTAAAAAATCCGCACGATTCTTTGGATATTCTGTATGATAGGAAGGTCATCTATTCCAGCTGGTAAAATTTTGGATTTCTGGAAGAAGTCAGAAAACCCTTAGCAAGCATTCTTACTAACATGTCAGAGTTTATGGAACATACTCCCCCAAACAGGCATCAGCAATTCCACAAAGTTCTACCAATGAATCGATTGACAACTCTATATTCCCTGCTGGCTTTGTTGATAGGATGCACTCAAACATGGCGTTTGCGTTGTCGTCTTTTTTGATGACGATTATATAGTCATAAGCATAATACAATAGTTTTTTCGCGATTCATTTCAACTAAACAGCACACCATTTAATCACAAACTGAGCTTGTGACAAAAACACCGTGCATAAACAGTATAGTGTGAACATGTTGCTCATTCTGATTTTCACCGTACGGTTTTTTGCCGTACGGTGGAAACCGTATAGTATGAAAGCAGCCGTACGGTCACGGCATTTCTCCGTAGCCATGAAATGTGAAAGAGGCTATGCTCTTCTTCACACCACTAAAAAAATATCGCCGTACGGTTTTTGGCGTATAATGGAAACCGTATAGTGTGAATGCATCCTAATCCTGCGATTTTGTACTGCCAAATATTACGCCTCAGTAGCTACGCCACATAGGACCATGATGTGGAATTTATATATAGTTCTACCGCCAGGTAAACTGACATGTAAACGGAATCAACCAGGCACTCAGGCATACAAGTGGCCCCAATGAGACAATTGCGCACCCCGCGAAAATAACGTGTCAACAGCAAACCACAGATGTGTTCTTCATATATGTAAGCCTCCCTACGAACAGGAGGCGAAGATTTAGTTCTAATCATGCTAAATCATTTGAAATTAGGCGATAAAATTCGTAGAATAAGGTAGATTTTAAGTTTTTTTTTTGCCAGAATAGCGCTAGCAGCTGTACAAACTCGGTGTTGCTGTAAGCCTGAAAATTAAAAAAGTCTAGTGCATCAGAACCGCTACAAAACTAATTTTCGAAGAAATTATCTTTGAGTGACTTAAAAATGTATGAAGACGTAAAACCCTTCTTTGTAGTATCATATCAACCATTTCTTACTCAAAGCAACAAATATTATTTTCTGACAGCATTTCCTATAACACAAATGATGAAAATGTTCAGTGCTGGCAACATTTGTCTAACACAGCAGCAATAAATCTACCATAACATACTCGTGCTTAACGAACCTATTTTTTGAATTTCGTTTTCATCCAAGGATATCATCGAAAGTTTCAGCGATTAAACTATGTCTGGAGTTGCCATCCGAAAAATTTCCAAAACTCAGAATATTTAATCATCGGTTGTTTATTTTATTGTAAATGCCTTGCTTATGCATACAAAATAGAAGCATCTGTTGGTGCAATATTTACAAAATTGTCTGGCGCTGGCAATCATGTGCTAGCACCATAGCTGCTTCACGTTGTGTTAAGCCCACCCTGTGAATTTCGTTTCGATTGAATGACTGCGCTGGAAGTTATAGGAGTGAATAAAATGTTTGAGTTAGCACCCGCAAAGCTATTTAAATTTTCGAGACCTGAATATTTGTTGTCAAAAGTCATTGCAGGATCATTCCCATTTGAAAATTTAATGACAATATCGCGCGATAAAGTAATGTCAATAAATTATGAAATGCATCACAGCTGGAAACCCTTTTATGATTTTTCAACGAAATTCGCACAGAATTGGAAATACAGCTAGGTTCACTTGTCACATGAGTTTTGATTTGATTTCGTGACTGCATCGGAAGCTATAGGGAAAAAACTCTTTATTAACCTGAGCAAATTGACAATATTTAGGAGATAAGAATTGTCATAGCTGGCAACCCTATACTAATCTTTCAACTAAATTTCTACGTGATCTGTATTAGAGTAAGGTTCACATACTGCGTGAATTTTGTTAAAATCTGGTGGCTAAATCGGAAGCTATAGGCCACAAACCAGTTTTCTTTTCAAAGTGATTTTTCAAAATGGCACCACTACCACAGTGTTGGCGGTATTTAAAAATCACTTCTATCAGACCTGGTCCTATATAATACCAATATTTCCTGCTAATTTAATGTTGATCACACAATCCGGTCGTCAGTTCTCGTGAAGAGAAGTTTCGAGTGCTGAAAATAGAGGTAAATTGATCACGGGTTGCCGTTCTTGTGTACTGCGGAATTTTGAAAATTTTAATTTGACGTGGTGGACAAAGATAAAAATTTATCAATAATTTGAATCTATTTTCAAAAATCAAAAATTTTTCAGGAGGGTCGATGATTTAAACCCTGCTGCAGCTACAGGGTTGCCCGCAAAATCTTGAAAGTCCACTTGTCTTAAGTCTAAGTCTACATAAATACGCTCTGAAAGTTTCACGGTGATCCATTGTTTTTATTAGAAGCTATGACAAATCGAAATTTGAAAAAAAATACTTGCCTACTTTTAGGCACTCAACGCCCACAAAAGGCTCAAAATTTCCATTTTTGTATCATAAACAAACATAAAACATAATAAGTTTACATTTCCAATAATTATTTTTAGCAAAAATGTACTCTACATAGAAATATGAGGGTACCTTAAAATTCAGAAAAATGCCCAATGCCGCCGCCAAAGGGTTAAAGATATCTGGATTCCAACAAGTCATGGACCTACCTGTTATACACTTCTGTGTTCTCCGCAAGTTTCATTTCAATCCGATCAGCCACTCCAGAGATTATCTCCCTTAATCATTTTGCTGATTTATATATATATATATATATATATATATATATATATATATATATATATATATATATATATATATATATATATATATATATATATATATATATATATGATGAATTTTCGGCGAAACGATTTTAATACTTATTTTCTTCGAAAATCAGTAAAAATTGTAAAAGAAAACATTATAGAAATGGAAGCAATAAAAGTCAGACTGAAAAAAT
Organism: Nemotelus nigrinus; assembly: GCA_947369275.1. Classification (NCBI taxonomy): domain Eukaryota; kingdom Metazoa; phylum Arthropoda; class Insecta; order Diptera; family Stratiomyidae; genus Nemotelus; species Nemotelus nigrinus. Next base: position 61,124,416 of record OX376375.1, read on the forward strand.
TAAGATTCAACAGAATAAAAAATTATTTCATTACGTCTATTCGAGAGAAAAATATAAAATATCATTTCACATATAGTCTGATTTATTTTTCAGAACCATAATTATTACCTGGGTATTACCATCATAATCACTATCATTAATGATCAACTATTATTATTAGTTGTTCATAGCCATAAACAATTATTCATAATTATTACTCAGATGCTACACTAAACTGTGATCAACTTTCTTAGACTATCTCTAGCAAATGCATGTAAACTAGCTGTAGCTAACTAACTAACAACCGCAAAACTCTGCAACCATAAAAATCCCTCAAAGTGATCGGTGACTTCTTAATTTATGACTCAATATCTACGAGAAAATCGAATGTAACCTAATGTTTATGTGGTTAGTTCAATTGTAAAAGTTTCTCCGTTCAGAATCAAGGGAATAAACCATACTAGATGAATTAAGCCAAACGTGTTTACTATATATATCATAAATTAAGTCATTACTGCATTACCGAAAATAAATAAAAACACCAATATCAATTGTTTTAAAGCGGGGTTTACTGTTTTAAAGCATTATGCGTCAGATGATCATCTAATTTTTATTCGTTTTTCTGTGAGATTATATTGATTGTCGATTTCTGATCTACGAGTCATTCTATACATGTATCAAACTTCCTTATCATCATTACTCACATCGAAACATATTCTGGTGCCTATTTTAATTTGTTTGTGGATGCTCTCATCAAATACTGCCTATTGCTCACTGAAAATGAAATGACTAGTCAATTATAATTCTGTTTAAGAAAAAAAAAACAATTTATATTAACCCATACACTTCATTGACTATTTCACAATAACTTGTATCGTTCACATCAAATTTCACTTTATTTTATAACAAGTCATATTTCAAAACTTGACTATCAAAAACAGTTTGTTAAATACCTATACTAGAATATTATATATTACTATTCCAAAGTCAATCATTACAACTAATAAATGTCCGTAACATATCCCAAATATTTAAGTTCTTGCCAAAAATCAAGCCACCAATAATTTAAACAGATTCTACGAAATATTTCAGCAATACAAAAGACTAACTTTACAATCTCTTTCGTAAACTTTCAATAATATTCAACCGCTTAGCCGAAAAACCAACTTCAACTGAACTCAACTATGCAAAATCATACAAACTTACTCGAACCATCTGTAATAGCAGCAAAGATACAAGATACAACATCGTATCTTTTCATTTATTAGATACTTATTTGGTGTGGCGGTCGAATCTTTTTATACGCCACTTGTCTGGTAGCCATTCGCATAGTTAATAAAAGAAAATTTATCTGGAACCACAAATAGATCCATATATAGATACATTGATAGGTAAATGGATAGATAATTCCACCTCATACTGCATAAATTTGTGCTTCGTACTGCATTGTTACTATCACTTTTCATATCGAATATTCAATTGATAAATTCAAATATTATCGCTAGTGTTGTTTCAATTGTGAATGTAGAGCAAAATAGATACAAATTTATAATAGATATTAGATACGAACAAGTCGACTCCGTGGCGCAACGGTAGCGCGTCTGACTCCAGATCAGAAGGTTGCGTGTTCAAATCACGTCGGGGTCAAAATGGACGTTTTTATTAACATTGTCTATTTGAATGACAAAAATAGTTACTGGTAGTTTTCCGAATTCAACTAGTTACAGGGCTTGTGCAAGAAAAAGATATTCATTTTGATAGTATCATCTATCTCATTTCAGTCTCATTTATTTTTCTCAGCATAGCTCAAAAGCTAAATACTAAAGTACTTTATATGTAACTCATATGCCTAATTAAAAATTGATTACTTTAAATTAATCCGATTGTAGTTAATGCTTCCACAAATGCAAATACCATTCTATTCATGTTCTTATCTATTATTTAAATCATTCTCAGCCATAGCATACAATACATTTCGTCTAGAGTTTTACGTAATTTTATGCTAAATGAAAATAGGATTACACCCAGCTTCCTGAACTTTCAACTTAGAACTGTTTGTTGAACAAGTGAGCAGAAGCAGTATAAGCTCGAGTTTGAAGTGAAAAGCTTTCACTTAGTAATCATTCTTTGATGAGCACGTGGGCGATATTTCCCAAAACATAAGAACGTTTTGTTGTTGGATTGGGGAATTTCCGATTTCCCCATCGGAAATTCTGTTGACAAAGTGTGGGATGCAGAGGTACGAGATGTGGGATTCAAGTAGCACAGGAACATTGGAAGTGACTTTTTTTTATTTATGTTGGAGAATGTTTGTAAAGACTATGCTATTTTCAATGATTTCCAGCAATCTGAGAAATCTATTGGAATCGCAAGAAAATAACTCGTATGAACGAAAATTATGCAAAAATAAATTGTGAAATTAGTAGTTTTTTTTCAATTGCTAATTGGTTCTTATTGTTTTGTTTATTTTTTTATCATCTTTCAAGTGTGGTTATCATGAGCGCAAAATTTGTAAATTGAAATTTGGTATAGCTATTATTTTCATTTAATTTCGCAAATCCGACTTATTTGAGAAAGCTTCGAATGCGTCATTGTACAAAACAATGATGTCGTCTCACAGTGCTCTGGTTTATTTTGTCATTTATTCAATTCAACATACAGGAAAAAAATCCAATTACATGTTGATTATAAGCTGTGGCGTGCCTAAACTATTATTGCTCCCAGCGCCATAATGTCAGAATCTATGTAGCGCGTGGTCCTATGTAACATGGCGCAGCATTTATGGTCCCACACGCTATGTACATAGTGCCCTGAGCTATGCAGTATGGCTCCCAACGCCATAATTACATGGCACAGAAATTATACACGCTATATTACATAGTGCCATGAGCCATGTAATATGGCTCAAGGCACTCCAATTATAACTCGCAGCCATGCTGTGTGAGGGAACGAATAAATGTCAGCAAGTGACATTAGAGCTTATGTCTACATAATTGACTCATTTTGAACTGAAGTACTGACTGCGATATTTTCGATACTTCGACTGGTGAATTCTCACACTGGAGCAGGAGCATTCAATAGTGAGTATGTTGACTCGAATTTATCGAATTTATGTTTGGTGGAATTTATATTTGGTGCACTGAAAAAACACATAGCGCCAGACGCCATAGTTTATAGATTTCTGGCGCCATTTACATAGTCGATTTCAGTCGATCTGTGATAAAATATAGCGCCACTCGCCATTTTGAAAAGAAGCTTTGACACTTGTTGACAACACACTTGTCTGCTGTGGGCTCCGAGTTTTATTTTGAATTTCTGTGCTCCACCCGTCGCTTTAATCGCACACATAGTTCCGGAGGCTATCCGTGTTTCTCCTACGCGCCGCCGTCTCGTGATTTTGTGCGATAGTTGGTGCCGTTCTTCAATTTCTTGCGCCGAGATCTTCAATTTTGCTTTTTTACCGCTTCTCCTTGAGCTTTGCGTGTCATTAATTTTTCCATCCATGTGAAGTGCGCCTGTGCTATTTTTGAGTGATTTTCGACATTTTTTTGACATTTTTGACATTTTGATATCGCTTCCTAAAGCTTTGCGTGTAATTTTCCAAGTGAAGTGCGCCTGTGCTATTTTTGAGTGATTTTTAACATTTTTTGGCATTTTTGACAGAAAGTGTATGCGCCTCAACATTCCTTGGGTGTCTTTAACTTTTCTACGTGGAGTGAAGTGGTTTTTTGACACTTTTGTCATCTTTGACATTTTCTTCTTTTTTTTATCACACACACACACTGAAAGTGTGTGCGCCTCAACTTTTCTACTTTTTGGTCCTGTTAACTTTGCTTACACGTTTGACCAAATCACTATGTCTTTCTGCACAGCTGCAAAGTGTGCTGATAAGGCAAATAAATCGCCTTATGTGATGTGTGCGGGTTTTTGCGGGCTATCATTTCATTCGAAATGTGTTGGAATGAATGCCCATGTCGCAGATGCTGTCCGACAAACCTCATCTGGTGTATATTGGTTTTGCTCCCGTTGTAAAGCCAACTCCATGGTATCATTTGTTAACTGCTTAAAGTCAACCAAATGTGTAGTTGACAAACTTTTCAAAGAATTTTCCTGTCTGGGCTCAAAACTTGAGAGTGTCTGTGGTGATATAAATACACTCTTGTCAGTTGCTAGGACTGAGCAACCTTCTGGCTCTCAACCAAAACCTGCCGATGATCAGCTTCACCAGGAAGATTGCACAGCTGTTCAACATCAACAAATATCTTTCAACACTCAACTGCTGCCTCCGCTATCTCCTGCAGCTACTTCACCTCAGACCTCTGGGGTGATCCAGCCTTGCAGCCTTCAAATCCAAAGTCAACCTCAGCGCGATGCATCTCAGATGCTCACACGCGGCCAGCGTGCTAACCTGCAGCTGCAACTTCACCAACAGCATGAACAGCATGAACAATCATTGCAGCAACAACGTCAACCGCAACAACAAAATCCTCTACAGCAACAACAACAACAACAAAACCAGATACAACAGCACGCTCTTGTGACCGTGAGCGAACCTTTGGTGAATTTTGTTGCTGACAGGATGAGCCTTTCAACTCCTGCTGCATCTTCTCCTGCGGTAACCCAGACGTCTTATGCTGATGTACTCAGTCAGCCTGGACCATCTAGAGGACTATCTGAGCCCCATACATCACTCCCTTGCTTGGAAGTAATGGTCCCACCAATGAAAGTCTTCGTATCACGTTTCGCTTACAGAACTACTGCCGACGAAGTCTTAGCATACATTAAAGCTAAGCTCGGATACACTCCTTCGTTGCTAATGTGTAGGAAACTCACTCGTGACAACCTCAATCACCAGCTGATATCTTCTTTCTGCATCACTGTCGCATCCGGAACCTCTGATTTGCTGAAGAAGCATTTCTGGCCCGCTGGTGTTTTTGTCAAAGAATTCGTAAAAACCACCTCTGGAAATTTTCATCGGAAACCGGCGACAAAAAATCGTACTTAGAGCGTAAGGTTAATCTTAAAGTCTACTACCAAAACGTTCGGGGGTTGAGGACCAAAACCAATCAGCTTAAAATTTCCTCAACTATCGGGTCTGACGACATTCTATGCTTAACCGAAACCTGGCTGACAGGAGATATATTTAATACTGAAATTTTACCTCTTTTTACTGTCTTCCGCAAAGATCGTGATCGCTCAGCCTGTGGTTTATCTGACGGCGGCGGTGTTTTAGTTGCTGTTCGCAATACACTTAGCGTGTCCTCCTGTACCGATTTCGTGCCTTCTCCGCCTGTTGAATGTATCCTTGTTCGTATATCTGTTACTCCATCTACTGTGTTACTTGTGTCCTCGATTTATATCCCATGTAACAGTCCTATTGTAGTTTATGAACGTTTTTTCACTGAGATTTCCTCCTTTCTCAACACTTTCTACCCCTCTTCTTTCGTTCTTTTATGTGGTGATTTTAATATTCCCAGCTTAGTCTGGGATACAACCTTCACTGAAATTTTATCGAGGAGCAATATTTCTTTAGCTACATCTTCCTTTTTCTCTCTTTGCTCCTTTTTACAATTGAATAATGTGCCTAATGTTAATAACAGAATACTCGATTTTGTCCTTACTAACTCTCCTCTGTCATCTGTTCGTTTATGTGCTGCTCTGTCACCTTATGTCAGTCCTGATCCTCACCATCCACCTCTTGCTATAGAACTTTCCTTCACCTCATTCCCTAAAAATAAAAATACCTCTGCGCTGCGTTATAACTTTGCTAAAGCTGACTTCACTTCCATGTCCAATGTTATTAATGCTGTTAACTGGTTTGCTTTTTTCAGAGGTCGAAGTGTTGATGACGGCCTTCATGCGTTTTATGATTTCTTGTCTAATATTGTTTTCTGTCACACTCCCACTTTTCGTGTTCGCAGAAGTATTAATCCGCCTTGGTTAACTGTTGACGTGATGCGTGCTCTTAAAATCAAAAGCGATGCGCGTCGTAGATTTCGAAGCTCCGGCTTAGAGGCTGACTTACTGAGATACAAAAATTTACGCTCGTGTGCTAAAAAGATGGTTAAAGATGCGATGAGTGCTTATCATGCCCACATTGAAGCCTCTATATCATCCTGTCAACAGAAACCCTTCTGGTCCTATATCCGTTCCCTTAGAAAGTCTCCCTCTATCCCTTCTCTGATGCACCTTAATGATTTGTCTGCTTCCTCGCCTAATGAAATTTGTGAGCTGTTTGCTCTTTTCTTTTCTTCTGCTACCTGTCAACCTAATCCATCTTTCTCTGCTAATATTCCCTCTCCAGATGTTAATAATTGTTGTTTGTTTTTAACGAACCCGTTGGAGGTCGAAGGTTTGCTTGCTAACCTAGATTGTAGCACCAGCTGCGGACCCGACGGGTTACCTAACATATTTGCAAAGTCATTGTCATCATCCTTGTGTGTTCCTTTATCTGTCATCTTTAACCTTAGTATTGCTTCCTGTACGTTTCCTTCTTCCTGGAAGTCAGCAAATATTTATCCCATCCTTAAAACCGGAAATTCATCCTGCGTCTCCAATTATCGTCCCATATCCCTTCTATCTTGCTTCAGTAAGCTTCTCGAAAAAGTTGTTTACAACAGGGTTTACCCTCTAATTGAACCTCTTCTCGCTTCTGAGCAACATGGTTTCGTTAAAGGTAGGTCAACGGTTTCCAACCTTCTTTCGTTCACCAATACTGTTGCCTCCGCCTTCGACCAGCAAAAGCAAGTGGATGTATTATATACAGACTTTGCCAAGGCTTTTGACTCCGTGAACCACGAAATCCTCCTTTCAAAGCTAGATGGCTTCAATATTTCGGGTCAGCTCCGTTGCTGGTTTTCCTCATACCTTCGTGACCGTGCTTGTTTTGTAACGTTTCACTCGTGTTCTTCTTCCCCCTTTTATCCTACTTGTGGTGTCCCGCAAGGGTCAATTCTTGGTCCTCTCCTTTTCCTCCTGTTTATTAATGATCTTCCTTCTCTCTTCAACTCCCCGTGTCTCTTGTACGCTGATGATCTGAAAATTTTCAGGGTGGTTGAGTCAGTGAATGACTGCTCCCAGCTGCAGGATGACCTGTCTGCTCTGAGTAACTGGTGCTCTGTCAACTGTATTTCCCTTAACGTTGCTAAATGTTTCCAGATGTCCTTCACATGTAAATTATCCCACATCACGTTTCCCTATTCTATCCTTGGCTCTTCCCTCCATCCTATTGATAATTTCATGGACCTTGGTGTTATGTTTGACACTAAATTAAAATTTGATGTCCACATTTTGCGTGTCACATCCAAGGCCTCGCGCTTGTGCGGCTTCATTCTAAGAGCGTCCAGACCTTTTACTGATATTTCCTCGTGTGTTCGCTTGTACATCTCCTTTGTGCGTAGTGTCCTCGAATATTGTTGTCAAATTTGGTGTCCTCATTATCGTTTCTTAATTGATGCTGTTGAGTCTGTACAACGTAAATTTACTCGCTCACTATTCCTCAAGTTCCGTATTCCCTACTGTGAGTATAGTATGCGTCTTTCCATCCTTGAAATCCCTACTCTTATTTCACGCAGAGTGTATTTCGACGAATGTCTCCTGTATAAAATGATTACTGGATCTATTACTTATATCCCCGGAGCGCAGTTTTCTGTTCGTGACCCGGTACATTCTTCCAGGTCTGCATTTATCCTCAACGTACCATTTGCTCGTACTCATACATATTTTTACTCTCCTCTTTTACGCTTGCCTAGGCAACATAATTCTTTGAATATTGGTCCTCTTCCGCCCTCGTTACGCATTTTTAAAAGTATGTTAAGAGGATGCGTTTTATCGCATGAAATGAAGTAACTCTTTGAATTTTTAATGTCATATCTGTGTTGAGTTATGATTAAATTTCACCGCCTCATTATAATTTTTTTTAGTTTTTAATTTATAGTCTCTTTACTTTTTATATATAAGTTTTTTCTTTGTCTAATCTTTAATTGGATTTGTATCTGTTGATTTAGACAATAAATAAATAAATAAATAAATAAATAAATAGTACATAGGAGCAGACGCTATGCTTAGACGCTTACTTCCCTTACCCTACCGTTCCATATACTATAGTCCTCCACGCCATATACTATAATCCTCCACGCCATATACTATAGACCTCCACGCCATCTACATGGCGTGGTGGACTATAGTGCATGGCGTGGAGGACTATAGTACATGGCGTGGAGGGCTATAGGCATAGCGCCTGCTCCTATGTACTTTTCGCCATGTATTATGGCGTGTGGCGCTATATTTTATCACAATCCCCAAATCGACTATGTACATGGCGCCAGAAGTCTATAAACTATGGCGTCTGGCGCTATGTGTTTTTTCAGTGTTAAAGGAAAATACTATGGGAGCACGGACGATTAGGCTAGTTCACGTCTTAAAACCTTGGTTTAATCACGCCCACGGTGAAATAAACTTTTCCCTGTGCCAGTTCCTATCGGGCCACGGCTATTTCAGGAAATACCTTAACAGAATGGAGAAAGTCAGGATGGAGTTCTTTAAGTATTGAGCTAAGGAAAGTGATAACGCTTTGTATACCTTTTTCCATTGCACCCGCTTCAGAAAGGATCGACACATGCGTTTCTCTGCAATTTACCCTGTGACGCAGGAGTCAATCGTGAAGATGATGCTACAGTCAGAGGACGACTGGTCAACTGTGTCAGCATATGTGGAGCTGGTATTGGGTTCGAAAAAAAAGGAAGGATGCCTCGCAGACTCCTGAAAGCTTGATAGAAGGGAAGTAAGCCAATGGGACACCTAATAGGTGGAAGTAGCACGGCCGAGTTGAAGTAATACAAAAGCGATTCCGGCTCGGACTTCCGTGGTAGGCGGATGATGTGAGTACGAATCTCACATAATCTTGTATCGTTCGCAAGATAACTTTTGAAGGTCTTTGACATCCGCTCGCGTGCAACTCAGATCTGCAGGGCATCCAAAATCATGTGCGGGTCACACAATCTCGCAGTGACTAAATACCTGCCCGAATTAACGCCGACTGACTGCAAGCGGCTGGTCGGCATCATTATAGCAGCACATGCTATGAAAATGGGACTCCTAATCAGCGACACCTGTAGGAAGTGTCAAGAGCCGGGAGTCTCAGAAACAATTCAGCATTTCCTGTGTCACTGTCCGGCTTTGATGAGCCCTGGCTGGTGGATCTCCCACACATCCTTGAGTTGGCAAAAAAAAAAATGGCCGTTTGAACTGAACTTTCCTTCTCCGGGTCTTACAGACCAAATAGGTATCTGTATGTGGCCTGTGCCAGCCAGTATAACCTAAGCTAATTGAGGGGACCACACAACGGGCGCATATTCTAGCATGGATCTAACCAGTGATAAATAGAGAATTAGTGAAGGTTTAATTGTGGTTAAATATTGAGAACGAAATCACCATGGAAACTCGATTGACAATATCCAAAATGTACGAGTCAAATCTAAGATAATTGTCAATCGTGACCCCGAAATTTCGCACATTGCTGAGAGTAAAGAGGAAATGGTTGTTTGGCGTGTAAGCGAAAGTGATTGGTTTGAATTTAAGACTCACTTATTTATTTGACACCAATGCTCAAGACTAGTGAAATTCGATTGAGATAGTCAGTAGTCCTCAATCGACCTTATTCTGGAAAATAGTTTTAGTTCGTCTGCAAGGAGAAGGCAAGAAAGGAGTGGAAGAAAGTCGCTCACATAAAATAGGATCAGGAGTGGACCGAGAACGGAGTCTTTAGAAAAACCATGTAATGGGACTGAATAGGAACAGACATGCAAGGATAGTATCTAACGTAACAGAAATGGTGAGAGAGCAAGGCTCAAGCCATCGAATGATGGTTCTATAGAAGAGCTTGTGGTCAGACCTTAGAGTGCACGACCAACTCTGCGAGCTATCTCTCTTCATCTCTCATGTGGTGGCTCTTATATACAAAATTCAAAATGAGGTTCCCTGGAGATCACTGTGAAAGCTTGTTAGATGAAAAACACTTCTTCGGCGTGTCTCTACTATTTTTATATGTTACACTGTAATATTTTTTGTTGTTTCGAGTCCATGTTGTCATTTAAAGAGCTCCTGGATGAATAAATACTAATTTAGGTACTTTATATAGAATGTGACCTTATGGCCCAAAGACCTGGAGCAGACATACATACGGAAATATTCACAAAGATAATAGGGGTAAATTTTACTGGGACAGCCTTTAATATTGGTTGAAGAAAATATGTGAGAAAAAAACTGCTCAAAAAAGTCACAGCCAGATTGCGGAGAGTTTGTAGTTTTATGGATGAAAGAGTCGACTTGACGATAAGTAGCTGCTTACAGTGTGCCCGAAATGATTTAAAGATACCAGTATTAAAAAAACTTTCAATGTTTGAAATGTAAGAAGAATTAAGATTTTTAATCAGCTCCTTAGTTTTAGAAATAAGTTTCCAAAAAGCACTGTCATGTGCAAAAAGCTCGGCTAATTTAAATTTATTACTATGTCAATTTTTTCGGACAGGTTTTTTTTTAATTCGTTTGTTCAACTAGATGAGAGCATTAGAATTGCGGGGAAAAGTAATAGGGGAAAAATAGTAGCATGACAGAAACAAGATAGGAGACGATAGAATGTTGAACCAATCGCAAATGGTAAAAAAAACATTCAGACTATGATTTTATATTCTTACTGTGTTCACAATTTTTCACACTAAAAAGCGTTGGGTTTTAATTTGTTGTATGCATATTTTAAAAAAATTTATATTCAAATAGTGCATCACATAGGTAACTACACAATATCTGAAAATTGGGCTCCAAGAAAGAAGCATTTAAAGTACTCGACCAAACTTTCTGTCTGATGGATCCCTGACGTGATTCAACTATGAGCGACGGTCAAATGAAAAAAGCTGAGAGTATTCAAATTAAATCATTTTTGGCGTGCACTAGTTTATACAGAAGTGTAAAATACAGTTGTTTAACGCAGCTCTTATCGGTTCTGTGGGTTAAAATCAGTGGTGTACGAAGGATGAAAGAGGGCAATGGATCTCTCTGTTGCATAAATAATCTTGAAAAAAATTTGGACTCTGTTACACCTTTCTTGTGCCTTCACAATACTTCATTAAAACTTAAGAAGAGTGTGTTTTTCAAGTTCGGGGGTTGACCTCTTTTATTACAAAATCCTGTGCAGTAGAGACTTGATTGGTGGCAATCAATGTTTTCTACGACTCACAGATTTGACTCAGCTACATATACAAAGCTAGAAGGAGACTATGCACTTTGGAAAGGTTATTTATTATTGAATATATTTCTATGTTGTTGAATTGTAGATGAAAACATCTTTATGGCTTATTCGATTATCAGGGATTTCATTTTTGTATAGTATTTTATTTTTTTAAGCAAGCGTTACTTACTATCAAAATTCATTACGGAGAGCTAAAAAAATTCATTATGGAGAGCTAACAAAATTCATTACGGAGAGCTAACTCAAAGTCATTATTCAAACTGTGGACCTTAAGCAGCCAATACTTTCTACCTAATCAGTTACTCAGGCTGCATACAAAAGGACGAATTCAAATTTCCAACAATACTAATAATTTTAAGCTTTTTGGCGCATTTTGCATGCGACAAATAAGTCTCTTCAACATTGTTTTCACATATATCTGCATATATCAATCATGTATGAGGCTTATTTGAGGGCTCAGCTTATTTGCAAGCACATTGGCTCTGATAACACTGACCAACAGTGGTCACGCCACTCGAGCTCTGATAGGTGATCGTGTTTTGACTACTTATCCTCATGACGAAAACGCACTTATTTTGTTTCAATCACCCTCAGTTTTATTTTGCTGAGGTCAAGTTCATTTTCAGTATTGTAGGGACGAACGCATATGAACGGCCGTAAAAATTGAGTACTATATATTTGTTTTTGATGTTAATTAAAATTGTTTTGGTTTTAAATAGCTTCTGTGCTTGCGCAAATATGTCGAGAAAGTTTATTAACGATCCTACATCGTTTTGTTATAGCTATGCTTCCTTACTAAGCACAAAGGTTCTATCTCATTTTTGAGTTAACACCGGATTCGAAAACTACATACTCTATTACATCAATCTACAAAATTTGAAAAACCTATCTTTTGTGGAAGTATCTTAAAATAAATATTGAAAAATGCACTCTCCATATATTTTCAGTACAAATCAAAATACAAATCAGTGAATATCTCGAAACTACTAAAATGTAGATAGAACCTTTATGCTTAGTAGGGCAGTATGGTGAACTGACTTTCAAAATTCAAAGGAGAAATTTTTCTGATCTTATTTTTAAATGTCACCGCGAGTATTTTAGTTTTACGGTGGCTCATAAAGACAAAGCTTAGTCCCTACATATATGTTGCATAGCATATGTAAAAAATTTAACTGATTGGAAGAAAGAATCACGTATATGCCGTTTGTTATTCCCTTGATATGGACTGAACCTAGAGATCATGTTTCAGACTGCTATTTTTGTCTTACTCCGATAAAAGGCATACATCCAAAGGCAAAACACACAGTTTGATACCCTAATTTATCTTCAGCAATCAGACCTGTTCCTCATAATTTATCTATACCAGTTCCATCTATATTGTTAAAGATTGACAATTCACAGGCCTCCACCTCAAGCTAATTGAAAAAGTGATGCTAAAATCAAAGAGTGCATTTTCGTAGGACCTCAAATCAGGGAATTAATTAAATATCCGAAATTCGAAGAAAAATTGAACGTTTTAGAAAAATCAGCTGGGGATTACTTTAAGAATGTGGTTTCAAATTTTTGGTATAGCTATAAGAGTGAGAACCATAGAGAATTGATGAACGAGCTTCTATTGACAAATGAAGCTTTGGGCTGCAATATTTCGCTTCAAAATCATTTTCTAGACTCAAATCTGGATTCTTCCCCTGAGAGTTTGCAGGCTGTCAGTGATTAGCATGGAAAAGTTTCATCAAGACATTTCAAAGATGGAGAAGCATTATCAGGGTAGATAGATTCCTACGATATTGTCTGACTACTGCTGGACAATCAAAAGGGACCAACCGGAAGCTAAATGTGCCAGAAAACCGTAGACATTTAATTTACAAACCGCATTATTCACATGTTTCTGGATAACTATTTAATATTTTCTTTATAATTCATGTTTCTTAGAGAAATAAAATTTATATGTGATAAAAAAAATAACTAAATACAAAAAAATAAAAAATTTTTTTTATTCACAACACCCAATACATAGAATAAACACTAAAAAAAGTTTGTGTGGCATGACGAAAATTAAATTTTGTTAGCCCAGTGTAATCTAAGTATACTCGTAAGCAGAAGTCTAAATTAGTTTCGAGAGCTTATTGTATTATTGACAGCTCTATGCAAAAGGATAAAATATTAAAATGCACAAAACGACTTGAACACTTTCAAGAAGGAAACTGAAAGGAGTGCCATAATACTCCAGGTAAATTTAACATGGTGCTTCGGAAAAATCAGGGGAAAGCTGAATTTTGGTGTGAACTTTGATACTGGCCTGGCCTTTGATACTGGTCCGAGTGCTGCGTTACTTTTTATACGGAGTCAAAGGTCACCAAAAGTGACCATTCCTAAATATCTCCGAAACGGTAACGTCTACAGAAAAACAACGTTTGACAAATTTGTAGCTTAGATAATTTTCAACAAAAAAGATTTAAAAATGTTTCCTTGTAACCATAACCGTTTTTGAGACATATTGATCTAAGCATTTGTAACTCACAGTATCCACTTTTTCAACGGCATGTTGATGTTATCCGATTTTGATTACCACTTGGAATTTTTGCGAGTTTGGTTGAGAGATTTAGGAAAGGTTACTTTTTGTGACCTTTGACCCCGTATAAAAAGTAACGCAGCACTCGAATCGATGGGGACCTTTGACATTTTGTTCAACACGCCAGTATCAAGGTTCGCACCAAAAGTCAGCTTTCCCCTAATTTTTCCGAAGTTTCGCCTTTTTTATATCGAATCTCACTGGATTATATAAGATGAGATAAAATGAAATGTTATGGAAAATTTGCTTAAAATAACAGAGATGCGAAAACTTCCAAATGACACGCTTCAAAAAAGTTAGTGCAAAAAAAACTAGTGAATAAAAATAAGTAAAAAAACTGCCAGACACACCACCTTGCACATACTATTTAAATAAAGAAGAGAAAGACCATCAAAGTACGAACAAGACTAATCACGGAAGAGGTACTAGAAGCCATCATTCGGCTAAGGGTCCAAAAAACCCTATGAACTGACGGCATTCCCCCTAGAAGTAAAGGGCCAACTTCAACAGATGGAATGCATAAAATTCTACTTCAGGGCGCATGCAGAAATGCCGTAAAATTTGCTGAAAGGTATAGCCTACCCCAGACATAAGAAATGAAGAAGTACAATGTGCACCAATTAATTATACGGTGCACATTGGTCCGCTTAATTCATTATCTGCCAAACGAACTCACCAGAGCTAGTGAAGAACTAAGAATACCTCCAACCAACTGTATGGCGAGTTTTGAAAAGGTATTTTCTGTATCTAACTGGGAATACTCCTACTTGTGCAGGCTCTCTTTGAGTATGACAAAGAAAAGCGTGTTGAATATTGAGGTGATGTGCTAAGATGATGCGTTTCAACAGCGCTTAATTTTTACCGATAAAACTACGTTTCATCTTAGGGGAAAAGTCAATTGGTGTAATGTTTGCATATGGGATCTGTAAAATCCCCATACAATATTGCAATATGAGAGAGTCTCAGCAAAGCTAAACGTGTTATGTGTCTTATCACGTACAACAATTTATGGAACTTTCTTTTTTTACGGAAAGCATTCTAAATGAAATAATGTATCTGAACATATTGGAACAATTACTTTTTCCGCAACTTACTCAAAAGTTACAAGACTTCATTTTTCAATAGAATGAAGCTCCGCCTCATTGGCATGTTCGAGGAATTTTAAATCAATTTCTTCCTCAGCGATAAATAGGTTGCATGGGAAATAAACACATGGCTCTACACGTCTGACAACTGAGATCTCCTGATTTCACGCCTTAAGAAGAGGCTGTTTAAGTCTCACCTTTACCAACAATTCTGGCCGACCTACGAAGCCGTGTCAAAAGTAGGTCATTTGTTACTGAGTTCACCGCAACAATGGTGAGCTCAGTAACAAATGACATGCTTTTTCACGTGTGGGATCAGTTTGGCTACCGCTTAGACGTCTGCCTTAAACTCATCCACTAAAAGTCTACAAAAAATCCTCATTACCTTTGGTTTCCTACTTACGTTCATACATCCTTCGTTAAACACCAAATTAACTCCATCTCAGCATATATATATACCATTGTCCAAAAAATCAATAACCGTTTCTGCCTATACATTATAATATTCGACCTATCTCCGCAAACGATAGCTAATTAGTCCAGAACGATTAGTTTCCCGTTTGCGAAATGAAGTCCTTTTTGCACAAAGTACCGTTTACACTAGTCTATAAGAAATGAAAAAAGCATCATCTATCAATCACAAGTAAATGGGCAAGCAAACAAGATTTCATGCGTATTCCGGTCTGTTCGACATACCGATGATTATCTTCGACTACCTCCATCAAAACAAGCAGGAATCATAAGCATCCACTGCTGACAGGTGTAATCTTTAAGAGGGATTCAAATCGTCCACGGCAGTGTGAGACGGGTAAGGTAGGAAATGTGCTTTTGAGTGATGGAGTTGCCAGTGAGTCACCATGTTACTTAAACGCCCGAAAAACGATGTATGAATTTCTTGTTACCTGAAAATATCTTTCATAAGTTCAAGAGATTATCTATTGGAAACTTGTAATAATTAATCCGGAAGAAGTAGATCAAATGATAAACGAGATATTTTAATCACACATGTAATATCAACGACAATCGACAACACATTTATTTGGTCCACTACCGTTTCCCCTCGATGATTTATTGTGTGTCCGAATCGAAGTCTAGTAGGATCCATCAATGCTTATCACATTAGACGAATCCGGAACATTGAGAATTGATTGAGGATGTCAATACAGATTATCACTTGATACCTGAAACGCTAGCAGATGGCTGGGCTGGAAACCCTGTATCTTTCACATCTCAAAATCAGTATCATTTCGAAGGTAACTCTATGTTTCACCTTCTTGTCAGCCGTTGCTTTGTGATTGTGAGGCTAGCTGATCGATTCGAATTGAATTGAATCAAAGTGGTAAATGTTTATCCGGTTGTTGATAAAGTAATGCGATTGAAAGGCATCAAGTGGATAATGTGTGTTGGACACGTGTAGTGAGGTAGGCTGGGCTCATTTATTTGAGAGTAAGTCACGCGAAAATGTGAGGCATTATGAATTCGGAATTGAAGAAAAATAAGAAAAATGATGAAAGGAATAATGTTTCATACAAATTGAAGATGAAATAAATCCAAATGATTAATGGTGATTTAATTTCAAGGTAAAAGAAGAAAAGGAATTGGGAATATACTGAGACGAAGCTGACAATAAACTGCGAAACCTGTAAATTAAGGAATGCAAGTTGAAAGCTCAATAATAACAATCATGCCATGTTTTTCGAAGAATCATTTATATAATAACAATCATGACATGTTTCTTAGAAGAATAATTTTAAATGTAAAAAGGCGATGAGATTTTTCACATATTTTAAGGCCTTAAACTCAGTTATAACTGTTTAGATAAAAGAAAAATTTCATCGCATTCATAGATTTAAAATGATTTTTCTAGTTTATTTTTCATATAAACATGCCATGGTGTTTTTCGGTATAACTGAGTTTTAGGCTTTAAATAAGCTTCTGAGCTCACACAGGAGTTCAAAGTGCATTGGGGAAAATAGCCACAGCTTTCATTTTTTTATGATACTACCAAAACTCAGGAAATGTCTCAAACGACAACCTTGACTGGATTATAGTACAACCTTGACTGGATTAAAACCAATTAGCTAAGGAACATTCAGATCCACGTTTCACAGCTCCTCTGCGCGGTGTATTCACACCTCCTCAGCCGGGGTCCGGCCCTGGCCTCCGTCAACAGTTTTTGCCATTGGCCCCGATTGCGAGTCGATGTAATCCAATTGGGCATTCCTAAACTCCGAGTGTCCTAGTCTCCAGCGCAGGCAAGGTCTCCCACGCTGTCGTCTGCCGTAAAATCTGTCGCAAAGGGTTTTCCGAGCAGGATCCTCTTCACTCACTCGAGCTAGGTATATTGCCCACCAGAGTCTACCGAGCCATATCTTCGCAATCGTATCGGCTTCCAAGTAGATAACGTACAACTCATAGCTGTAGCGTCTCCGAAATTGCTTTTCGTCACATATAGGGCTAACGATTCTCCTCAAGACTTTCCTCTCGAACGCGAATTGAATTGAATTGAATTGAAAAGATTTTTTATTTTATATTAATTGTACATTCTTGACCTAGCTTAAAGTTTAATTAGCTATGATAACTTAAAATCTAGCGGCTATCCTATTTTGGCCTGCAGGCTCTTATGGTTTTTTATATATATTTTTTTCTTCGACAGTTTTTATCTTCCACACTAATAATACTACCAAGCATGTACAAGTACTGGGGTTACCTGGGCAATACTTGACTTAAAAACTACCTTACACTACAATTAAGACCTAACCTATACCTAATTATAATTAGCTTAATCCAAATAGACCTAAATTTTAACTTAGGTCTCACATCTAGCCCCTTCTGTTCGACGGAAAGCCTACATAACTTAATAGCGCTTCGCGGGGCGCATGAATGGCTCATCGGAGCCAGCTGTACGCCGTATTGACCGAATCAGTCTGTTCTCATGTCCGTCTGTCTGTCCGTAGAAACTTGTCGTTAATTCTACAACCCGGTCCCTAAGTGGCTAGAGTTCCGACTACTGTTACAGGAGAAAATTCTTCGGCCACTTCTTAGTTACCGGGTTGTAGAACCTACCAATGCAGAAGCGGAGGGCTCTTCTTTCGAATATCTCCGCTTCGGCGATGACAGTCTTTGAACAGGTAATCCAGGATGGGGAAGCATCAGTGGCGGCTCGTGTCTTTAAGACTCGGGGAAGCAGATTTATTTTTGCATAGTTTTCCAGAATAAACAAGTAGGAATTTCAGCGCAGCAAATACATCAAAAGTTGCATTCAATTTCCAATTCTTTGACTCAGTGACTTTTCTACTCATTACGATCACCATCAATCTCAGTAATATTTAAATGATGCAAGATTACAAATTAGAATGCAAGATATTGCAAATTAGAATTTTTTTTTTAAATAAAAAGTGAAAGTTTGTGGTCCTGGTCACCACGAATGTATAAAGTACTTTTATCTATTCAAATAGTCTAAGAGAAAAATATACCGCAGTAGATGTTCTATGGTGAAATTCAATTTTCAACACAAAGTGAATTAAACCTTCGGCAAACAACGTGAAAATAATTCCTCTCCCATACAAGGTGGGGTTAGATTTACCTCATAAAGTATTATATCTATTCTGTGTATACATATATTAAACAGAACGTGCTCACATGTTTCTTTTATTCTTTGCATCAACAAGCAATAATAAAACACAAAGCATTTATTTAAAAAAATACTTTCATACCTCTTCCATAAAATCAGCTTCATGTCTTTAAGATTTGGACTTGAAATAACCTCATGTTGTATGCCGAACGTTAATACTCTTGTACTATTTAAGTGAAAAGCCACTATCTTTCTTTAATCATTCCAATACTAACTTACGCACTTTCAGCACAAAGAAACAAACAGAAAAATCAGAAGAAACATTAAACATTAAACTCTTGAACTCAGTAATAAATCCATTACAGAAACGAAACATACAAATAACACCTTATGTTAAACTACGAATTCATTACAGTATTCATACATACAAATAACATCCTAAGCTCAGTCACCCAAAGTATACCAGCTCCAAGTTCTGTAACAAAATAGAAACCAAACAGAGTACGCTACAAATCGTGCTGCGTCCATTCACAAATATTTCTGGGCTATTTAGCGGCTGAATAAGCGAGGGGTTTTTGATTTTCTCTACTCAGGAAGACGCGGTGAGCTGAGCAGCGTCCGCGCTGCTATTCGGGAACATTCATTGCAAAGTGTTTCCGACCACCGATTGCGTGATGCTTGCAATGGAGTGTATGCACACATCATGGTACGTGCATTGAGGCAAGATCACTTTAGTGTTCCGTGTAGCATATTTCAATACGCTGCAATGAACTCAGCGTTCTGGCTTACAGTGGTACGAGATGCTTGAGGTTTTCAATCAAACGCAAGATATCCGATCGCGTTGCTGTAAAACTACTTATAAGGCACTTTGGCTGTGAGAACTATCTCGTGTGTGAGATGAATAGTGTTTTGAGTTTCGTAAATTTTTTAATTGAAGTTGGATGCTAATTCATATAAAATCAATTGATTTGCTTTGAATTTCAATATGTATTGTTAAGGTATTTTTCTTGTATAGGCAATATTTAGCAAGGGAAGCACTGCTTCCTTTGCGTACAACGACTAGCTGCCCCTGAGAAGCATAAGTCAGGATAGGCCGGATAAGGGTCTGATAGCAAATAGATTTATCTTTGGTGGTCATGCCCATCTTTTTGGCGAAAAGATGTCTAATTCCTCTCGAACGCGGCTAAGAAGTCAGAGTGCCTTTTGCTGAGCACCCAAGTTTCGGATCCATACGTGAATACTGGCAGGACCATGGTCTTGTACAGCAAGAGCTTTGATCTTCGGGTGAGATTTCGGGATTAGAGAGATTTCAGGATAAGAGCCTTGACAGACTGTCGTGGGCTTTGTTGGATTTGAGCAGCCACCCGCGTATTTCTTCCTGCATGTTGTTATCGGCTGCTACGATTGACCCAAGGTAGTTGAAAGATGGCACTACTTCAAATTCATGCTCAACTACCCTGTAGGTTTGACCAAGTCGATCACGTCATGGTCAACCTACACAGTCGTGTCAGTTTGTTTGAGATGCCGAATTTGCTCATGGCTTTATACAGTTCTACCCTGGCTATACTATCATAGGCGGCCTTCAAGTCTATAAATAGATGGTACTGTGGAATGTTGAATTCCAGACATTTTTCCATCGCCTGTCTGAGAGTAAAGATCTGATCAATTGATGATTTACCTGGGATGAAGCCACATTGAGATTGCCCGATGAATGCTCTAGCGCAGGGGTGGGCAAACTTAATACTGGTATGATCGACATTAATTTTTTTAATTTATGCGCGATCGACTTCGAAAAATGGGTTAAATTAAAAACAAATTAACATTTAGCTAAGGTCCTTATTGATATTAATAAATTAAATATATTTTATTTACTACTTTGTGCAATTTACTTTATTAATAAATATTTTGGATTAATTTTTGGTGTATATGCGTGAGTGACACTCCATTTCATCACAAAGTATTGGTAGAGTTAGGCTTGAGAGCACTGATGCACAATCGAATAGATGCCATTAAATGATCATCAGTCAGAGAGCTCCTAAGTTGCAATTCGATGTTTTTCATTTGAGAAAACGTTGCTTAAAATGGAAGCAAAAAAAATGAAAATATCCTCATTCAATCTCAATAATGGATATTATTTATGATAATAAAATCCAAAAATAATTTTTATTTGCACGTGCTATTGTTAAAATTTCTAAGTCTAGATCCGATGAATTCAATTGTAAAGTATGAGCTAGATTTGATGAAATATCCCCGTTATCGAATTCTCCAAAAGGAAATGAAATAAATTCAAAAATCGATTGAAGGTTGTTGATATTTGGAGATCGTCTCTCGAATTCTTGATTAAAATTTTCCAGTTCAGGAGAACATGTTTCAACAAAACATTTCAATATTACATTCACCAGTAGGTTAGGTTAGGTTGTACCGGTTGGCACAAGGCCACGCATAGACCTATTGGTCCATAGTGATACCAGATAAATGGGCCAGGAGAATAAAAATGCAGTCCAAGCGGCCATCGAAGGCCCCGGACTTTTTCGCGAACTGAAGGATGTCTTTCAGGTTTTGCATTTTACATTCACCAGTAAGATTAATATGTTTTCCTAATTATGGCAAATATTTAAAAATTTTGCCTATTTAACTGTGAAGCAAAAGGTTAAAATTTTACTTAAAAAACATTTACCGAACTCAACAAGTCAACAATATTTTCCTTTTCTGTAATTGTAAATCAAGCGAGCTGTAACAGCCCATAAAATCCGTAAGAAATGCTAATTTCTTTACCCATACTGGATCTTCCGATTGTTCATGTTTTTCTCCCAATGTGTCCAAAAATGCAAGGCAAAAGACTTAGAAATTTTCGCAAAAAGCTTCCTCAGGTGAGCCATCTAAAGCTTAGTACTGTTTTCGATTTCACGTTAAATTTTCATGCAAATTTTCACGTGAAATTTATCTCGGTGAAAATTTAGCTTGAAAATAAGCAAGAGTTGTATTCACTTTTAAATGTGAAAAATTGCTTGGATGATGCTTTCGCTTTGAAAATGCAGATGGCTTTGGCACATGTCTCCAATCATTTCATGCCAATTTAGTATGTGCAGTTCATTCTTTAGGCTAGTACTGACCTAATCGTGAAGCTAAATTTTGACATATCTCCATTATCTGGTCATTCTTTCGAGCGAAAATTTTGAAAATGGAGAAATGTCAAGAAATGTCGATCGATATTGTTATTGAAAACACATTTACACAATTCAATTTTCAAATTCAAACACCAAATGTCACTTTTTAGCTCGAAAGAATGAGCCGCACAAACTAAATAGGCGTGAAAAGATTTTAATTTAAAATTTTATTTTATCGCAAATTGAGATTAACCTTTGTTGCGCTGTGTGCGACAATTTACTACCTCTGTAGCAGGGAGACGAATGCAAATGCAGGCAAGGTGTGTAGCGGGAAGCAACAGAGAGATTTAAGGAAATGAAACAACCGGTTACGTATACGAGATTTAGTGAAGCAGTTTTACTAAAATGATATAAATCTATAAATTGCACAAATTGAGAGCATAGCTAACTCGGATTTTCTCTTTGGCTTCTCCGCCACCAATGCTCTGCAAGCTTTTGTATCAACTGAAACTGCGTGAACTGTCCGATTGGATCTATTAGATCAAGGCCCATTCCAAAATGTACTGAATAAATCGTCTACTAAATTTTTAGTTCACAATTTAAATTAACTTAGTAAATGATTTGATCCTTACCTCTATCCAAACGATTAAGTACTCAATTGACTCCAAAATGATGCAGGGTGCGACGTGCAGATGGGTTGCAACTCAGACCTGCAGGGTAACCAAAATCATGTGGGGGTCATACAATATCGCATCGACTAAATACTTCCTCGAGTTAACGCGGACTGACTGCAAACAACTGCTTGGCATCATTAATGGGCATTGTCTTGTACCAGCACATCCTATGAAAATGGGACTCCTAACCAGCGACACCTGTAGAAGGTTTCAAGAGCCGGGGGTCTCAGAAACAATCCAGCATTTCCTGTGTCACTGTCCGGCACTGGGAAAAACCAGACTCCGAAATTTTGATGAGCCCTGGCTGGTTGATCTCTTGCACGTGGCGGAGCAAAAGCTGAAGGACATGCTTCAGTTCGTGAAAAAGTCAGGGCCTTTGATGGCCGCTTGGAGTGAACTTTCTTTCTCAAGGTGCATTTTTCTGGTATCACTATGGACCAGTAGGTCTATGTGTGGCCTTGTGTTAGCCAGTAAAACCTAACCTAACCATTTGTAGACGCTTTATCATCAGGGAGTGAACTACCGTTAGAAGTAAAATGACTTCTTCATTCTTTTCGGCCTGTAATTCTATTTATTTCCTGAAACATATATTTGCCAGAGACTATTTTTTGGAAACGTTTATCACATTACTTGTTAACGTGGGTTCTGACCTTGATGAAGATGTTGATACTTTTAATCAGGGCGGAAGAGTATCTACCAATGTACTGTGCTTATATTTTTTGTTAATGTTATAGAAAAACATGTTCATGGATGTGTCCTTGTTTGTGTGGTCTTCGATCCAAATCTAACTATGGTCACTCGTAGTGCTTCGAGTTAACCCTGCTATTAGGAGGTAAAAACTAAAGTAAACTAGATTCACTGTAACCATTTCCGGGTCTAGGGATTGAAGTTGATAAAAATTTCTTTCACTACCTACGAATACGAGTGTAGAGTGATGATGTTCCGCGACTCACTATACCCCTAATCAAACTCAAGCACCAATTCAGAGCTAGGTTAATTGAAAACCTGGTACATGATCGCGTTCAGTTTCAAACCAAAATACACATACGAAGGGGACCCAAAAAATGGGGATTTCGTCATAACTTCTTTATTTGTTAATATTTCTACACCAAATTTTGATCACCTTCAAAGTATTCTTTATTGACCACAACGCATTTCTGCAATCGATTCATCCATTATTCAAAACAATTTTTAAATTCACTTATCAAAATGTGCTTTAGGCCTTGCAGTGGTTTTTGTTTTACCTCCCCCACAGTGGCAAAACGCTTTTCTTTCATGTCCCTTTTGAGTCTGGAGAGCAAAAAAGTCACAAGAGGCGAAATTAAGTGAGTAGGGGGTGGACAACCAGTGTCATACCGTTTTTAGTCAAAAACTGCTTTACGGAGAAGGTGGTGTGAGCCGGCACATTGTCGTGATGGAAAACCCGGTGGAACGCACTCCACGTGCGTAGCACCTCTGCAATCGAAGAAACAAATGAGCACTGTCTTGATATTTGCCTTCACTTGTCTAGCTTTTTTGGAACGAGGAGAGGTGGGACTCTTCAATTGGCTTAATTGCTGCTTTGTTTCGGGGTCGTATACACAGCACCACAATTCATCACCAGTAATAACTGTGAAAAAAAATCGGGGTCCTCTTCAAGCTGATTTTGAAGCTCAAAACATGCCTGAAGTCGACGCTCCCATTGCTAGTCTGTAAGAAGGCGACGGACAAATTTGGCTGCAACCCTTCTCATGTGCAAATCTTTGGATAAAATCCTCTGAATTAAACTCCATGACTTTTCAGACATCTCACAGAGTTGATCAATGGTTCAGCGACGGTGTTCACAAACGTGGGCATTGATTTTGTTGAGGTTTTCGTCAGTTCTTGACGTTGAGGAGCGTCGTGGTCTTCAATTGACATGTCTCCATTTTTAAAACGTGAAAACCACTCGTAGACTCTGGTTTTACTTCGAACAGCATACCCATAAGAAGTTTTAAGCATTTGAATAGTTTTCGCGGTGGATTTCCCCAACAGGAAACAAAATTTCACAGCAGCGCGTTGCTCTCGGCAACCCGCCATCACGTTTTCGGCGAACAACACAACTTCGCACAATGACTCAGGAGGCGTGACCCTAACCAGCACTTGGTAGAACAATGGACTCCCCCACTCTCCGTCCCCACCGCAGCCCAATCCCCTTTACTTTTGAGTACGTTAGCATCCTGTCTTGTACCCAATTGATTAGACGAGCTGCTGTGAGTATGTTATAAGTCAAATCAAGGGTAAATTAAATCAGAGAACTAATCATTGCTCACTTGTATACAATGATTGTGAATAAAGTCTCTACCAACTTCACAACAAGCTCATAGGCAGATGACTATCTTTTTTTTTTAAATTTCAAACCAGCATAATAAAAAGTATCCCGTCCATTTTTCAAATCAAAGAAAGCTAAGCTCCTTGGTTATTTTATAAAGGATAGTCTGTGCACCACTATAGCGTAAAACATCCCTACAAAGCTAATTGGATACTGTGATCTTGATCTTTTCTATTATAGTATTTTGAATTTAAGTACTATCACCTGGAATTGATCAACTACTTTATAGATTAAGGAAGTAGCCTTTATATATTCAACTTGTACACAATAGCATCAGTACAAAAAAAAAACCTTTGCGTCAGCAGCATTGTTCAATTCCATCAAAACTAATAAATTTATCAATCCACTACCTTATCCACATACAATTCGAGAATCTCTAATCCCGCAATTGCTGGCTGGCAAACAGTAGCAGCCGCCCAGTATAAATCAAATCTCCGAAATTCCTCATTTCACAAAATTGCCTGGAATAGGCATCATCATAAGGCACAAAATCCTTGGAATCATTGAAGTGAATGACGAATGATTGAGCATCATCGTCGTGAGTGGTGGACATTTTTGTTTGAAAGATTTTCTATTTGTGGCAAAACAAGGCATCGTTCCCATCATACAGGCAATCATGTAAAAAATATACAATTTCACGCATCAAGTTATCGTATCGTATCGTAATATTTGATGAAAAATTGTTGGTTTTTGGTCTTTTTTGTATTTGGTTAATCGGATCAGCGGTGGTGGTCGTGAAATGATTTTCTTAAAGATATTACTGACAAGGAAAAAAATCAATAAAGTCAGTGAAAATGTCATGATATTCAGAAATATTTGAAATATTGCTTTTGCTTCCCGTTTATTTTTTTAGAAAGTAAGACGAACAAATTAATTCTGGGACTTTTAGATGAATTGTGAAATCCAAACGTGAAAATCGCTAGTATTCACTTGCAGAGAAATTTCTTACTTTGAAGGATTTTGTTGGAATCTAGAAAATCAATAAATGTTGTATCTACATAAGTCTCATTTAAAAATGAGATCGTAGAACCATGCAAAACTTATGCACATTCTGAAGATATTGAAAACGATTGTTTTGACCAATGTATCTCCATCTACTCTTACCATCACTCAAACAATGTATAAAAAGTGAACAAATTTTAAATTCCTACACCATCTACACCATCTTGTATATGAATAGCGAGAATGTAATAGTCCCAAGAAACTATGTACATTTTTTATTCGACAATGCTTTCAGACGTGCTTCCATTTTCTTCAAATCCAACAACCATAGATATAGAGAGGAATGGATACGAAATGGGCCGAGAGAAATGAAGCAATTTTCGACCTCTGGTGTAGTTGTGTGAGCGAGAGGTCGCAATGTGTTTGTATGACGAGGGCGGCGTGAAATATTGTAAAATTAAAGGGCAACTTTTTTGGTGCAAATAAAAATTTGTTAATATTGATGTAAAGTAATTCACGTCAATAGCGAATCAATGAGTTTCGATTTGCATTAAAACAGTGCGTAGTATTTCAATTAGTTGTGCGGCAGCTGAACAGGTTTTTTTTATGAAAATGATTAGCTCTGAGCAGAGCTGAAGTCTGTTCGCGTACTTTCAGTCACAGAATTTTTGTGAATCATGTGGTGGGGGACATTCAGGAAAAGTACGAAAACGCTCTGATTGCATTTCCGGAAAAGATTCAGTTGTCGGTTTTTGTGAGAACAATAGTAATTATAAAGTCATTCTAAGTGGTGATAAATTATCGCCACAAAAATATTCGATCTTCAAAACAACATTACGCAAAAATATGTTGCTTGCCGCGCACATTTGGAAATTTTTACTCGCGACACGCGTTTCACATTTTTCACTGTTTTTCAATAGCTCAGACTCTACTGAAATTTACTGAAAGAGGCGAAATTTTCAGCATTGAGTAAAACGAAGTACATAAACGGCTTCATTGCAATTAACTGTAGCACGCGAACAGACCTAATTGTTGCCGTGTTGCCACATAACGCAGATCACTAAGCATAATTCCGTGAAAAAAAACTTCACTTGGATTTATTTGGTAGAGAAATTCTAAATTCAATTTCAGCGGCACATTCAAATAAAACAATCTGAAATAAATGTTTTAATCTAACGAGTATTAAAAAAGTTTCAAATTATATATACACTCAAGACATTTACGCGCAAATAATGTTAGAAAATTCTCGGCATCCACAAAAAACAAACAATTTATAGAGGTTGTTGATTTGTGATCTGGCTCCCTTCTAGTCTATAAATCAGCATAGACAACGTATATCGTCTCTAAAGCTAAGGCCGATAATATTTTATTGTATTATTTAAAATGGTACTATTTTGTAATTTTGAAGGTACATTTTTATCCCTCTAAATGCGCTCAAGCTGTATAGCCTTTGTCTGAAAAAATCACTTCACAAATCGCGGCGTCTATTTCGACACAAGTTTTACTTGCAATATTTGCTGTGGTAAATTCAAATATTGTTTACTTACCGGAATACAGATTCTTCGCACATTTCTTGTACGAAATGATCCTTAAGCACATGTTTTTAATTACCTTTTTGCCCGACAAATTGTCCCAACGTCATATATAAAATTCTTCGCACTTTTCTTGTAACAAAAGGATATATTTCTTTCAGGTAAAACATATTTTTTCAAAATTCATGATCCCTTTGTTTTACATTATGTTCCCACCCTACAAATTTGTCCCTACATCGCATGTAAAGTCTTGGCTTTTTTCAACCAAGGGGACGTATTTATTTCAGGTTAAATAGGTTATTTCCCGAAATTAGCGATCCTTTTGTTTTAAATTATCTTCCCACTCTACAAATCGTCCCTCCATTGTATGTAAAATAGCCGCACTTTTTTGTAGCAAACGGACATATTTATTACAGGTAAAATAGGTTTTTCAAAATTAATAAATTACGTTTCCACCCTAGAGATCGTCTTTACAAAGCCCAGGAAAAAGAAAGTAAATTGGTATGCTTCATACGAGAGAGTGGCAAGAGTGGTATACATGTTTTTTTATATGAACGAGCTCATAGATTTGATTGCCATAAATGCAAATTTGATTGCCATAAATTTGATGCCACAAATGTTCGATCGGGTTTAAGTTCGGTAATAGCATTTGGACAGTAACAAATAGCCCAAAGCCTACATTGCTCCGGATACATGGGAAAATTGTATAAAATGCCTTATTTTTCAGCACTTTGTTTAATATTTCTTTTAAGAATACCCAGGCAACACGTTTGATCCATCCTACCATTCACAAAATCTATATATAGCATAATGTTTCCTCCGCTGTATTTTACAGTGGAAGTAGTATGTTCCCTCCTAAACTCTGTATTAAACATTCGCCGAACATATTGCCGCTTATTAGATTCAAAAACATTAATTTTTACTTCAGCAACAAAAATTATGGACTTCCAGAATTATTTTGGCTTTTTTGCGCACTCTAAAGCGAAACGTTATTTAACAAATCAATTTTTTTTAAACTATTATAAGGTTAGCTTCCGCCATTCTGCCCTTTAAATTCGCTTTTTTTTTTAATTTCGAATGATTTGAGTAGAGACTTTCTTTTCAACTCGTTTGTTCACCTTAATTTGTAAAACTGGGGCACTTAATTTAGGGATTTTCATAATTTTTCTGATAATCCACTTTTTTCACACTCAGATAAGATTTTAGGCCTTTCTGACCGATGCTTTGTTTCAAAAAATTTAGTTGATTTATTTATTGTTATTACATTTCTCACTGTATGTCTTTTATAATTAATTTTATACCTATGACGCAAATAATGCAACAACAATAATATTATTTCTTGATTAGCCACCTTATTCAACGTATTTTCTATTAACATAAAAAAGTAAACTATAGTGTAAGAAATACCATTTAGAAAATTTAATTTGCAGACAAACACAGCCATCAAATCTAAAATTCCCTTAAATTCCCTAAAATAGATATATTTGAAATCAAACTGAAATAAAATTTTCGCGACCAAAACACTTGCTAATTTAATTTCAATCAACCGGTTTGCCTACCAACGTAACATAAAACATCTACATGCGTATAGATCATTTAGCATCATAATCTGCACGCAGCATTCGTAAATAGTAGCCCAAGTCAATTACGAAGTTTACTTGTGCTACTTTAAATCGTTCATTCACACCGGTTTTCATTGTTCGAACAATTTTCTTCACCTAAATGACGTCAATTCATATAATTGATCAAACTTAATGCCCCTACACGCTATCAAGCTTTCCCCGCCTATGAACAAAAGCAATCAATAAAAATGGCGATCGGGCGGTTTGACACATGTTTTATTTTCGTGTTTTCATCAATTAAAAGTATAAATGTTTAGATTGATCAATAAACAGTGTGAAAGTAAAAAGTGTTTTGCACCAATTACTCATAGGATTTCGCCCTAGAATGTGTGATGTAAGTACAAATTCAATTTGAATCAATGTACCTCTTTTTACCGGATTTAGGATAGAAAGCTTTCGAATTGTGGAAAGAAATGGTTGTTATATGTGTGCAAGCAACATTTTCGACCTCCCCTTACAAAATAATATCAAATTTCATTCAGAAAATTTGATTAATTTTGAAATTTGTGCCCCATGTGACACATATTTTATTTTCCCTGCTATTCCAACTAACCCGAAAATCGACCATGTTCACAACAATAGAAATGTATGGAAATGTTTGTTTACATAGAGAGTCAACAGCGCAGAAGGGTATAGTGTGCGGCATTGAGGGGAAAGCTTTTTTGCAGAGAGTAAGTTGCATATGTAGTAAAAATGCTTCATTCACGTACGGGTTCATGGATTATCATTTCGTGTCCATTCTTTATATGTCTATGCCAACAACCCAAACCACAATTTACTCATTAAAATAGCCGAGCTGAAACATTTGATTATGCACAGCTTTTTTTGATGAATTGTTCTGACGAACTAGTCGACATTGAGACTGGAAAATTAGCCAAAGTAGGTGGGATCTCGAAGATGGCGGCATCTTTGCTACCTAGATTCTGTAGTACACAACAGCTGTGACAATAGCGCGAAGCAAGAAATACAGTGAATGGACTAATAACAAAAGCACAAACCAAGTAGACAGGTAACTGAAAACAAGGCAGATGTGCAGCTATACTCACTTTCTCAATATCCTTACATTTATCCTTACCGTCAATCACGACGCTGCAGACTTGCTTTTGCAGCAGATTAATCACGAAGACTTCAACTTATTGGATAATTTATTTCAGGTTGTATGGCACTTGTCGTGTTGACTTGAACTAATTAATTTGATTGCGTATACCTGTTTAACACGTTCTGGTAGTGTGTGTCTGCCTCAACTTTAATTCAGAAATATATCGTGAAACTAAAGAAAATTTACAGTGGGTAAAAAAGTTAAGGTACAAACTCTTTGTAAGAACAAAAAACCTGTTGTTAATGCGACTTTTATAATAAATGATGGTGTTTTTGCATTTAATTAAAAGTTTTGCATGTTTACTTCAAGAACAATATAAAAGAAAGTCTAGCACATCAGAATAGCTAGAAAATTGATTTTCGAAGAAATTATCTTTGAGTGACAAAAAAAGTGGAAAGACGTTATACACTTTTTTGTAGTACCAGCTAGAGATACCAGCTGAGCTACTCAAGTCTGGTGGCGCGGGTTTATTAGGTGCGCTACATCAACTACTGCTGCGAATATGGGAAACTGAGGTGATCCCAGACGATTGGCGCAGAAACATCATCTCCATCTGTCCCATACATAAAAAGGGATTAGATTAGATTAGAAAAGATGTTATTTTTATTTTTTTTTTTTGTACATTATTAATCTAATTTAAGTACTATTTACTATAAAAAAATTACTTACTAGCGGCTATAATATTTTGGCCTGCTGGCTCTTGATAATTTTATTGTTTTTATGATTATCTGTTGAATTTTCTTTTAATCTTACACGCTAATTATTATGCCCCGCCGTGTACAATGGCTGGGATTATCCTAGCAATAGTCACTTAAAATATAAAAAGGGAGATAAACTGCGGTGTAAGAATTACAGAGGCATCTCCTTAATCTGTACGGCCTACAAAATCCTGTCAAAAATCCTGGAGTATAGGATTAAACCGTTTGCGGAAGAAATCATTGGCGAGTATCAAGGCGGTTTCAGATCTGGTCGTTCCACAATGGACCAGCTCTTCGCGGTCAAGCTGATTTTGCAAAAGTGCTGGAAATACGACGTCGACGCATACCAAATCTTTGTCGACTTTAAACAAGCATATGAGGCGCCCTATAAAGCACCATGCTTCAATTTGGTATACCGGCCAAATTAGTGAAACTTGGAAAGTTGACGATGACCAACTCCGTCTCGCAAGTCCGGATCCAGAACAGATTGACGGATCCTTTTGAAACTCTGGGTGGCCTGAAGCAGGGCGATGGAATAGCGCCCACGCTCTTCAACGTAGCACTTGAGTTCGCTATTCGGACAATGAACCTGAACACCAGCGGCACACTCCTTTTTAAGTCGACACAATTGGCAGCGTACGTGGATGACAATAACATCATGGCTCGAAAACTGACCGATGCAGCAGAACTTCTGCTTGGACTTGACACCGCAGCAAATGAAGTTGGACTACGAATCAACGAGGACACAACGAAAGCTATGATGCAATCTAGGACAAGGACGCCAGCGCACACGACCATCAACGTAGGGGAGCTTTGCATCAAATTCGTAGAGAACTTCGTTTACCTGGGTAGCAATCTATCAAGTGACGCCAACCAAACTGACGAAATAAAGCGACGGATACAACTAGCAAATAAGACATTCTTCTCGGTCCTCTCCATTATGAAATCGAAATATGTGCACAGAAAAACTAAGCTCCGCGTTTATAACACTATCATAAGACCTATGGCTGCGAAACAAACAAGCCTCCGAAAAAATGATCGACACCTTCGAACGGAAAGTTCTACGGCGGATTTTCGGGGCTATCCGCGACTGAGATGGATGGCGCATCCGGTACAACAATGAGTTGTGCCAACTTTACGATGAGCTGGAAGTCTCCAAAATCGTCAAATTACAACGGTTACAGTGGGCTGGGCACGGGCAACGCATAAACGACGATCGCATGCTAAAACGTGTAATGAGCGCAAGACGAGTCGACGGAGCGAGACCAGGAGGAAGACCAAGAGCTCGTTGGAAGAGCTCAGTGTATGCGGACGCCGAGCAACTATTGGGGTTCAGAGATTGGAGGACGCGGTCACGTGACTGAGACAATTGGAGGAGATCGATCCAGGCGGCCAAGGCGGGCTGTTCGTCGGGCTGTTGTGCCACGTTGATGATGATATCAACCATTCCTTATCCAAAGCAACAAACCCAACTATAACATAGATGATGAAAATGTTCAGTGCTGGCAACACTTTTCCAACGAAGCAGCAATAAGTTTACCATACCAAGCTCATACTTAAATCAACTTATCCTTTGAATTTCGTTCTGATCGCAGGATTTCATCGAAAGTTTCAGCGGTTAAACGTTGTTTGAGGCTGCCATCCGAAAAATTTTCAAAACTCGGAAAATTTAACAATTGGTTTCTTATTTTTATTGCAAATGCTTTGCATATGAGTATGTAATTTGAAGCATCTGTTGGTGCAATATTTACGAAAATGTCTGATGCTCGTTACCCTGCGTTTAGCAGCAAAGCAAAATATATACCAAATATGTTTCACGTTAAGTTAAACCCACTCTGTGAATTTCGTTTCGATTGAATCACTACGCTGGAAGTTATACGGGTGGATAGAATTTTAGGGTTACCACCCTCAACACTTTTCAAATTTTCTTAATGTTAATATTTGTTGTTGATTTTCATGGCAAAGCATTTAGCCTAACTAACCGTGAATTATCGTAAAAACTGCGAAATATAACCTGCATTTTCCAGGCTAACTGCGGGTGAAACTGCGTCACGTCATCCTGCGCTCTAATTTACGCGGACCTATTCTGTGTCGCTGAGCAAAAAGAGTCACCGTGATTCACTCTGCGTTACGTCACGGATCTACAACTCAATTTGTGGTTAGCTTAAAGGATAATAAAGACTCTACGAGCTCCTGACTTTCATCAAAATCTTGTTGAGTAACAGGAAGCAAACTGGCTAACAAACGCAATTCGTGCTCAGATTCATCAGCTCAAAAATGAGCAGTGAGAGCATTTCATACGAACTGTTCATGCTGAAAGTGAATCATTATGAAAACAACCCCGAGATGCAACCCCATTTACGCAGGTACTGGAGTAAATCACGCAAAGCTGACAAATTCGGCGATACCTTAGAGCTCTAAATTATAAAGCAAATCTGCTCCGATGATTGAAGCTTGAAGAGAAAAACAGAGTGCAAAGGGGGAGCATGATACCTCCAGCAACCCTTAAGGGGTTACATAGGTCTTGAAGGAAAAAAAACATATTTTTCAAAAAATCTTATTTTAAAAATCAAATTCTATTTTATTTGAATTTTTGATTTCAGATGAACCTGCACCGAAATATTCTGCCTACCGCAAAAAAAAGGATGGGCTAGGAAAACTGCAGGAAAATCGACAATTTCCAATATTTTTATCTGAAATTTTTTTTAAAAACTTCTTGAAATGCTAAACTTTTCTATGTGTAAATTTCAAATAAAATAAATTTTTGGTTTTTAAAACCAATTTTTTTGAAAAAATTGTTTTTATTTCGTTCAAGACCTATGTAACCCCTTAAGAAAGTGAAATTTGCATGGTTTTGAATTTCGTTATTCCAATAATAAGTTAGGAATATTTAATCCACGTATGCAGAGGATTAAATGTTCCATGCAGAAAACTCGTCAATAGTGTGGAATCAAGGGACGCAAGCCCGTACTAAAATCACCACTCAAATGTAATGGTATTTTATCTTTTTTCTTACCAAGAGTATAAGCTATATAATGACATCACTCTTTTGATTAACAGATACCAATTCTTGCAATAATAATTATTTGCCCATCTACGCTCAGCTATACAGCATTTTTTTAAATATCTTTTTGTATTTTAACAATAACATGAAAACCTAGGAAAAAAAATTGGTTTTCAAATCTTTATTCGAATGCTAGATGTAACTTAATATTTTTATAATTCTAAGAACTCCTAAATATTACTCACTACAAATCAATTATTATCATTTTTTTTCTAGTTTTAATAATTGCTATATCTTTTTATAATTTAATTTTACTTTATAAACAAAGTAATAATTTATAGCTAATATCTTTTCAAAAGGAATCAGATATAACCAAATGAACTATGCACTCTCAGTTCGGACAAAGAAGTTACACTTTAAAAATATTTACAAAAAATCATAGGATTATATATACTACCGAATCATCTTTAAAACGGAATTTAAATTATCAAATCATTTTAGATATGTACGTGAGAACATTGAGCATTTTACAAAAATATTTTTAATGCAAATTTAGCCTACAATAGTATATGTATGTTTGTCGACTTACCGTCTCTTAAGAAAACGTAAATACATGTTTAAATTCAAGTTGTGTTGAAACTGTTTATCACAAAATGATACTACACAGCTCGGTAGCTTAGAGAACATTATCGTAAAATCTGCAACAAAAATACAATATAATTCAATATTCATTATTGTGGTTGATTGTTATTGATATTGGTAAACATATTCTCAAAATTTCCCCAGCGCTTCACATCAAATCAATTTTACATGTAAAAATAAACGAAATTTAAATCTTTCACAACCCTCTAATGACATCGATTTCGATATAAGAACAAGCTGTACCCAATAACAGCAATTATCACGTACGATACAAACGAAATTTCAATAGAAATAACTTCAGATCAAACAATACTAAAAACATTTTCAATAAATGCAAAACAAGTTTTCATCGTTCTTTTTCGATCACCATTCGAATCTCAAGTGCCGAGTACTTACAATTTTAATGAATTGACGTACATTATGTCATGGAACCCACGTTGGGCGCCAGTTCACACACCTTGTGAATAAGGATGATTCTATTCAAACGTATTCTCGACGAACACATTGAGCACATTAAACTATCTGTAATAAAATATTAAGGGTTGCAAAGAGAGAGCTAAGCGATAAGGTTAGCAGAAGGCATTCATGGAAGCGTGACATGACTTGAGTAGAAGCTTATGTTGTGTAAGGTACGTATCTCGGAAGTGACGAAGGACTTTCTAAGTTTCTATTGAAGATTCAATTCAGATTGGATGCTGCGAGCAACAACTAGAGGCAGGTAGAGAAGTGAATGGTTTTCGTGCGGTAATAAAATGTAGACCTGGGATTTATTGAATCATGTAACGATGTTAAATGAAGAATATCCTGTGGATATTATTACGCTAAGTTAAGCCATATTTCGAAAGCTTAGATTTCTGAAAATCATGATTGAAACTAAAATAAAATATGCTAATATATCAAGCTGCTAACTTTCACTTTCTACTAAGTACTAACTTCTATTAATGCCAGGTAAAATGTCATGCAATCACCTAGTTTTCACCTACTTATCTATTCCGTTCCTTAACATCGTGTGAGGACCATTCTCTTAACTAAGTTCTGTGACCCTATTCTATGGTCACTTTGTATACTTTTGAGTGCTTGCTTGTTCACTAATCCCTATAATGTTTACTCGAAGATAAAAGGAGAACCAGGTGTCTGTAAGGTAATTAATTGAGTTGCGGTTGACCGAAAGTTGGTTAAATGCTTTCTTAATTCCTTCTGTGTGTCCTTTCTTCATTGAATGGCTTGACTGAGATAAATTTGATTGAGAGATTCAATGATACTAGTGAGAATGGTATGTTAATTGAATCAAAAAAATTATTTATATATGAATGGTATTTCATTTCCAAGCTGGTTTTTGTGTTAGTGATTCCTTAGTGTGCTTTTAAATCTTAATCTAATGTGTATTAACAAGTTAAAAGTAACGGTAAATGTCAGGGGGCTCGGTAGCTCTGCTCGTTAAGGCGTCAGGCCGAAAAGCGGCGTGCTACGGGGCCTGCGGGTTCGAATTCCGTCAGTGCCATGGCTGTAAGTGTGAATGTGTGTGATTGTCTATGAGGGTGGCAAATGGGTCCAAACTGGTGGCTCAATGCTGGCCGCGTTCCCGACAGCCCTCTTCACTAACCTAACCTAACGGTAAATGTCTAGGCAATGGAACTGCCGATGGGAAAGTAATGAAACAAGGTGGAGGTGGTGTGGATGACCTTACCCAATATTATAAAAGTGGAAGTGCAGGAGGGGGGCTGATGCGGCTAAAAAAATCGAAACTATTTCTTAATTTTTCAAATTTAAAAACGCACCTCCATTTCGCTGAAACACTTTTTGTCTGTCACAATGAAACCATCCGACCTTTCATTGTCTCTTCTATGCCTTCTTCATTTCTCCCACTAATCGGATAGTTTAAAACTTGAGGGCGGGGCACATGGAGATACTTGAATCGGGCAGCTCCATATTGGTAGACTACATTTCGATTGTTAAAATATGAATTGAGTCATCCAATCTCCCTCCACCCTTCATTTTAGCGAGCTAACAATGGGAGCGAGAAAGTGCAGGCCAATGAGGTAGTAGAAATGGAGTGGACATGCCCATAAGATTTACATTGAAGGGGATGGTAGTAATTTTTTGTCAAATCGAGTCAAATCCAAGTAGTTCCCCTCCAATTTGACAATGAGGTCGAAATGGCGTAAAGGCAGCTTTAACATGCTTTGTGCGCGAGAGGATTGAAGGGGCTAATGGTGGAAAGTTATACCGTCCGTGTCCAGGGGCTGGTGCAGGCGCAGAGGGAAGGCGCACGGATGCGACCATTCTGATGATCTTCATTTCGATCGTTAAAAAGTGTATCGAATCACCTAACCTCCTTCCATTTCTTGGAGAGTGGTCGAGTGTTCGAGCAGGAGGTGGAAAAGTTGAAGGGTAGTCGGATAGATTCATTATGATGGCGGAGAGCTAGAGCTTGCGCTTTCAAATTAGATAATTAATAAATCGATTGTTTACTTTACCCATGCAATTGCACTTCCCCGTATCCACGCAAAGCACTTTTATTGTGTTGGGCAAGCTGGCCAACCAACTTCACTCTCTTCTGCCTCCGTCCGATCAGCGGTCTCAACATCTAGGCATTTACCAAAATTTTTAGTGATTGAGTAAAAGAAATTTTTAAGATTTAGCTGCAAATTTGGACATTTTTCGTTTAAAAATAATTTTTATTTTTAAATTATACTTTTTTCCGTTTGGAACTATGCCATTTTTTCCTATAATGTTTACTCAGTCACTAGTCTTATTTGCCATAACTTTGGGAAAAACCCATTTCCGTTAAGTTCGACAACGTGCCCCCCCATAGCCGTTAGACAATTTTATCGATATATGTTTTTTTTTCTGATTGTGTCTTCATTTTTGGGGGTGTTTTTGTTTGTTTATTTGTTTATCTTCATTGTGCTAATTTCTCGTATATTTTCTACGTTTTTGTTAGTTATTCTTCAATTTTTAATCCCTGTTCGTTCTCTGATGTTAGCAGGGGTAAAAACTTGAAGAACGACTAGTCGTTTTTGTAAGTACGATGGAAGACGGCAACGTACAATTCGTGTGGGAGGTGGAAAAATGCCCTGAATTGTATAATTTTACGAAGCATTCTGACGTTTTCTTGACGGCCCGTGTGCGGGCATGAAACTAGAATGACGACAATCGTTTTCTCGCAAGCTTCACGCGTGTCAAACGCATCTCTCACGCATCGCATGGCTAACGATCCGTGTGCGGAGTGCTTAAAGGAACATATCTAAAGCTTTGCAAACATTAAGGGGGGAAATACATGTAAAATGGAAAAGAAATTGCTAATTTTAGATTGACTTAAAATATAGATATTGTCTATTCAGAAAATTTTTAATATTAAATCCTCAAAGTACATATCTTATAGTAAATGAAAATATTTTTTTAATAACTTTTCAACACAAAATGGAGGCGATGCGAGCAAATGAAAAAAACACATCAAAAACAGCCTCGTACAACTTAACGCCTTTTCCGAGAAACTTGCAACGTTCAGAGAAAAAAAAATATGCTAATGAGATCTATAATTCCTAGGTGAACCAATAAAATTTAGAAAAAAAAACCAAATTTTTACATTAATATTAGATTAAAAAAAAAAATCGATTTTTTTCAAAAAAATCACGTTTTAAACATTGGTAAACTAATTATTTTTCCGAAATTACAAGAAAATGTAGGTTCAACGATGAGATAATACTCTTTTGTACATGTGATATAAATTTTAGCCTAATAGGTTCAATATTTTTTGAGATATCTTGTACGGAAATTGAAAAAGTACTACTTTGAGAAAAGCGCGTTTAAAGTTCTAAAGCTCCACCGACCTGGGGAACGCCGCGCTGTCTATAACTGGCTATAACTCGAGAACTAACACGAATATCGCTTCAAAACTTTTTTTGGTATATTTTAAGAGTATTTCGAACACTTTGATGCAATAAAAAAAAATCGTTTTTGTTTTAGCAGTTACATGTATCTCCCCCCTTAAATGATTAAGCGGTTCTGATGGAACAGGTACATCTTACGAGCGCAAAGAGGCAAATTTCTATATCTAATTATTTTAAATGTTTAAACTGAACATGCGTTTCTGTGAAAAATTCAACATTTGTAAAACATTCACGTGAAAAACTTATATTTTGCAATTTATTTTCCTATGATAACTACTCAAGACAAGATAATAATAAATATGTGAACATAATTTGCAGTAAGCTTTTATAAAAATAAAGAATAGGGAAAATATTTTCAACGTTCTTTTTTAAATCTTAAATCAAGGCACATTTCAATTTTTGTCAAAACGTCGCTTGGATGCCTGAAAGTAGATTTGTTCGACGTATGTATGTCTTCTTTTGATAGTATTTAAACGTCTAAGCACAACGTTAACAGCTGATCGTCTAACCGAAAAAATAATTTATTTCAAAACTTGCATTCATAGTTTTGAATGTATGAAATCAGATAAAATATTAATATTTGACTCATTTTAGTAAAACATTCAGGCATTGTAGCCATTAAAACTGTTTCTTATACTAATTGAATTTTTGTGCTACCCAAATTTGCAAGTTGTTTTGCAGGCTTTTATTCTCTGTGTAAAAATTTTAAAAAAGTCCTTGAAAATATAAGTACACCTCTACACTTAGTTTTTCACGATATTTTCCAAAATGTTCACACAGATCCTTTAATTGATTTACATTTTCCCTGCTATCCCTTTTCAAATACGTTATGAATAAAATTTTTTCTGCATAAAGTATTGGAAATGTTCACTGTTTCAAACGACTTCTGTGCTACAATTAGAGCATTGTATGTTACTCGGTATGAATTTTACGATACATATTATAATTTAATCAGCTTAAATGAATTAATTTAGTTATAAAGACAGTTACCTACTGTGGCGGTTTTTGGGCTACAAATAAAAAATCTTCGCTATTTTGGGCTATGAAAATTTGAAATTGGGCTATATTTTCTCCTAAATATCTGGTCACACTGTATGGGAGGCACATAGTGGAGTTTAGTCAACGAAGCCGTTCCGGAAACCTGCTTGCTCCTCATTGACTTATTTATTAACTTGCTGTTGGGCTGCTAAAACCTCATTCAACTAAGCAAAAAATGAAAATGGCACCTACTTGCTGCCGCACATGTCAACAATTTTTCCCGATGAATTTCACGACACCCGTGCTCATTTCCAATTGTTTTTGTAGCAAAAACTCACTTCTCCCAATCGATTTGCAATTTGCAATTTTTGCGGAACAACAGCGGTTCCTCTTATCAATTTGCACAAAACGCCTTACGACCGAAATCCCGACATCGAGAACACGATCAACCAACACCTACACCATTCAGACTGACACCACCGGAACCTCTAACCGCAGTTTTTTTGTGTTCTTCCGTACCGTATCTACCACACCGCCTAATCTGTCACTCAGTGCTGTCGATTTAGTTTTTTTTTTGTGCAGTAAATAAAACTCCGAAGTTGCAGCAGATTGCTCTAAATTGCAATAGATCGATTTTTCTATAGGTATATACATATGAGTTCACAATAAGTCTTCTTGCATGATTTTAACATACAACTATTGGTATTTGAAAAATATAACAAAGCATATTCAGCAAAAAATATATAATTTATTTTAAAGATATCAGATTCGAGCTAAATCGTTTGGTGAAAAATACATACTATTGTTAATTTCAGTTTTTCCATATTAAAGAAAACAAATTTCAACATACAGTTTAGTGATGGGTTGCTAAATAGCAGACTGCTAGTTTTCAACTGCTATTTTCAAACAGCAATAGCAGCCTGCTGCTGTTTAGTCTGATAACATGCTATTTATCTGGCATGCTATTGGAATAGCAATATAGCAAAGCAGACCACAGCATCGACGAACAACGACAAACAGCAACAGCAATGTCAACAGCATTAAGCATAATGAAATAGATATTAAGGTATGTTGCTATACGTTAGCAATGGGCTAACGGTTGGATTTCATATGATGTTAGCTTGCTATGCTATTGCTGTTTAATATGTAAGGTTTTCGTGATGCTAGTTTTTTCACCATTCGTTGGTGTGCTGTAGCGAGTCTTTCGCTACCTGTACGCAGATTGTTTTTCGTGTATTGTCCGGCTAACTGGGTGCTACGAATTTATTGAATAAGAAGATTATTTCGCATGCTATGTAATTGATTTATTATGCGTTTTCAGTTGGGGATTTTTGTTGAATAGATGGATTTTTGTTGAATGGAAGTTTTGTTAGTTTTTGATTTTGATATCTGTTTGATTTTTGTATAAGTATTGCTATAGTTAGTAGATATGAAGCTTATATACTGGAACAAGTGTTTTTTTTGAACAGGTGTTTTTTTGGAACAGCCAGTACCTAGTACGAAATTCAAAAATACTAGGTACGAGTATTTTCAAATATTCAAAAAGTTTTTAGGACAAAATTAGTCGAAATGGGGCAAAATCGGCTAATTTAGGGTTAGAGTGGTTTGGGTCATAACGGGCCAAGACCTATTGCTGTGATACAAAAATTTGGGTTTTGTAGGGGAGTAAGGGGTTTTTTGGCAATAGTTTGGCAAAAACTGCCTTTACGGCGCTTTCGATGATTGAAAGTGGTCGGGGAGTACAATAGTGATATTTCAAGGACGAAAAATTTTTTGATAGGGGAAATTGGGCAAAAATGTCCATATATTAAAAAAAATTTTTTTTTGTCTAGCTTGAACTCGGTGACCTTTTTGAGTTGTTTCGGGCAAAATTTCCATTCTAGCCTGGGTCAAAGCGGCCTAGTTTCGAAGATACGGCAAAATTATATCCACCGGAAAACCGTCCGGAAAACCTGTCCTGAAATTTACGAGACCGCAGGAAATAAGGTGCTCCTGGACTCCTGTCCAGCCTTTCCAAAGAGGTTGGTCCCCTAGTAGGTGCATGTTTAAAAGCGAGACATTTTTTTTATCATTTCTTAATAAAATTTTCGAAAAATTTCATGCTTCAGTGAGGCCAAGTGGAAAACCGACTGTTTTAGATTAACTATGAAAAGTTTGGTATCAGAGATTGACCAATAAAAAGTCATATAGAAGGCAATAGGGTTAACTGGGTCTATCTTAATATATTTGTCGACATTGGTAATTTGAACGAATACAGGAGGTGTTTTGTGCATGTAATAAAATGAAAGTCAAATTAAACTGATTGAATTTGATTGTTTGCCCTTAAATGGCTCCTAGATTGGAGAAAGACTTGGCAAATAAGTGACCGACCATTGGAAAGTTACGGACAAGCTGCACGGACTAATGACTCGGAATCCTTTCAAGGTCATCTTGCACCATCACCATTCTAGTCTGGGGACTTTGTGTCTGGTGGGTGGGAGAGGGCATGTCAAATAGAGATGTCGGAAAAAGTAGTTATTCATTACTTAGTAATCATTACTCGCCAAGTGTTCATGTACTGAATACTGAATATCAAAAGTAATCATTACAAAGTATTCATGAGTACTGACATTCAGACATTCGCATATTGGTGGGTAAAATTTATTTTTCGCTATTGCCGTTATTTTTCGGTATTGCGTAAATGCGTATTAGACTAGACAGACATTATGTCTGAGACATATGCATGCAATTCTTATCAGTCGTTGGGCTTCATCTCGATCAGTGTGTTTCAAGCGACAGAGTTGGAGGAGTGGATCGTACTTTGAAGAAAAAGTGTGTTTGAAAGAAGTGAGTGGGTATAATTTATTTTTCGCTATTGCCGTTGTTTGGAGGACTCGATCGTACTTTGAAGAAAAAGTGTGTTTGAAAGAAGTGAGTGTACCTACATATAAATTCGATTGAAGGTAATTAATTAATAACTTCTCAAACTAGACTCTTCATGGCAGAAGTTCCAACCCGGCAAAAAATGAGCGAAATTTGGTTGCATTTCAAACAAATTTCAGATGATAGGGCCAAGTGCAATCTATGCAAATCCTGCTATAGATGCAAAGGGGGATCAACTTCCAATTTAAAGAAGCACCTTAAGAGCAGGCATCCAACCATAGATCTGCTTTCGTATTTTGAATGCCGGTTTCAACCCCAGGTTTGGAACAAAGTACACAGCCAGAGCCTACGCCGTTGACGTCGAAGCAACCACATTATAAAAGAAGAGCCGTGCACTTTCAGCAGTCAAATTCATCGCTGGAACGCTACCTAAAACGTCCTATTTCATTGCCACGCCAACAAAAAATTAATTACCTAATTTTCGATATGATTGTTATGGATTTGCAGCCGTTTTCAATCATAAATGATACGGGCTTCAGGAACTTACTTCGTGAACTCGAACCATCTTATAACCCCCCAAGTCGTACTACTTTCACTTCATCGTTATTGCCACAAAAATATGGCAGTGTGTCCGAAAAGCTAAAGCAGAAATTGCAATCAACTGAATTCATATCTATAACAACAGACGCGTGGACATCGGTGGCCAACGAAAGTTACATAGGAATAACGGCACATTTCATTTCTGAATGGAATTTACATTCCTATTTAATCGATTGCGTCCAATACGATAAAAGTCATACCGCCTTAAATATATCTTCCGAGTTAAAACGCGTGGCAGAAGAATGGGATATTGGAAGTAAAATATTTGCGGCTTCCACAGATAATGCCGCCAATATGGTTCGTTCCATTAAATTATGTGGCTGGGCTCAAATTCCTTGCTTCGCTCATACACTCAACCTAGTAGTCCAACACTCCCTGAATAAAATCGAATCCGTACGGGCGAAAGTAAAACGAACAGTTGAATATTTTCACACAAGTACACAGGGAAACCTTAAACTCCTTTCTGTTCAGAAACAAATTTCTCCTGAATTGCTTCCATTAAAGTTGTTGAATGACGTTATAACTAGATGGAATTCAACGTACTATATGTTCGAAAGAATCGTCAAAATACAAGAACCTTTAATTGCAGTACTGGGGCTGCTGCATAACCCTGTACCGTCTCTGCTGGAATCCGAGTGGCAAATTATAAGAGAAATAATTATGATTTTAAAACCTATGGAGCAGATAACACAAGAAATGAGTTCAGAGAAGTCCATAACTCTTTCAAAGGTTATTTTGGTAGTCAGAGGGCTAAAATCAGCACTGAATTTAATCAAAACCAAAATTATCACATTGCCAGCGAATGATCTCATTGATACCATTTTGGAATCAATTTCGGTGCGTTTTGCATCCATTGAAACTGACTCAATATATACAAAAGCAAGCTTTCTGGATCCAAGGTTCAAGTATAGGGCATTCACTACAACAGATTCTTTGGAGATTGTAAAAGATAAAATTCAAGACGAATTGATTTTAGATCAGAAAGTGGACACTGCGGTGAATGTATTCCCCTCTCCCTGTGCTGGTGGTGAGGTTCGCGACGCTTCTCATACATTCGAACAGAATTTAGTTTGGCATGATTTCGACTCAGAAAGCGCTGCTGTTGCTGTAACTACAATAAATTGCACTGCAAAGGCCATAACAGAGTTAAAATCATTTATGGAAGAACCACTTTTGGAGAGAACTCAAAACCCTTACAGTGGTGGAGCCGAAGGGAGCTATTGTATCCGGGTTTAAGTACTCTTGCCAAAAAATACTTATCGATAATTGCTACTTCAGTTCCTTCTGAAAGGCTTTTCTCAAAAGCAGAGCAGTTGATTTCCGAAAAGCGAAGCAGACTCAAGGGAAAAAATGTCCAAAAAATATTGTTTTTGCATTGTAATCAGCATTTACTTTAGAAAATACATTTATATTTTTCACTGCATATTTTTAAATTTT
This sequence comes from Nemotelus nigrinus, assembly GCA_947369275.1. Taxonomy (NCBI): domain Eukaryota; kingdom Metazoa; phylum Arthropoda; class Insecta; order Diptera; family Stratiomyidae; genus Nemotelus; species Nemotelus nigrinus. Next base: position 61,168,311 of record OX376375.1, read on the forward strand.
AATTCCGAGTAAACTACTCCTCCTACACCCCTTAAGTTTGAAAGTATGTATCATGAAAGTAATGACTACACAGTAATGATTACTCATTGAAAAAGTAATGATTACTCATGATTACTCAAAAGTAATCAAAGTTGACACCTCTAATGTCAAATACTAGCTAGTATTTTTGAAACAGGTATTTTTTTGTACTCGTACTAGGAATACCTAATATGTGAAAATCCTAGAACGATCCAACTGTGTTCGCTACCTTAATTACGTATAATTTGCCCACCTCATGGCCCTGTTAGGCGGATAAATTCTCCCTAATATAGACACAAATTTCAATACCATATTACTTTACAGACGCACGCATGAACATATGTACATCATACATATGAGAGAAATGTATGAAATCTTCGCGCATTTTCGAAACTGCAATAGGAACATCGTGTAAAACAGGGAACCCAACAAACTGCAATTTGTATAGTACGTGAACCCGAGCCGGCGAGAAATCACAAATGAAATAATATGTTGCACCCACTGAGATGTCGCACCCACACAACTAATAGCAGACTGCTGTTTTTTAGCTGCTATTTGAAGCTGCTATTTAGCAATAGCATAAGCAGTTGCTTTTGCTATTTGAAAACAGCAGTTTTGCCCATCACTAATACAGTTATATCTCCAGAGATAAGAATTGGAAAAATTCCTATTCATTCTTAGTTGAAAATGGCTAGCAGCTGCATGTAACAACAGAGCGAAACTAACTTATTAAATTTATTTATTTATCTATTTATTTATTTAATACGTATTCAATACAACAGGCAAGACTGCCCAATTACAGATTGGATACCATGAACAAAATAAAAAAACAAGAACTAAATGATAATATATAAATATAAGTGTATAAAATAATTAAAGTTAAAATAAAATAAAGTAATGAAAAATAAAAATAAAAAATTAAGTAAAGTAAAAATGAAAAAAAAATCCATTACAAATACGAATGTCCAATTCTACAATAAATCGACCTAATAAAAAATAGTAAGTAAATGAGTAAATATAAATATAAGTATGTAAAAAACAAAACAAATAATTAAAGTGGTAAATTAAATAAAGTAAAATTAAGTAGAAAAAAAGAAGAAAATTAAGAAAATAGAAAATAAAACTAATTAGAAAAATATATAACTATATATAAAAATAAAAATATACAAAAAATTCAAGTAATAAATAAGAAAGTAAAACTAAGTAGAGCAAAAAAGAAAAGAAAGAATCCATTAACAACAAGAATAGAAAATAAAACTAATTAAATAGGATCGAAAATTTTACTACGAACCATATTTTTGAAAATGGCAATAGATTGTGGAAGAGGACCAAGTTGAAGACTATTGTGAGTGCGTAAGAGTCGCAAAACGGGAGAGTAGAAGAAAGTGTCAGTACGAGCATACGGCACTTCAAATAAAATAGAGGACCTGATTGGCCTTACGGAGTCCCGCTCAGTGAACTAAAATGCTAATGAGGAAGAAAGGTAGCCGCGACAGATTTTGAACAGGAAACACTCAACCAAGTAAACTCTGCGCTGTTCAAGGAGAGGACTGTTGAGAAGAGATAGACGCTCACTATATGGTAAATACGGCAGACTATATTTAACAAGCAAAGTACGTGTAAACGTGCGCTGAACTGATTCAACAGCGTCTGCGAGGTATTTGAAACGAGGACACCACACTTGACTGCAGTATTCAAGTACAGAACGGACTAGGGTAATAAACAGGTGGACACAAGTAAAAATACTAAATGAATTGTGGCAGGAACGAACCAAGAAGCCAGCAATTCGAGAAGCTTTTCTAGTGACAGTAACGTCGAATTTCAGTTTGCGATCAAATGTGACCCCAAGATCTGAGACATGATCGACACAAGAAGAGTGTAGAGTGGTTTGGGACATAACGAACCAAGACCTCTTACTGTGATATAAAAATTTCGGTTTTGTAGGAGAGTAAGGGGTTTTTTGGGCATAGTTTGGCAAAAACTGCCTTTACCGCGCTTTCGATGATTGGAAGTGGTCGGGGAGTATATTAGTGATATTTTAAGGGCAAACAATTTTTGATAGGGAAAATTGAGTAAAAACGTTCTTTTTTTTTAAAAATAAAAAATTTTTATCTAGCATGAATTCGGGGACCTTACTGAGTTGTTTCGAGCGAAATTTCCATACAAGTCTGGGAAAAGCGGCCTAGTTTCGAAGATACGGCAAAATGAAATCCGAAAAACTAAAAGTAGCACTAAAAGTGCCAAGGAGGAACAGGTTGAGATCCTTTTTGGTTCATCAGTCGGCGTCTCCGGGTGTGCTGAGGCCCTCCTCCTGACTGCAGGTCGCCACGAGGGCGTCTCCATACCTACCGGGGTTGTAAAATTAACGAAACCGCGGGAGGTAAGGTGCCCCTGGACTTATGCCCGGCCATACGGAAGAGGTTGACCTCATTGTGGGTGCATGTTTAATAAACGAAACATTTTTTTTTATTTCTTAATAAAAACTTCATGCTTCAGTGAGGCAAAGTGGAAATCCAACTGTTTTAGATTTAGCTAGTTAGGGTGGAGGAGGACATATTAGTCCATTTCATTGCATTACTGCAAATCGTATGCATTGTATGTATACATGTACGAACTTCAAATAGGTATTTGGAACAGGTATTCTTTCGTACTCGTACTAGTTATACCTAGTATGTGAAAATCCTAGTACGACCCAACTCTGATTGTCGTACAACATAAAATTTGTTTCTCTCGTTAATTCAAACTGTTGTTTATCAAACAGTTTTAAAAAACAGTTGTTTTTGAAAAAAAAAACAGTTCGCTTTCGTTTTTTGGAAACAACAGAAACGCCCATCACTACTAAATATGCTAACAAGTAGCAAATTATGTAAAATGCAATAGATGAAACTCAAATGCAATGTTGCAATAAACTGTATCAAATTGCAATAGATATACTGTAATTGCTGTAATTTTATATACATTTTATATACATTAGTTTCTTTAAAATTGAAAAAAAAAAAATTTCTTCGATACATTGTCGCCATTTTCGCACATGTGTTATGCCGTTTCCCTTGTTTTGGCTACGAAAAATCTGAAAAAAACCCCGTGTTCATTAGTTCTAAAAGATTATAGTCTCCGATTAGCTACAGCTTCTCAAATGTGTCTAAAAATGGTTGAGTAAACGACGCGAACTACGAAAACGGAGATGAAGATTTGGCGATTAGCCAAAAAGCCAGTTTTCAGTGGTTTTGGGAGTGCGCGATTTGGTACAAAGTACAAAGTTCTTTTACGATTTTTGAAGCAACTGTTCAATGCTTTGAGCTGCGCTTGATTTTGGAGGTGTCTTTTTTTAAACTAATTAATTTAAAATTTTCTAAAAAAAATTTCTTCAATTATTGGCCAAACGACACTAAAACGACAGCACTGGTTATAGCACAGGTTATAGCACACAAATAGTCGCGACACGGACCAACTCAGCCAAAGTTATCTCCAAAATACAGCAAAGCCAACACTAATCAACGACATACACCAACCTGAGCTCACCAACCTATTGCATCCAACAATATCCACTACAACATTTCCCCACTCAAATATTCCTATTTGTTCGTGTGCAGCTGCAATCTTCCATCTCAATATCTTTTTCCTCTGTGTAGTTTGTCTCATTTCTCCATTCGCTCTAGTCGTGTACTTCTTGCTTATCTCTACACCAATTCGAATAAGAAACGTCAACTTATACCGCGAAAATGAAACAATCGTCGTCTTGTTTGCCAGTATCAGCGAAGATGTCAAAGGCTAAGAAAGTGTTGGATGAGGCGCGTGAAACGCAAAATCGCGAATTGGATTTGGTCGACAAGAACATTTCCACATTCGAGGAGTTACCCGGGCTGTGTAAGTTCTCTCGATTTCCATATCCTCTTCTCATAGTGACTTCTGTTTTTGGACAAGTTGTCCGGAACCAGTTTTGCATCCATTTTCGGCAGAAATTCTCAGGCGGTTTGGGCGTGTGTGCGATTGTTGAAGCTACGCGTGAGGGGAAAAGTATGAATGAGTTGATGATGTGATGCATGATGATTGAAAAGAGGAGAAACGGAGTGTATTTTAGTTGTGTGTGGGTGTAAACAAAAATGTGTCATCTGTCAGTTTTGTTGCGGATTGGGAAATGAAAACAATTTTGAAGATATTTAGAATGAAGTGTGTGGTTGCTAAAACCTGGAAACTACCATTAGCAGTGATTAAAATATGATCCGAATGGCTTTAAATTAATTGATAACCTTGTGTCGCTACGTCAAGCTATAGTGAGTCCACAAATTTGAATTTTTCCCACAAAAGTCCACCTGTTTCCTAAGTTCTAGAGAAAAGCAGAAATAACTTGATAAATTTGTCAAATAGTCATAGCAACGCCCAATTAAGAATATGTGAAACATGCAGGAACTCAAATTTCACAGATGTTTACTTCTGATTAGTTTTGATACTTTGTCTTGATGTAAAGAGCCTTGATACAAATTATCTTAAATTATTAAAATAGAATATTAATATAATAGAATATTAAAATATATCGGCACATTGCATTAGATCCTGTAGTCTGCACTTACAGGGTCACCGCTTATTTTATGCAGTTCATACTTAAAGGCTCATATTTCCAAAAACATCAAAATTCCGTCACACCGCTAATTTTATGCAGTTACTGATGATATTAAAGAAAAAGAAAAATATATAGAAATCATGTAGATTTTAATATTTTGTTTGATATCCCTTCTGGTCCACAACAGCTTTAAGTCGATTTGGCATTGAATTAACTAATTTACTAGTAACATCTGGTGATATTTTACTCCATTCGAATTCAAAAACCCGTTTCAGATCATTCTTGTTAAACAATTTATTTTTCCTGATATTTTGTTCTAATATTGCTCATACATTTTCAATCACACTCATGGCTGGTGATTGTGATGGTGGCGTCATTAATTGGGGTCAGTTGTATATCAACCATGACAACAATTCCCGATTTATATATTGGGTCTTTGGCTTGGTAGAATCGAAAATAGAACCGAATACTCAAATCTTCAGCGTTTCGCAAAAAATTATCTTTAAGAATCTAAAGATACATGTGCTTGTCCATTGTTGTTTTAAAAAAAGCCAGCTTTCCTGGGCCGGAAGCCGACATACAGCCCCATACCATAACACTTCCTCCGCCATGCTTAACAGTTTGCTTAAGATTTTTCTTCGTTGTACTCTGTATTTGGCTTTCTCCATACGTAAGACATGCCACCTGAGGCAAATATATTAAATTTTGATTCAGCGGCAAAGATGACTGAATTCCAGAACTCCTGGCTCTTATCAAGGTGCTCTTAGCAACGTTTAATCGACTGAGCTTATTTTTAGGACTGGTAAATGGTTTTTTTCCGGGCAACTCGACCATGAAAATCATGATCCCACTGTACTCGACAAACAGTTTCCACACTACACTTTTTGCCAAGGCTTTCGTTCACTTCGGTGGTCAGTTTTACCGCGGAGAGTACAGGATTAGCCGTAATTTTCCGCACAAAGTATCACTCGTCAGCTTCATTGAAAATGTTATTTAGTGCTTTTCTTCCCTTATCATGCACCCGGTTCTCGTGCAGGAAACGCTCAATAATTTTTTGGACAGTACATGAGTTTATATTTACCATAGAAGCAATTTTCCGCTGTGATTCGCCATTTTTAACATGGTTTATGACCAACTCCCTTTGCTCTATTGCAGTACTAGAACCCATTTTCTATTCTATTCATGAGAATCTTTTCAATTACAAAATCACACTTCCCACGAGAACAAGGCAATTAAAACACAATTATCAAGGAGGACACACGAAAAATGCTTTTAGAACTGAATGGCAGAATGCGAAATCGGTAGCTGTTAGCGTTGTTCGGTGTTTGTTTCATATTCGATGAAACTGTGATAACCATTCTACTTTGGTTTTTCATAATAAAACTTTTTCGTGTAAAGAATATGCCGTATGAAAATAAAATAAGCTGTGACCCAAAATAAATAAATAAATATAAAAATAAATTGACCCTAACGCTCATATGTGCACGGATTTCCCACAGCCATCTCCTTCCAGTCTTTCAGGACTTTCCGAAAGTAAACTAACATTATCACTGATAATATAGCCTTCGGCCTTTTCGTAGAACTTTAAAATATGCAGCGGTAATGACTTGAACCAGTTCTGGAAAGTTTGCTAATTGAACGATCCTAATTTGTTGCTATTAAACTGAGTTTCTTAAAGACCTTATCACTCAGTTCCAAGTTGTCCCAATATTTTCTGCGTTGCAGTCTACGTATGATGATACCGCATTCCCTGCTGCATTCCCGAAAATCATTATTGCTGTGCATGCTTTTGATGCTAGTGATGATTTTTCCCACACCAAAGGCTGCAACTATTCTTTTGAATATGCGGTTCATTATACAAATTATTAAAAAACTTATTCACAGACTCTTCATCTATCGCTGCTCTCAAGTATGAAAAGTTTTTTATGCGATTCACTGCACTAACGTCTGTTTGTGACGTCGCATGAATTCCTCTGCACAATCATTTCCTGTCTAATTAGTTATGGAACGCTTTTTTCCCCACAGTAGTCCAAGGCACAACGAAGGTAAAAATAATCGCACTAACAAAGTTCAATTGAAGCTCCACACCATTTGTAAAAACAAGAGCCCAAAAAAGACTAATTCACCTGCGCTTACTAAGCAAATTTCTATTTCTTCCAGTTAATATGCTCCACATCACTCGGATCACTCTAAGTCACAACCGAATATCGATCATTCCGCCTGGCATCGCTAATCTGGCCAACTTGGAAATTCTAACCCTTGCCAACAATCACATACAAGAGCTTCCAGTTTCATTGTCTTCCATGCCAAAATTACGAATCCTGAACGTTTCCATCAATCGAATCGGTTCCTTGCCGCGTGGTTTCGGTGCATTTCCTGCTCTCGAAGTCCTCGATTTGTCCTATAACAATCTGAATGAGAAAAACTTACCCGGCAATTTCTTTATGATTGAAACATTGAGAGCACTGTACCTGGGCGATAATGATTTCGAATTTTTGCCACCAGAAGTGAAAAATCTTAAGAATTTGGAAATTCTAGGCTTAAGAGATAATGATCTGTTGGATATACCACGCGAAATTGGCGAATTGACACGATTACGCGAACTACATATTCAGAATAATCGATTAACTGTTTTACCGCCGGAAGTTAGCAATTTGGATTTACTGGGAAGCAAATCAGTATTGAAGATGGAAGAGAATCCATGGGTTACACCGATTATGGAGCAGTATTTCTTGGGAATAAGTCATGTGTTGGATTATATTAAGTCGGATACGTATAGAGTGTAAGTTGACGATTTCATTTACGATGATTAAATTCGTACTAATCGTTTTTTATAATTTTTCAGACTCTACAATCGTCATATGTCGGCTGGACGTAGTGGACCACCACCACCAAAAATGGATAAAAGCAAAAAAGCATCCAGAAATTATGCTTAAACCACTAAATTATGTTCATTTAATAATAATAATTGAGCCACATAATGGTTTAGATACTAAAACAAAAATATTTTTGTACTAAAGCTAACTAAATTTATGTTTTGTTATGTTGTACGTGCCTTATAACTGTTTTAAATTAATATAATCTAACAATTTCAATTAGCAAACTGCCAGATGTATTCAGGACTAGCAGAAAAATATTAATAAACCGGTTTTATTGATTGAACAATAGAGTTTTGCTTTTTTTTTATAAGATAATAATATTGAATGTGTTATTGTAATATTATTGTAAAAATGTTAAAAAATACATAATGTTAAAAATTTATTACTTTGCAAGTGGGTTCCGAACAACAACCTAGAAGATTTGCGCAAATGAATTAACAGCTGCAAACTCGAATAACACTGAAAGTAATGGCAATCTTGAGTGAAAACGCAATAGAATCGATAAAAAACAGTTTTGCAGTGCAAGCTGTGGGAGCAGAATCAGTTCTGGGCGGGTTGAAGTATCGTGCCACAAGTAAATACTCCACTAAACCTTTCTTTTATATGGTCCCGAATCAAGATTAAACTCGATCGCGAGGAGTGGATCAGAATGAATCATTTACTGGCCAGGGCTTTCGAAATTAGAAAGTTTTTATTTAACAGTATTTGTTAAAGTGGGTGCATTTAACAAAGGAGTGATATGAATACTTTAAAAAAGTAAACTATGTAAAATCTTTGTGCATCACTGCCAACAGACATACCTTTTTGGGAATGATTGTCGATAACTCTTGTTCAAATCTTCCGTGCCGAGTAAATGCCACGAATAGTTTGATTGTTGCGTTTTTAGCTACGCCCACAATAATTTTTGATAGGTTTGTGAAAATTTGTATGGATTAGTAAAAATCGAAATGTTTGATACCCATTGGGGCCACTTGTACGAATCGATTCAGTACGAACATTTTTACTAATGTTCGAAGAACATTAGTATTAAAATCGATTCGGCCAAAAATTCATATTTCTATATATATATATATATGTACAAAAAATTTCAGTGAGATAATCTCGGGAACGCGCCATTCGATTGAGCTGAAACTTTCAGGATACATTGGTGTATATGCAGAATAGGTCCAGGTCTCTTTAAATGTCAGTTATTGTAAACCTTTTCGCGCCGGCAGGCATTTAAGTGATATTTTTAATATACCTATTATTTCGTGCACAAATGATTTGCGCAAAAATAAAGTTAATAAAATAAATTTCTAATGTGTTTTACATATGAATCGGATAATGCTTTGGAATTTTTTAACCCTATGTGTGCGCTGGGTGCCTAAAAAGAGGACGGGAAAATTTGAAAATTTTTAAATTTCGATAACTTTTGACAGAGCTATTCAATCATTACCAAATTTTCAGGACATATTGATATTATTTAGTTGTAGATTTATGTGGCTTTTAATGAGCGTGCTGGCAACCCTGTAGCTAGGGCAGGCACTGAAAGTGAAAACCTCCAAATCATCGTCTCTCTTGAAAAAATGCCGTTTCTTCAAAAATAAGCCTTTCATATGTAAATCTTGTGCTTTGTTTACATAACCAAAAAAAAAAAAAAGATATGGTATAACGGGCACGCCTGGCAACCCTTGCCCAATTTACCTATATTTTTAGCATCAAAAACTTCTGTTCACGGAAACTCACGATCCGATGGGCAGAATTGTTTGAAATTCACAGCATGTATTGACCTTAAATAGGACCAGGTCTGATAGAAGTGATTTTGAAATGCGGGCGATTCTGTGCCAGTGGTGCCATCTTGAAAAACCACTAAAAAAGATAACTGTTTTTAGCCCTATAAATTCTGATTGAATCGTTCGATTTTGACGAAACTTACACAATTGCTGGACCTTACTTTAAGCCACGTTTGGTAGAAATTTGGTCGAAAAATTCGGTTGGAGCTGCCAGCTATGATAATTTTGGTGTCTTCATTTTGAAAAAAAAAATTTGGAAGTGAAAACATTCAAACCATCGAATATTCAAAAAAATGTCCGTTTCTTACAATAAAACCAATCTGTATATAAATCTTATGTTTTGTCTACACGTTCAAAATAAAACTTTGGAAATTTCATGTCGGACAAGAACGGTAACCCTCTCCCAGTTAACCTATATTTTTAGCATCAAAAACTTCTGTTCACGGAAACTCACGAACCAATAATCAGATGCAGCTAAAATTTACAGAATGCATTGGACTTAAGTAAGACCAGATTTGATAGAAGCGATTTTGAATTGTGGGCAAGTCTGTGCCAGTGGTGCCATCTTGAAAAATTACAAAGAAAAAAAACTGCTTTTTGCCCTATGAAATGTGAATAAGTTACCAGATTTTCATGAAATTGACACAGAAGCTAAACCTAACTCTAATCTCTGTTTGGTGGAAATTTGGTTGAAAAATTTGATTGGTGCTACCAGCTATGGTAATTTTTGTGTCTTTGGTTTTGAAAATTCGCTCAGGAAAATAAAACTTTTTGTACTATAACTTCCAGTGCAGTCATGAAATCAATACGAATTTCATACAATTAATGAAACCTGTCATAAAAATTATTCAGGCCAAATTTGGTTGAAAAGACACGATAGGGTTGCCAGCTATTGTTGGTTTTGTGTTTAATTGCAATATCTTTATTAAGCGGTTTTATCGTAGAATTTTCAAATGGTAATGATATTGTAGTGACAATAAACAGCAAATATTAAGCTTTCGATCATTTGAAAAAACTCGCTGCAGGTAACCCTAAATTTCTTTATACTCCTATAACTTCGAATGTAATTAAACACCGTGAAGCAGATTTCATATATTCTTGGATTTGATACTGGCGAAAGGTTGCCAGCACGAGTCGGTTGTGCTACTTTTGTATCAATAAATGCTTACAGTTAGTATACATACCGGAAACATTTACAATGAAAATAAATAACCGATGTTACAATTCGCAAAGTTCTGCAAATTTTTCGGATCGCAGCCCCAAACACCAACTTCAGTTACAGTGCTGCAGGCACTGAGCATTTTCTTCATTGATGTTATATGAGATGCTGCTTTCAAAATTATGTGAAATAAGCAACTGATAACGAATATAATTAACCCGTGTTTTGCTCTCATAAACGTTGAAATTCATGCCAGTGGTAATATCTGAAACCTTGCACCATATGAGTTATAATGCATTCTTAAGACGAAAGTAAAACGTGGCATTTGAAACAGTTTGGCCGTAATAAGCAGCACATGTGGTGGAATATGCACTCAAAACCTGCACGATTCTTCTACTGTTCTTCGAACATTAGTGTTTCTAGCGGTTCAGGTGCGCTAGAGTTTTTTTTTTTTTGTTTTTTTAAACTTGATCTTGATCCATACAGGTAAGGTGAAGGTACCTCGATATTGGATGGCACTAAGGCCGAATTAAACTAACAGCCTATCAGGATCAGCGCTCTGCGGACTTGCAGAGGCTAACTGTAACCAAACTCGAGGAGATTTGGCCAGGCACAAAATTGAAAGTGATGCTAAATCACCAGACTCCGAGCAAGCCGAGGTCCAGGGCACAGATCCCCGCCGAGCCTTCCTTACTTGAAGTTATTGTGGAAGTCATAAAATTAAGAAATGATTATCTACTTGTAAGCATCTGGTCAGTGAGCTACCCGGTGATCGGCGCCAAGCCCTCATTGTTATCAACGAGGAATCCCTTCCCAAGTTGAAGGCCCGTGACTACCAAATTGCCTACGGGTTTGAGCTTAGACACTTAAATGTGTACAGAGGTGACATGAAAATATCCACACTGGAGGATCCAATCCCTATGGAAAGCAGATAGAAAATTGTCACGCTGGGGAATCTGCTGTGGAAAATTGGCCGTCTGATGTGCCTAAGACTTGCTCAGCTACAACTGCATCGGAAGATGAAGCAAGTGCTGTCACAACCTCTGAGCTAGATTGTTTTCTTGATCTCCTGGACCTCCAACCAAGGGAGGAGGAGGTGGTCATCGGATCTTATAAGGATCTAGACAGCACCGTGATCGATAAGGGTGAAGGTTCTGCAAATTAACCTTCAGCTCTCCAAAGCGGCTTCGGCGGCTCTGCTCCTTCATTTGTGCAAACATGCGGCGCAGATAGTTCTAATCCAAAAGCCGTTAGGGTCCGGGTCTGTAGATTACACATTGACGAATACAAAATTGTGTCACACGAATTATTGAGTGATCCAAGGGCCTGCATCTTCATCAAGAAGTCTATAAATGACCTTGTCCTTTCAAACTTCAATGAGAAGGAGAATGTTGCTATTGTGCTGGACGTGAAGTCATAGTCATATTAGGTTGCTTCATGTTACATAGCACTCCATAAAGGCTTGCTATCCCCTATAACACAATCAGGAAGTTTACAGCAGCCGCAAATACTCAGCGGATCCCGAAAAATAACAGGTACAGACACGAACGCATATTATGAGTTACGGAGCAGACACCAACGAAAGAGGAGAATCTTAATATGAATTTATCGTCTATTAGTCTTAGCATTGCAAATATTGGCAAAGAATCTATGTTTAAGACCTCCAACAGAAATGATATTCTAGATATAACATTGATAACCAAGCACTCTGCGTATCATGACACGAGTTGGAGAGTTTTACAGAAGTATTCACCTTCACAGCACATGTACGTGGGATTAATCTTAGGAGTATTGCAACATTTGGAGAACATACTTAAGGGGGTATTCCGGTCTTTCGGTTTGAAAAAATCGAAATTTTTTTTTTTGCATTTTCTTATTCCACTATGATCATATAATCTTGTTTTAAAATTTTATCGCAGTATCTGTTTTCGTTTTGAAGTTATTCGCATTTCCACCACTATCATCTCTGGAAAATCCCTGGCACGCTTGAGGCGAGAGTGTTTGAGATAAAACTTTAAACGCGATTTTCTCAAAACCATCTTTTCTCAACTTCTTGACAAGATTTCTCGAAAACGGTCTTACAGAATTTAATGAGTGATATATCAAATTATTTGCTATGATTTAAGGAAAAAGCTGAACTACGATTGTGATGATACAAAACAATTAACTATAATTTTTAATAAAAAAACTAAAATAATAACGGAAAAATTAGAAAAAAAATTTGTTATCAGCTGCCATTTTTTAACGAATAATTGGATATTGATAAGCGTAGTTCATCTTGTAACGGGTATTTTCCTGAGTAAAATGACACCTCATTTGCTAATTTCAGATAATTCAAACGGACGCAATCCTGCCAAGATTGATTTTCAAAGGTCAACTTCAAGCCCTCATAGCAACAACAATTTTCAACTTTTTTTTTGAAATCCAAGTTTTTTCTAAAGTTTAAATCCTGCAATAAACGCAAAATAAAACCATATCCATTGAGTATTTATTTTTATGTATTAAAATTCATATTGAAATAATGAATGATTATCGCGTGAAAAACCGGAATACCGCCTTAAACAGTTTGGGAGAAATTTCGATCAGCTATTTAAACTGAGCTGGACCATGAGATCTAAATAAGGTATTGAACTCTCTCTGACTACTACGTTTCACAATGCTGCTTCGAAATCTTGCAGCTTAACTAGATCCATAGGGAAAAACAAGCTTCAGTTGTGGAATAGTGAAATTGCGGCTCTTCGAAGTGATGCAGGAAGAATTTTAATCTTGCCAAAAGGCTCAACGATTGGTCGAATTAAAATGTCAAATTAAGGACATTCCAAAATGCCGTGCATAAGATGAAAAGAGCTTCATGGAATTTTTTTCGTGCCAATATTGAAGGTATCAATGAAGTCAGTCGCTCCATATACTCTGAAACTTTAATCCCGTCGCTCTGAGCTGCATACAAAAGTGGACTCAAAGCAGCTGCAAGACGCTTAGGGTGTTGATGGGCACTTACTTTCCTGGTAGAGACGAGTCATCTCCAATATTACCGTTAAAATTACACGAGAATTCAAATTCGATTCCGGTCATTTCAACAAGAACTTAATATGGGCCGTTTCTTCTTTTGACCCATTGAAGTCACCAGGCCACAGATGGTATCATCCCGGTAGATATTCAGCGGACATTAGGGGGTGCTATGCCTTAACTAATGGCCGTATACAATGCCTGCTTAAGACTTTCGTATATAGGAAACGAGAGTTATATTTATCCATAAGGGGAATAGCCACTGTGACGGATAAAAAAAAAAAATTATTTTATTCGCTTTAGATCAGTTTATACATTCAAAACTATGTGTATAAAATTCTAGATGGAAATTCCGAAAATTTTCGGAGTTATAGTCACTTTAGTGAGAGCATAATTTTTAAAACTTTAAACGCGTTTTTCTCAAAATGACTTTTTTTAAACTGGTCGCATCAATGACCCATACAAATATCAACAGATTTTTCATTCGATTTTTTTCGAATTTTCATTCGATTTTATAGTAGCTACGGTTGCGCGTAGCCGAGTTTGAAAATTTTAATTTTTGTGTTTATTAACGCTGTTTGATTCCAAAAAAGGGCAAAAAAAGGAAATAAAATTCAATCAGTCGCCATTTTTTTTCAAATGAAAATGGAAAAAATCGACTACGTGCAACGATAACTACATTTATACAGATCATAATGCACTTTGAATTTTGAGAGAGAGAAGTCGATGCGACCATGGGGTTTTTTGGGATTCGACAAGAAAGCTAATAACTTTGTAACGATTTGATATTTTTTAATAAAAATTTAGGATAATAATTTTAAATGTACAGCTAACAAAATAAAAAAAACCTGATCCCGAAATTCTTTTATTTTCCCGGTCAAAACAATTCCCGAAAATCACATATTTTTTCGGCCGTCACACTCTTATGGTGAGGAAAGCCCTAAACGCTCACACAAACGGTAATAGAACAATTTGTCTAAGCTGCTTTCTATTCGTAATTTTAGAAAGAATTGTGGCGCATTGGATTACCAGTTCCTTGGACTCTACTCTGATCTCGAAATAGCAGCATCCTTCTACGAGACGCAAATCTGTTGAAACAGCTCAAGATACCCTAGTAGGGTATGCTGCAAAAACTGTAATGGCTTGCAAGGATTACATGTTGGCTATATTTACAGCCAAATATTTTTCTTTTATTTGAAATCTTTAACAATTACCTTTCAAGTGAACCTCAATTGCTATTGTTTGTAAATGATTCTAATAAAAATTAATAAAGGGTATTCTAAAATTTAGCTTTTTACATTAAAATTCAAAAGAATTAATCCATTTATCATTTAAATTTATTTCTACAAAATGCAAAGTTATTTTTCTTAAATTATAAAGTAACAAACAATATGTTTTCTTATGTTATAAAAATTTCAACAATTATTCCTCTGATCGTCGATTCAGATGATGAAATGTTTGGTCTCCTTACGTCCTGTAAAATAACTATATAACTATATAATAACGTCCTGTAAAAAAAACTATTGCAGCTAGGAGAAAATCTATTGCAGCTAGGAGAAAATCTATTGCAGCTATGAAATTTTTCGCGGTCGCAAATAGACATCAAGAGCGTTGTTTAAAAGAAATAAAACTACATTCTGCAAAAATTAGTTTCAAAGATAAAAGGATTAATTGTTTGGAGTTTTAATGCATGAAGATAAATTCTAGAATATAAGTTGATCATTTTTCCGAGAATTATTTACGAGCAATTACAAGTAAGGTTTCGTTTGAAAGGTAACTGTAATACATTTTAAATAAAATAAAAACATTTGGAATCCGCAGGATCTTTCAAAAGTTAAAAGCGTTCATTTTATCGTCAGCTCAACTTAAGGAATCACGTGTTAGTTACACCCAAGGAACCTTGATCTGAATGTATATGTATATAGTATCGCCTTAAAGCGAAGAAATGTTGGCACTCGGTACTTTTCAGAATAATTATCTTTTAAATTCATCGATTTCGTAAACAATTTTCTTGTAAATTACTGTTGTAATCCAAACAGATTATTTGAAATCATCGAAGGAGAAATGGGTTAACAATCATTTGACTTATGCGACTCATGAAATTACTGACATTGCGGTGAATATAATTCTTAGTGGTGTGATTCAAGCTTACAGTTGCTTCAATTCATATTTCTTCGTTGTTTATTTTAAACTAGTATTTAAAAAAAATAAATATGCTTCATAATACGCAACACAGATATATCACCGAAAACGCAATCGTACGCCATTCAAATTATTTTATTTTATTACGTCAGTCGTATGTCGAACATAACACTCTACGAATATGTTTACTAACAATAAGTCTAATTTTTGTATGTGGGTCAAATGCTATATTGTTTACAAAACAGACAGAAAATTAGAAAATAAGAAATCCTATCGGCATTACTATGCATTTTAAAACGCTTACTATTCATTCTTATTACGTTGCCGACTGTGCGAGTACATTTGAACTTAGTGATATACTAGCAAAGAGGGAGGTCACGTCAAGATCAAGGGAAAATTTGAATGAGCCGACTATCACTATTATTAGATGTTTATTTAGAATAGTCTTATCAAATTAATAGCAGCTAATATCGAGATTGAAAACAACTGGTTTTTATTAAGAACTGTTAGACGCGTATTGGCAAGCTATTTTCTTTCGGCAATCATTAAAAAAACATAAATCGTATTAAGAAAAATCTTTCACTTAACAAAATTTATGAAAAATATTTACTAACTATACAACTAAATTTAAATTTCATTCTCAAATAATTCCTTTCCTGAATCTAGTTATCATGCCGGTACCATAATTATCATTGAAAAAATTCAATTTCAATTCATCATTATGACAGCCAATAGATGCAGCCTCGGTTCACAGTGCTTCCAGATTATTAGAGAAGTCATCAACCTTACAACTATGTATATTTTTTTCATTTAAATATTTTCGCCAAATTTTAGCCAGGAGAATTCGTCTCCGACCAAACTAACCCATTAAATTAGACAAGCGAAACTATATTATGAACTAAAAGTGGAAACAAAACCAAAGCTCAATAGCACAAAGTACTCTAGTTAAATATTATTGGGAAAATTTCCAAAATGTCTTCTAGTTCGTGTGCTCGACAATGATTATAGGTCTGTTCACGTACGACGATTAATTGCAATTAATTGCAATGAAGCCGTTTTTTTTACTCCGTTTTACTGAATACTGAAAATTTCCCCTCTTTCAGTAAAATTGAATAGGGTCTGAGCTACTGAAAAATACTGAAAACTGTCTGTTTTTTATTGATTCAATAGTGGTTCACTAAGCACTTGAAACTTAGAGAACCTTCTATTGAATATAATTTGCACCAAGCGATTGCACTTGTTGGAAGTTAAGTTGATATTTCACGAACAGCACGATGTCAGGAACAGCGGTAACTATAATACTTTGACTAAAACACTTTGATATTTTGGTAACGCAAATATCACGAACTGCAACTGAATGGTCGTTATTTTCTGCACATCTATTTTATATAGTTACAAAATTCTTGGCCTAAACATACATTTCTGCTAATATCCTTACATTGCACGTGAATCGAGATCGATGACTTTTTGTTTACATATGCAATATAATGTTCTACATGTTTTGCTCTACAAAAGTGCAAAAAGACAAAAATACTCATGAAGGGAAATATTGCTGACAAAAATTATTGACTGCGTTCAAGAATTTATTATGTACGTAGAAAGTGCAATCGTAGGAAAAAAGTCAACGATCTGATGGACTTGATGGAATTTTAATATTACAGAAAAAATGCCAATCAATGTACTTTTAGTAGAGAGTTATTGACGCATACTATTTGCTAGGCAGACTATGCATTGATAATGTGTGTAGTAATTTAATATTGTATCTGGTATGTCTATTGTAGTTGATAAAGAAATCAAACACTGCCAAACGGTTTTTAGCGTATTATTATTATGAAGGACGAATATTTTTGTGGCGATAATTTATCACTGCTTAGGATGACTTTATAATCACTATTGTTCTCCCAAAAACCGACAACTGACACT
This sequence comes from Nemotelus nigrinus, assembly GCA_947369275.1. NCBI lineage: Eukaryota > Metazoa > Arthropoda > Insecta > Diptera > Stratiomyidae > Nemotelus > Nemotelus nigrinus. The sequence continues at coordinate 61,185,771 of OX376375.1, forward strand.
TTTGTTTGTCAATTTTCAGGCAATCCAATGAGAGCGTTTTCGTACTTTTCATGAATTTCCCCCACCACATGATTCAGGAAAATTCTGTCAAATTCAGTGACTGAAAGTACGCGACCAGACCTTTTTTGTTGTCTAGCTAAACGGTCTTACCCAAAATTACCCCTATCAACAACAACAACCTACAGAACACATTGATTACAACATTGTAGAATTTTTTGACCTCGAACGGACTGACCCTTATCTACCGCAGTATGACAAGAGAATAACTAATTACCATTTTTATTGAGATGATGTTTAATAAATATAACAAATTGTTTACTACGAGAAATTAATTTAATAACGGGCGAACATATTTGATGTCGAACACAAGTTTCATGTTGTAAAGAATATGGTGGTTATTATGGGTACTTAGCTATCGGGGGGGCAATTTGTATTAATCATTCAGGAAAATTAGTTCGGTGTAGCTATCAGATGGTGTACTATGGTTTGAAAAAAAAAATCGGTGTTTTAGAAAAAACTCGAATAAAATGTATTGCTTATCTGTATATGCTAATAAAATGTATTGCTTCAAAATTAATGCTGTCCGAAATCCCATATTTTTCTTAACATTTTTACCTTTCCTGACGGAAAATTATGACGAAAAACGACTGACGAAAAACGATGCGAAAAAACGATGCCAAAAAACGATGCCGAAAAACGATGCCGGAAAACGACTTGTGAAAAACGATGCCGCATCGCATTTGACCCGTGGGAAGCTTATGAGAAAACGATTGTCGTCATCCTTGTTTCATGTCCGCACACGGGTCGTCAAGAAAGCGTCAGTATGCTTCGTAAAATCACCCACCTCCCCCACGAATTGTACTTTGCCGTCATCCATCGCACTCGCAAAAATGACTAGTCATTCGGCTTGAGGCCTGCAATGCAAAACGCTTGAAACGACTACTTCACTCTTCACGATTGGGTAACGCTCCGTTAGCGGTCACCCATTGATTTACCTAGGTTGTGACGACCAAGCGTAGAAATATCGCATCCACGACGATAGCTCAACGACCCATGTGCGGATTGCCTTAGTGTTTACGAAGAGCCAACCTTGGCGTTGGCCTTGGTTGCCGTTCGCTCTGCCGGCGGTAACATCAAAGCGTTGGCGATGTATTGGCCCAGGGACTTCGTCGTAGTGTGGACGGTTGGTCGAGTTGGCTGTCATTAATACCGAGTAGTGTGTTGAGCTAGGCTGTTTATTTTGTATATTGTCGAATATAGTGCATGGTGTCGAAATGCGGACTACCATAAATGCGGTCTACTTTACAACACCAATTTAATCGCTGCCAACCACTAGGTGTACAATGACAGTCAACCCGAACTGCATCCAATGTCTTGGCTCCAAGCCATTGGTCCCAATCTGTTCCTGTGTAGACGGCAGGACCAATGCCAAGGCCAACTACCAACATTCGGTCAAACTGTCATTGGCCGTTCGTTGATTGTATGTGTACGCGCCTTTAGCGGTCACCTAATGATTTACCTAGGCTGTGACGACCAAGCGTAGAAATATCGCATCCACGACGATAGCTCAACGATCCGTATGCGGACTGCCTTAGATGCGGGCATCATATCGCATCTACCGTTAACTTCGGAACGAGCATCGCATCGCAACGACGCCACTGAAAGCTTAGGCAAAGAGCACTTGTATTGTATACATTTCGTTTCGGCATTGGCAATAACGATCGCAATGCGGCATTGTTTTTCATCAGTCGTTGTTCGATGTTGTTTTTCGGCATGGTTTTCTGGCATCGTTTTTCGTTTTTTCGTCATACTTTTCCGCCAGGAAAGGTAAAAATGTTAAGAAAAATAGCGGGTTTTGGACAGCATTATTTTTGAAGGGTTTTTGAATTTGGGATTTCGAACGTATTTGAATATTTTCGAATGTATGATGAAAAACGATAATTTTAAGAATTTTTTGCTTCTGGTAGGCAATTTGTTAATTATCATCGCATTTATAATAATAACCAACGCCGGCATCGTTTCCTTGCATCCGATGCCGGCATCGTTATTTGAAAAACGACCAATCTCTACTACACACAGCCTGATTTCCATCATCCTCCCCTTTCTAAGGCCAATGACAAACACGGCGGCTCTAGCGAAGCGTTTCCCGAGAGGAAAGCCGAGTCGGTTTAGTTTTGCACTACAAAACCGAAAGGCGACCAAACCGCGGTGTGTGTCATCACAATGCTAAATGAACGCACGACTAAACCGACTCGGTTTTCTTCTCGAGAAACGCTTCGCTGGAACCACCGTGTTTGTCATTGGCCTAATACTGTATTCATCAGTTTTTAGCTCTCTTGATATTTGCAACCTCTTCACAATGTTTTTCTTCAGTTTACATTAACCCATAGGTTCCTGCTTCAGATTGCTTTTCTGTTGATTTTCCTCTTTGTTTCTCCTCTGACGTAACTAACTCGCTTAATTTTGAATTGCTTTTGCTCTGAATTGATTATAATTGCTCCAGAGGTCCGAATGGCAATCCCAATCTTTTCCTGAAAAATCTTGCGTCCCTTTTTCTATCTTCTGAATGCCTGTCTCTGTGTCGGTAAATCGCCCTCCTCCTGGAAGCTATCAAACAATATTCCTATTTTCAAATTGGATGATTGTAACATTGCTTCGAACTATCGCTTTATCTCAATTTTATCTTGCTTTTCAAAAAGTTTTGGCGGTTTCGTTTTTAATAGAATCTATGATGCTTTCAGTTGCGTTTCAGCAACATGGCTTCGTAAAAAGCCGCTGCACTTCTACGAACTATGTTGTTTTTTTTGCTTGTGCAATTGACTGCAACGATGCAACGATTTTTTTTGCTTGTGCAATTGACTGCAACGATGAAGTTGATGTCATCTATACTGATTTCGCAAAACCTTTTCTTCGTTAATCATAAGCTACTTCTAGTCTAACTAAAGCAATATGTTATTTGTAGGCTCAGAAGAAAGAGACATAAGGAAATGAAAATGGCAGTGAGAATTAAAGCAATTTGCCTGAATCTGAGCGTTAGTAGTAGTGAGGGAAAACTATGGGACTATGGGCAAATTTGACAATCATTTACTCCGCGAACAGAAAGATGGAGATAGAGAGAGTAGGCCATGTGTACGCGAATTTGACAAGTAACAACTCAGTAACATAAAAGCTCGTAGAACTAAGGTATCACAGACACCAAAGGGTATATCTGAGGTAGTAATTCTCTCGATTTGTTCTATTTATAGATTTTATCTTTGTAAAAAAAAATGGCTTCACAATATTTCGTATATATATACGCTTGTATCACTTTTTTAAATCTCTCTGTTTTGAGTCTGTAGGCCTTTGCTTTCCTGGATCTCCACTTTTTTTTACGAATCGCTCTTGCGTTGTCTCTCTTTTTGTGTTTTCATTCCCACCTCTCTCCTCTTTTTCTGCTATACCCCAAGGATCCATCCTTGGACCACATCTATTCAATTTTGTCATCAATAATTTTCCTGACATTTTTATGTTATCTTGTCTTCTCTGTTAAAAATTCTGTTATCTTTCTGCTTCTTCAGAACTTCTTCTTCTGTCCTCTTTGATTAGATTCCCTCCTGATGCAGCTCCTCTTTATTACGTGCAACTTGATTCCCATCATCGTTTGCTCCTTGTTGATGCCTTCTTAAGTTCCAGTTAATAATGCCATTCCATCTTCTCTCGGTATAACTTCCATAAGACTAGTTTTCACAATATGTCCACTGAACTCGGTCTTTTAGAGGTTTGTTTCTGTTCTTTTTTAGATAGTTGAATGTGGACTGTGCATTATCTAAATTTAATATCTTACTGGCTAATCTTATCTCTCGCTTCACTTTTATTCATTGTCCTCTTAAATCTAAACATTGAACAATTCAAATACTCTTAAAGCCAAGGGAATAAATTGAAAAATATGGGTTCACACACAAATTTTCAAAAATTTCGTGTTTTACGATCTAAGGCCAAATGAGTAATCAACCAGGCAATGCTGGATTTCTTTTCGAGCATCGAAACTTCACTATATTTTAATCAACAAAAGATAATTTGGCTCTATATGCCTCCCTAAAAATCTAGTTCCTCTATTCTTGATTCCATGCATTTTAATGATCCAGTTGGGACAGCTCCACAGGGTATTTCCGATCTATTTGCTATCTTTTTCTATTCTTCCTTTGAAAATATGTACATCAACAAATTTACTTCCAACAAATTTCTCTCTTACTCCACGTAGCCTTTTTAAATTTTGTGATCCGTCCACCGTTTCAAACTCTTCTTTGGTGTTTCAGCAAACTCGTTGAACACCTATTCTATAACAGAATATATCTTTCTCTCTAGTTTGTTCTTGCCGCTGAGCAGCATGATCTTATTAAGAGCTACTCCATAACGACTAACCTTATGGTGTTTTCAAATTATTTCGTCTCAACCTTCGATTTCAAACTCTTCCAGTTGATGTAATATATACGGACTTTTTGACGACTTTTGACTCCCTGAACCGCAGCCTGCTTCTCAAAAAAATTTGAAAATTTCAGAGCTTTTGCTCCTTTTTCTTCTCTGGTTGTCTTCCTATGTTTTTAGTCGTCCCTGTAGAGCTAATGATTCGTTTTCTTCTGCTTTCTTTCCCACACACGACATTCCTCAGGGTTCTATCATTAGTCCTTCACTTATCTTGTTTGTCAATGATATTCTTCTCGCTATCAATTCTACTTCTCACAGCTCGAAGTGCCACCAGATGTCATTCATAATAATGTTCAATTTTTCTATCTGTAATTGGAATTATTTCTGTAGCGGAATGGAGCAAATAAATGAATAAAAAACAGATGGTTGCGATAAAGAAAGAAGTTTATTCTTATAAATAAAAAAAACTGAAAGATGTTTTCAAAAATTATCATTAAAACCAGCATTAATTGACTGAAAAACAAAATACGTTTTGAATCCCTCATTTTCATTCACAACACTGATACATGCAAAAAGTTCTTTTAAATTGTGGTAGGAAACATGTAAAGCAATCTGGAATATTTACCCATTCATATTAACTACATTATCATTTAATTACAGTACTTCCGTGGAAAATAACATCTGACCCTCTGTTACTCATAAGCGATAGCAACAAGTACATGTAATCTCCAACTCTTCATTTAGCTGAAAATTCCAATACCAAATCGAACTTTGCACTGTCCTACGTACACCATTCCTATGTAATACGATCCTAGACTTATTTCGAGGAACACTGATTGAGCTCTTTCGGAAGCTGATAACAGATTCAACGGTTCCCATTCGCATTAGAGTGTTAGTAGTTACGAAATAATAAATATCAGTGAATGTGTCCAGTTTAGGCTCAGTTCAACTTGGACGACGATTTTGAAAGGTTTTCTTGGTAGTTCGGTTTGCAATTAAAAAATTATCGGTGCGGTGTTCAGTGAAAGGGTTTGAACGTGAAAGGATAGGATTAATAATGTACTAATAAATTCAAAGTAAAACATTAAAATTATATTCAAGAGCATAAAAAGTATATTGTGTGGTTTATAAAAAAATTGCAGTAAGTGACGTTCGTAGATATTTTCAAACAAATAATCTTGGAGGAGTGGCTATATATTTGATATTATAGAAGTGTAGTTTATATTCTAGAAGTGGTTATAGTTCCTACAGAGAAAAGGAAGAAAATCAATTCCACAAATAGGTTATCTGCTCTAAACAAATAAAATATTTGCTGTATTCCTATACGAAAATAAATAATTTTTCAGGGTTCGTCAGATGATTTTGAGATTTCCGTTCAATGGACTTCTTCTTTCAATTCTCAGACTACTCTAATTTGGACAAATCAAGTAACAGTTAATATTTAGATTAGTGTAGAGCCCACGGAAACGGTAGTGATTTTTGTTTTTCCATTTCCGGTTAATGCAAAGTTCCATAAACATATACAACAATGATAGTGAAGCGATGATAGTTTTTTTCCTGTCCCATCAGCTGTTGCATTTTGAATCCATTTCTCTAGGAGAGCGAACTTACTATACACTATACTTTATAAAGATACGAGTAAGTTTAATGCCTGTAGCTGTTCAGGAATCTCAGGATATGCATCACCTGATTCGGATGTCTATCATTTATGCCGATGAGTGTAAATGTCCTGTTACGTAAGACCTGAACGAACCAATTTTAGGTGTTCGGTTTTTGGTTTTTATCAGTGGAAATAGGGGTTCAGGAGTTTTATTGCTGGCAGTCCGTCTAACCTCGATATGTCCTATCAAAATCAATCCCGATTATTTGCCCATTCGCTACCAATCTATTTCTTGACCGTCAATCGTCAGTTTTCGTTATGTTTGTTGTCTTTTGTATCTGAGAAAGATCACATGTGTGCTGTATACCATTTTTAGAAATATTCCACTGCTCTTCCATTTTTAGAAGTATTCCAGTAACGTGTTTATAGAATGTTGTAGAATTGAAGTAACAGCATCCGTTAGCCTGGACGTATGAAAAATACAAGTGTCCTTCGTGTGCATATATATTTTGGTAATAAACGTTTTCGGGATGTCATATGTGCATAAGTTATACAATTATCAAAGATTATTTTTTTAGCAACATAAAACAGTTAGCAACGTAGATTTTATTCCAACAATTAATTTATACGGTTGAACACGAATGAATTGTGCGATCCGGTATGAATAGACGATTTGATCTCAGTTGCGGACGGCGATCAACTGACTCCGTTCAGTTGCCCTGTTAACATCATGGCCTTCATATAAAAGGCCTATCGCTTACCCGTTTTAATATGACGAGTTTAATTATCATTGCAAAATGACTCGAACTCGTTGGAAGTGAATGCAGTTCCACGGCCGGTTATAATCGAAATTGCTGGTCAGTTCATATTGCGAACACCTTTTGCAATCAAGTACTTGCTAAATGCATATAGTGAAAGTCACCTTCCGATCTTCCATCTCGGGATTTGTTGAAAGAACATTCTACGCATGAATCAATGTAACTTTTCACGTACCTTCGAATGCGTGGAAACCAGAAGTGTTCTTTCATTCTATTAATGGTTTTATCGATTCGAAAGTGCCCCATTTTATCATCGCAGGTTTCATTGACAAACCAACGTACTGATTTTAGCCCAGTGAAATCCGACATAAAAAAGGCGAAACTTCGGAAAAATTAGGGGAAAGCTGAATTTTGGTTTGAACCTTGGTACTAGCGTGTTGAACAAAATGTCAAAAGTCCCCATCGATCCGAGTGCTGCGTCACTTTTTATATGGGTTCAAAGGTCACCAAAAGTGACCTTTCCTAAATATCTCAGTAACGGTCACGTCTTCAGGAAAACAATGTATGACGAATTTGTAGCTTAGCACATTTCAAACAAAAAAGATTATATAGCTTTTTCCTGTAACCATAACCGTTTTTGAGATATATTGATCTAAACATTTGTTACTAACAGCACCCTCATTCTCATCGGCATGCTAATATTATCCGAATTTGATTACGACTTGGCATGTTTGTGAGTTTCTTTTTCTATGTTTAAGAGGCGCATGAAAAAAACATGTACACAAACTTATCTACCAGACTCCAGGGTAGGTGGAAAAGTGTACTCCGAAAAGTTACCACCACCCCCCGTCCCCCTTTGCCATAAAACTTGTAGGGACATCTGTTCGGTACCCTCTTCTCCGAAAAAAAACTGTATTGCGGCATCATTTATGGGATATTCCACGAAAGAGCAGGACCAAATAACCAAATTGCAGGTGGAAATAGGTTTTGTAACATATCATGGGCCTGGGAGCATGAAAAAGCACGATAATATCATGGCATAATTCTGTAAACGCTCATTCCTGACATTATAGGAGCTCAATCCGATGCAGATTATCCCCGAATAATTAGTTTTTTTACCAATCCTGTGATGGCTGCATAACGCCAAAGGGATATGACACGTCCCGAAACCAATTTGCACCTGAAATTACGTGACCTTGCCCTGATCTTTCATGGGATAAGACGGTATGGAAAAAAAAACTAAAAAAACCGGGTATTTCGGGGTGGTTCGTTTGCGGGGGTGGGTAGGGTGTGGGAAGGGTGTGGATGTAGGGCTTGGTCGTGTCATGTCAAGAATAGGCAATTAATAGGATAAAAAGTGATCCCATCTTGTTTAACAGTGGGCAAAGAGTAGGCAACGAGCTCATTTCTGAAGATTTGGGATGGATGCTCAGGGATACCGTTTTATGGCAAAGGGGGAGGGGGGAACTTTTTTTTTTTTTTTTTTTACCCTGGAGTCTGGTAGATAAGTTTATTTATATGTTTTTTCTATGCGCCTCTTAAATATAGAAAAACAAACTCACAAACATGCCAAGTCGTAATCAAAATCGGATAATATTAACATGCCGTGAGAAAGAGGATGCTGTTAGTAACAAATGTTTAGATCAACATATCTCAGAAACGGCTATGGTGACAGGAAAAAGCTATATAATCTTTTTTGTTTGAAATTTGCTAAGCTACAAATTCGTCGTACATTGTTTTTCTGAAGACGTAACCGTTACTGAGATATTTAGGAAAGGTCACTTTTGGTGACCTTTGACCCCGTATAAAAAGCGACGCAGCACTCGGATCGATGGGGACTTTTGATATTTTGTTCAACACGCCAGTACCAAAGATCACACCAAAATTCAGCTTTCCCCTAATTTTTCCGAAGCACCATGTTAGATTTCCCCGGACTATTTAGGCACCACGAATTTCAGTTTACCATTTCCTTTCCGATATAATCGATACTTCTCGATCACATATTCACAAGCTATTAGCTTCTCGCATTCGGATTTCTTTTTTCCCTGCAACACCGAAATAATGTCAAGAAGGTTTTCGTCTTGTAGTTGGATCGTTAGCAACTGGTTGCATTCTCTTTTTGTTTCTGGCTACTGCCATTACGAACCCAGCTGCATCCATTTCGCTCGGTGGTTCAACAGGAGCTCTGTTCAGAGCATCGAAATGTTTCATTTTATTTCCACTGAAATATATTACTTCAAAATCAAATTCCACTAGTCTCATCCACCACCGAGAAATTTTAGGAATCAACTCACGACTGTTTTTAATTTTAGCGATCGCTGAGCAGTCTATTACGAGTCAGAAATGTTTACCTAATATGTAGGTAAATTTTAGATTTTTTAAATGTTTCACAGACAAAGTCTCCAGTTAGGCGAGCATCTTCAAAGATGGTAGCACTAACTGAAAACTAAAATAATTTCACAAAACGGGATTTCGAATCCTACTTCTGAAGCTATCAAATACTATTCTTAGTTTTGTTTAGCAACATAAAACAGTTTAACATTGTGGATTTTATTTAAACACGTAATTTATACGGCAACACGAAGACGACTGTACGATACGGTACGATAGACCATCTGGTCTCGGCGGCGGACGGTGATCGACTGAATCAGTTGCCCTGTTGATACAATAATATAATTTCTGCCCTAAAAAAGGATTAAATATAAGTTCTGAATACCAGACTTTATGAAAAGCTTTGGTTACGTCAAACATAATCACGTTCACTGGCTTTAGCTGAGCCCTGTTTGGATGTATTGGACCACCCTTGCTAACTGGAGCTCAGTAGAGTGAAGTGGCTTGAAGCCAAACTATTTTTCCGGGAGGATGTTGTTCTCATTTGCGGGAGGATGTTGTTCTCATAAGTTTTTCTATGACTTTGGCGACAAGAAAGTAGGTGAATTTACCTCTTATTTAAATTAAACAGGACAGAAACAGTGGCTTTTTCACGATTATGGTTACCTCCTTAAACGTAAGATAATATTTAATATGCTTGTTAGAGTGTGTAATATGCTGCCAAGTAAATGTATTAGAGAGGCTGATAATGTTATATACTCTAGGCCATTTAGCCATTTCCATCCACCAAGATCTTCACCTAATCTAGATTCGCCAATCATAATGTTTCCATTATCAGGAAGTCAGTGCCAAAGATCCATTTTCTTCACTGCACTCTCGGTTTCTTCCTCGACGTTCAGGTCATTGATCGACATTATGTTTTATGGAAACTGTAGCTCCAGATTATTGACAAAAGTTTGAGCTTTACCATCGAGATTATGAAGAAACGTTGATTGGTGGCATTATTTGTTTGAAATATTTCCTCAATCACCAAAACTTTTTTTCGTAAGGTTCCAACCTCTCTATGCTGATTTTTTTGGATTTTTCTGCGATTGATGTCCGTAAGCCAATTAGCTTCGCAGTTCTATTTAGGGTCACCTATAATTTAGTTCCTCCTTCCTAAAAGGAATTATATTGACTTAAGTGTTCAGTATCATTTATACATATTGTGACCGTGTTGTATTCCTTTGTCGCTGTTTGAAAAATACCTTGTCTGACCGAATCAGCCAGTGTGGCTTGGAAAGCTTCCCAATTGGTGATATTTTATCATCTAGGTGGCTCACCGATAAAATTGTTGTCAATGCAAAAGAGTACCGCCTTATGATCAGAAGACAGTTCATCGAGGAAGCAATAATTTCTGGCGGATTGACTTTGAAGTTTTTGAAGTTCTATTTCCTGTTCTATCTTTCAACTTGGTCACTGTTCTTTACACCAATAAAGTTTGCGGTAATTGTATGCAAATCACTTCACACCACAAATACGGCTATCTTCTCTTGGCATTTGTTCAAATTTTGGCTGAAAATTGTGTGTTTTTGCGACAATCGATGATAACTGTTCCTCTAAACAAATCTTCCATTCAAAAACTCCAATATATTTATGTGGTAAAATAGTCGTCGAAAAGAAGTCCAATACTGCTGGTAAGTGGCTAGAACGGCCCACAGACACGGAGATCTGGTTGGCGACTTGGTTGGAGACTTGCGATATTTGCGAACAAACTAGATCTGAGACTAGCCCACAGACAGTGAATTTGGTCGCAGATATTGCATATCTGCAACCAAGTCAACGACCAGATCTCCGTGTCTGTGGGCCGTTCAACGACTGCAGCATCAAAATCAATCTTCCGTACAACTGCCTTTTTTTTTAGCTCCAAAGCCGATCTAAACTTTTTCATTGACTTTATATGGATTTGTTATGTACAGTTGAAAAAGAATTTCGTCTCTGAAATTTTAGATTTTTCATATTTAATCACGTCGATTTTATGACTTTAGCCATTTTTTTCACCCTTTTGTGGTCTGCATCACTTCAGGATGCTTTTGACGTATTAATAGGTTGCTGTGCTCTCCGCTTTCAGGCTAGATGTCTTTGCCTTGGTTCGGCTATCTTCTCGGTCCGCCACTAAGTCTACTGTTTTCGAAAGGGACTTTTGATGTGACATCGAGGAGCCACAAGCTCACTTAATTTCGCTCCTAGAAGTTCATCAGCTGCTTGGTCTGTAGCTAATATTGTTCGGCTTCCACTATTGTCATCGTCAAAGCTGCTATTTAGTGACTCCGAAAAATTCCGCCTGTCCACCTTGGAAGTATTCCAGTCAAGCATTTTACGACTAAAACGGCCCACAGACACGGATATCTGTTCGTCGACTTGGTTGCAGATATGCAATATCTGCAACCAAATTCACTGTCTGTGGGCTAGTCTCAGATCTAGTTTGTTCGCAAATATTGCAAGTCTCCAACCAAGTCGGCAACCAGATCTCCGTGTCTGTGGGCCGTTCAAGACACTGTCTTTGGCTAAGAGCTAAATGGCGATGTAATTATCATTTTCAGTATGTATCTCCATCACCTTCCAGTTGAATACTGAAGCATATAGTGCATCTATAACAAGAGAGATAAAGAGTAGCCAAAACTTAGTCTGCTATACGATGGTGTTGAGCTCCTGTTCTATATGAAATTTTGCTGTTGTATTCAGAAACGGTATTCTTCACCCTAAAGCTCTTACTTTGAAGTTCCCAGCCAATTTTGCTATTTTTCTACGAAATTCTCCAATTGGGACTTTTGGTGAAAAGTAGCAGCTAGCAAAGTTGATTCTTCAGTTTTTAATCCAAATATATTCATAGTCCGAGCCCCACCGATTCAAATCATAGGGCCCCATTGACTGAAAAGCCTGCATGACCTATCTTTACATTTATTCTGGGATTTGGGTCGTTGATATTTGCGTTAACCATATAAGTGAATCGTTTATAGTGTGACACTACCATATATGGCGTAAAAGCAAGCATCCTCAATTGCGGAATTGTCCTGTCTCCACTTCAAGTGCTTTTCTGACAACTTTTCCGGCTTCTGACCCCTGAACGTGATTAACCTCTCCTATTTTTCAGTTTCCATTATACAACTAGCAAAATGACGTGATAGTGCATCGTTTTGCGTAGTAGCTAATCTGTCTGCATTTCTAGCAGTTTCTGTTACTTTGCGATCCTTTACTGTGTGGTGAAGCTCTACGTACTTGAAACAGAGCACCACATCAGGTCATCCTCTCAACTTAACATAGCTTAAAATGCATTAATACTCCAAAGTAATAAATAAATTAAAATGTATTTCTACAAAACGTTAGGAAACTTTAGAAAAAATCCTAGGAGTCTGAGAAAAAAAAGCAATGATTTTTTCTGGACCCCCTGAATATTGTCCTTAGACTCCTATGATTTTTGCTAACCTTTCTTGATTTTTTTTAGACTCCCAGTATTTTTGCTTTTAAGCTTCCATATTTTTCCCTAGACTCTCGAAATTTTTCTAAAGGCTATGAATTTATTCTAAGCTCCCATGATTTTTTCGGAGTCATCTAGATTTTTTTCTAATCTACCATGATTTTTCCTTAAGCGTTCGAGATTTTTTCTTGACCTCCTGGTGTTTTTTGGCTCTTATGATTTTTTTTAGATTTCCAAGATTTTTTCTAGACGCCCTTATTTTTTTCTAAGCTCTCACGATTTTTTCCCTAGATTGCTAGGACTTTTTCTGAGCTTTCATGTATTTTTCCTGACCTCTCAAATTTTTTTCTAGAGTCCGCCAATTTTTTCTAAGCTCATATGATATTTTTAAACACCTAGATTTTTTTAGAGTCCTCTGATTCTTGCTCCTATAATTTGTCCCTAGACTTCAGAAACGTTTTGTAGACTCCTTGGTTTTTTCCTTGGCTGCTATGATTTTTTCTTAGACTTTCAAGATATTTTTTAGACCCCGAGATTTTTTCTAGGTCGCCTAAATTTTTTCTAAGCTCATATGAGCTGTGTTTAATGAGCTGCTCTTGGTTGAGCTAGGTTGAGATATCTCAACAAAATGTGTTTAATGAGCAATTGGGCTGCTCTAACTTGCCCGAAGTTGCTCCGATTTGTGTTTCATGAGTCTGCTCTAATTTGAAATAGAACCATTTAGAGCACGATTTTCACTCAATTTTTTTTTTGTAGACCAAGTTCGGGCAAGCAACCAACTGTTCGTCAACTGTCAAGGGAACAACAACAACAAAATTGTGACGGAAATAGAGATTTTATTAGTGAATTGACAGGTTGAACTCCTAATAGCAATCTATTTTGAGAACTGCTCTTAATTGCTCTAACTTGCTCGACTTTTTTTGCCTCTCAATTGCTCTAACTTACTCCGCTTTTTTTTTTGACAGCTGCTCTATTTTAACTTGCTTTGAGATGCTCCGCTCTTTTTTCAGAGTCAATAACCACAGCCAAGATTTATTTTAGGTTCCTAGAATTTTTCTGGAACCCCTGGTTTTTTTAAGCTCCGCTGGGGGAAAAAACTGAGAGCAGAATATGATGGTTCTCATAAGGAATTTTTCTGTCGCTTTTGTACTATACTCAATTTTGAGGTTTCAATTCACTTATGGACATTTTGCAGCAGATAGAATAGTTAACCTAAAAACTAGAAAACGCAATTAGATTACAAAATGACATATCTATAAATTCCAGATCAACATGCCCGAAACAGAAAGCTTTGTCAGACCAGCTTTGGACGAGGTCACCAGTGATGTTTATGAGCCAGTCAAGCTTCGAATGGACTCGACTCCACACGGCTCATTACCACCGATCACAATACCAGAGCTCTTTGAAAGAACAGTCGAACAATTTCCAAATCATCCAGCCCTGTCTTTCAAGGACCAGGATAATCAATGGCAAACCTTAAACTACACGTAAGTAAATCCTTTATCTAAAAACAATCATTCAAGGAAAACATGACCCATTTGTTCATTTTCACAGCGAATACAAGGAGAAAATCTATCAGACTGCTAAAGCATTTATGAGACTAGGACTACGACCTCACGATGTCGTCTCTATTATGGCATTCAACTGCCCAGAATGGTTCTACGCTGAGCTGGGAGCGATTTTCGCAGGTGGTGTTTTCACAGGTGTCTATACAACGAATTCACCTGAAGCAGTTTTGCATATTTTAAGTAGCTCACATACTAGAATAGCTGTTATCGATGACAAAAAGCAAATGGCGAAGATTCGAGAGATATGGTCAAAGCTGCCTGAGTTGAAGGCAGTCATACAAATTAACGGACCATATGAGTTAGATATCGGAAGTGCAGATGGTTATTATAAGGTGAATTTTTGAATGCATCGTTACATGCTTTAAAATGCTGCATGCCCATTTTGAACTTTAAGATAAATTGAATTTCTTACATTTTTGTAGTGATTTCAAAGATTTGTATTAAATTATAAATAATTAATATTTATTAACAATTAAATGAGGGAAAAATTAAAATTTATTAATAATTTTTCCTTCATTTCATTGCTTGTTCTTTTGAAGAATCCAGAGCAACGAATAATTTTTTAAATAAATTCAAAAGCTATACCACAAAATCGTGCATTGATTAGCCCACACTGGGCGCTGTTTAGGTAAACTGTTTTAAACCATTTTCTCTTTTCTAAATTTTTTTACGAATTATTTTTTCTGTCTTGCAATTCAATTTGGAATGTACTTCAGCGAAACCCGGCAATGAAGGTCTAGCTTCTTATCAAAAAACGAAAAACACTAAAAGTTTAGTGCCATTTTACTAATATTTACGTATCTTATAAACCACTTGTAAAGATATTTAATGAATTGGTGAAAAAAGCAAAAAAATCGTAAAAAATGTATTTTGGTAGTTTTGTTAGCATTGCTATCTATCGCTGCATGTTTTTCTATCTTTTATCTCCAGTACATTTTTAATTTTTTTCCCCCACTGTAATTCAATACGTTAATATTTTCCCAGTGGTCAGACTTAGAACAAATGGACATTGATGGCTTGGATGGTGAGCTTGAAATTGCCATAAAAAGTATAGCAGCCAACGAATGTTGCGGTCTAATTTATACGGTAAGAGTTATTTCATCATCAAACACTTACTGAGCAGCTCAAGTACCAATTCCCTTTCCAGTCAGGAACAGTTGGTTTTCCCAAGGCCGCTATGCTGAGTCACGACAACATAACATGGAATCTTCGAATGATTGAAGAACGATTTGGAAATATCATCCCTGGCACTGAAACCTACGTCAGTTACCTACCTATGAGTCATATCGCAGCACAAATGGTCGATATTTTCCTTGCCATTTCGGCAGCAGGTTGTGTTACATTTGCTGATCGTGACGCTCTGAAAGGGTCCCTGGTCAAAACCCTGAGCAGAGTACATCCAACGAGGTTTATTGGAGTTCCACGGGTTTATGAGAAAATCTATGAGCAGCTCATCAAGATGGAATCGAAACTACCGACGATTAAAAAAGCTCTTTTCAACTGGGCAAGAAATCGAGCCTTGGAACATCATATGAATCGTACGGAAGGGTAGATACTAAATGTTGACTTCAAGTGACCAGGAAATAATAATTGTATTATCTTTTTGCAGAAGAGTAACTGATTCGTTACAATACAGATTCGCAAAAATGTTAATGCTGAATAAAATTAAATTTTCCCTGGGGCTGGACCAAGTCCGGATAGCACTAGTAGGCGGTGCCCCGACAGCGCATGAGGTCAAAAAGTACTTCTTTAGTCTTGATATTCCAATCGACGAAGTCTTTGGAATGTCAGAATCAACGGGAGCGAGTTTTATGACAGATCGGAATGTTTCGGATTGGTATACGTGTGGCAAAGCTTTATCAGGAGTATCCGTAAAAATACATAATCCCGATGAGAATGGAGCTGGTGAGGTAGGCATTCAATATATTTATTCCATATGCGGATAGCTGTAAAATTTGAACTTTGACGGGTCTTCATACATAATTTAGTGCCGAATTAATTTAATCTTGCCTCATATGATCATGAGATCAATCAAATTCTAGTTCAAAATCTCCAAAATTGAAGTTCATCAAAATTTGAATTTAATCAAAAATTTAATCAAAGTCCCTTTAAGTTTGTTTATCTGGTCAAACGCATCAGTACTACGATTTCAAAAAAAAATTAAATATTCAAACAAATACATATTTCCCTTCTTCATCTCTTCAGATCTGCTATAAAGGACGAAATGTTTTCATGGGATATCTCAATGAACCCGAAAAAACCAAAGAAACTGTTGATGAAAACGGATGGCTATATAGTAGTGATCTAGGAACAATCGATGAAAATGGGTTCTGCTATGTAACTGGTCGTCTAAAAGAACTAATTATCACAGCGGGAGGAGAAAATATTCCACCAGTTCATATTGAAAATTTAGTCAAGTCAGAGTTACCAATCGTTAGCAATGCAATACTGATCGGCGATAAACGGAAATATTTATCAATACTCTTAACCCTGAAAGTATGTCCTTCAATGTTATATTTCAGGCAGCAAACTCTTTCAAAATCAAACTTCTTCGAATTTTAGGTAGAAGTCAATCCTGATACCGGCATACCCAGCGAAAATCTTTCACCTGAAGTCCTTGAATGGCTTGAGGCTATGAATTTACAATATAAAACAGTTTCTGAAGTATTAAACGCTGGCACATGTCCGATTGTATTGAAAGCTCTAGAGGAGGGTATTGCTAAAGCAAATCGAAATGCTATTTCGAATGCACAGAAAGTACAGAAATTCGCTATTCTTCCACAAGATTTCTCAGTGGCAACAGGAGAATTGGGTAGGTTTCACAATAAAAAATATTGAGCAGAATGAGCTTATTTATCTGAAATATAATTATTTCAGGACCTACGCTTAAACTGAAAAGAAATTTTGTGATAAACAAGTATCATGATATTATCGAAGGACTTTATCAGTAGTTTTAAGGAATATTAGGTTAACTTTCAATTGTAAACTAGATTTAATTTCGACTAAAGTTTTCATCATATTGTTTCCGTCATATTTTAAAATATAAATGTTTTAAAATAAGTTTCCAACAGTTTTCTATGATTTCATTTCAATTAATTACTAGTTTTATTTGAATTCGCGCTATGTTCTTCACAAATATTGTGTATAGGCAACGCAAATACCAATGGGATATAATACAAATATGGTATTATACCCAGAATAAATGTTGAAACTCTTGTGCATACGTTAGAGTCTAATGCTTACTCCGGTCCTGATGGTGTTCTCAAATCCTTGTCCAATCTCATTCACGCTATGTTTATGTTCCTTAAGCTATACTTTTCAGCATTAGCCTTGTATCTGGTATATTCCCTTTTTATGGAAATAGGCCCATATTTTCCCAATTTTCAGATCTGGTGGCACGTCTGCCGTTTCCAACTATCGAAGTATATCCCTCCTCTGCTGTTTCAGTAAAATCCTTGAATGTCTTTTCTACAATAGAGTTTGTCCTTCTGTATAGCCCTTACTTGCTCCTGAGCAGCATGGTTTCATTGAGGGTCGCTCTAAATCAGCCAACTTTATGGAGTTCACTAATTTTGTAGCCTTTGCCTTCGATTGTCAACGTCAAGTTGATGTAATTTACACAGACTTTTCAAAGGCTTGTGATTCTGTGACCTGCTGCTCCTTAAACTTAATGACTTCGGTGTTTTTAATCCCACCTCTTCTGGTTTTCCTCCTATTTTTATAGTCGCCCCTGCAGAGCCACTTTCAATGGTTCTATTTAATTTCCTATGTTTCCCACATCCGGAGTTCCTCAAGGTTCTATCCTAAGTCCCCTACTTTTCATCTTGTTTGTCAATTAACTTCCTTCTTATGTGCGGATGACTTAAAATTATACAGAGCAATCAAATCTACGGACAATGATCACGAATTGCAAATTCACTGGAGCCAAAACAACTTCTTATCACTAAACATTTTGAAGTGTCAAGATATTTTATGTCTTTCTCATATAAAAATGTAAACATATGTTCTCTTATTCTTTGTCTAGTATTTCCCTGCCAGTTGTCGAGCATTTTAAAGACCTCGGTGTGATGTTTGATTCTAAATTGAAATTTGATGTTCATGTCATGAATATCACGACCACGACCTCTAGGATTCGTGGCTTTGTCTTGCGTTTTTCGTATATGTTTCCCAACATTTCCACCTATATTCATTTATTTGTTTCTTTAGTACGCAGTACTCTGAAATATGTTTGCCAAATCCGGCCTCCTCGCTTTCAGTATTTATCTGACGTCATTGAGTCAGTTCAGCGTATACTCACTCGCTCGCTATTTTTTAAATTCACTATTACCTATTGCCCCTACTCCTTTCATCTTTTCATCCTTCATATGTCCTCGTTGGGATCACGTAAGTTGCTCCTCGATGAAGGTTGTTGTTTTTTTTTAACTTTGCCAAGGCTTTTTTTGACAGATCTTGCTTCGCAGATAATCATACGTGAATGGAGTCATCCTAGTCGATCATCAGAGGTTTTTTTTTATTCATTTCGCTTGTACGAAAATCTATTTTCATTAGCTTTAGTTGCGTTTTCCAAAAATGCACAATACTCTTAAGCCTGTTCCTCTCCCGCAAAATTTTTTTGTATTGAAATTGTATTGAAACTGTTATCTTGAACTCCAATTAGCCTCAGTTCGAATTTTTGTCGTTAGTTTTAAATTACTCAACACTTTCTCATTTTTATTCTTATATTTTTTTTCTATTATGTACAACTGTAGCGCAATGGATAAAAAATAAATAAATAAATACTAAGAAGCTTCATCTCAAGTTCATTTCATACAGAACATCTAAAGTATCTCATAGAACGGAGAATCCCATGTAATACAATGATAAAAAAAATTTTAAGGTGCTTTAAAATTTTAAGGTCCTTAGCGTACAAAAGAGAATCAGACTTACAGTTACAAGGAAGACCATTGGTAAATAATGTGAAAAGGAGGGACCCAAGGATGAAACCTTGGGGAACGCCAGAAGTAGGATCGAAAGACAAGGACCAACAACTATTAAAAAGACCGCCACAGGGGCGATTTTGAGTGTAGAAAGAAAGCCAGGTTATAAGGGAACTGGAAACACCAAAATTCCAAACTTTTTCTAATAGCACTGAGTGGTTCACCCTGTCAAATGCTTTCGCGAAGTCAGTGAGAATCAAAAGTACCCGCGACAAAGCTAGTGAATTCCACTAAATTAGTAATCGTCGAACGTCCCTGAATGAAAATAAGTGACTAAAAGTACTATGAATTCTTTAATGAACGATCCGGTCAAGCAATTTAAAAAAACAAGACAGGAGCAGCTATGGGACGATAGTTGGCAAAATTACCAATGTCCCCTGATGTTAAAATCGGAAAAACAGCTTTCCAACTGGAAGGAAAAACACCAACGGGCAAACTCAAGCTAAATACAATAGGCAGAGGAGCACATAAGAAAGATGCGAAAGACTTAATAAACACATTAGGAATACCATTAGGACCGCTGTTCGCTGAATGATCCAAAGAGGATATTCAGATTTCCACCTCCAGAATATTAGTTATTACAAAAGTCTTCGTGAGAAGACACAGTCACAGCAGAGATCCCTGATACAATATTAGGATAGGAAAAGGAAGAAGCAAATAACTTAACAAACAAATCAGAAATATCTTGAGGAATAGAAGCAGCAGTTTCCTCCAGAAAAAAGTGTCAGGAAGTTGGTTACTAGTTTTAAGGAAATGGACATACGACCAGAAAGTCTTCGAATAATTTGAAGAAAAATACGCTTTAATATGGACGAAGTACCCACCTTTCATTTCTTCAACTGTTGTTTAAATCAGTACTCGCAAGGACCAATAACGCTGAAAAGCTTCAACAGATAAACTATGAAGAAATTCATTTCGGGCCTTATCCTTTTTGCGCAAACATTTAGTGACTGCCACAGAAAACCAAAGAGAACCAGCACGATGACAAACACGAGACACAGGAGTAAATCAGTTAATAGCGAGAAGTTCAGTAGCAATTTGTTCATAAACAGCTTTGAAAAAGTTTAAAGACGGGCACAACTCTGCTCTTTGTGCGACGTCTATCCAATAAACAAAAATCGTTGGAAATCAGAAGATAGTGATGGTCAAAAGTGGTTGTTAACATCAGCAGTCAACTCGATTGAAACCAGCTTTGAAAAAGGCTCTTCTGGCCACAGAAAATAACATCAAAAATAATGCAAAAGTCTGCACTCCAAATAGCACTTCGACAGCCAAACTCGTATACATTTTTCTTCCACGTCGGCCCACATGTTCTCAATTAAAACCCCCCAGTCACGATTGTTAACCAAAAAAATTTCTATGACACCGTTTCGGTAAGGGATTTTCTCCTCGCCTAGTGTGCCTATGCAAGCCAATCAGATCCAGTGTTAAATGTCATGACATAGATGCAAAAGTTCGCATTCAAATAATATTTAAGAAAATACAATTTGAATGTGAAAATGATGCTGCAGCTTCCGAAATATTTTTAAATTTCCGTGTTCTTGGCAGCACACAGCAGTGCAAAAGAATAAAAATTTGGCTGAATTTTAAACAATTTGCATCCACCGACAAATGTAGAAAATCTTTTGATACAATCTCAGTGAGCGATTTCGGAACTTGGCTGCAACAAACGTCCGGGGCCTGATCTTCTTCCTCCGAGCTTCTTG
Organism: Nemotelus nigrinus; assembly: GCA_947369275.1. Taxonomy (NCBI): domain Eukaryota; kingdom Metazoa; phylum Arthropoda; class Insecta; order Diptera; family Stratiomyidae; genus Nemotelus; species Nemotelus nigrinus. The sequence goes on from OX376375.1 coordinate 61,206,571, forward strand.
CGCAAGTATGTAGAGCAGTTTATAACTTTCTTGCATATTTTCTTGCAATAGATCACTTTCATCTGGAGTTTCCCTATTTTGTTGGAAGCTTTCGCATTTCACTTCCATATTCCATAATGGCGATTGACGCTGTATCGGAAATTATAGGGGCATTGCCATTTTATCTTCGATTCCGAAACTTTTTGGTAAGGTTGTCTACAATAAACTGTGCCCGCTCGTTGACTCCCGTTTGAACGAGCAACAACAAGGCCTTAGAAAGAGTCGCTCTACTCTGCTCTACTACGTTCTACGCTCGAATTTGACAGTCCTAAGCTGAGGAGTTTTCTGTAAAATGGGGAAAGGATACCGATTTTACTTAGTATACACTGACTTCAGTAAGTCGTTTGACAGACTTGATCATTTTATCTTAATTCTAATTCTTTAGAAATCCAGGCTTGTCGGATCCTTACTTAACTGGCTGACTTCGTACCTTCGCTATCGAACACAATTTGTAAAATTTCAAGAGCTCTTATCGAAAAACGTTTCTGCTACCTCTGGTTTACCACAAGGTAACTGACGTCCTTTACTTTATGCAGACGATCGCAAAGTTTATCACAGCATTGAATCTAAATCTGATGCACTCTTTCTCCTATCTAAGCTTGATTCACCTGATCATTGGTCCAATGTAAACAAGCCCTCTCTCAACATTGGTGTCAGGTTTCACACACAATACGTACTTATTCTGTAATAATTTGTCAGGTCGAAATGACAACATTGTTGACCTCGGTGTTATCTTATATGAAAAACTTCGCTTCACCTTACACTATGATAAAATACTTTCCCACGCAAACAACAGCTAGGCTTCGTCAAAAGACGGCCCAAGGAATTGCATAACCTGTATCACAAGATCCTTATACACTTGACTTGTATGCACTATTCTTGAATACTCTTGCATTAGCTGGAATCGTGGAAACCTACAGTAACATACTCGACTCCAAACAATAACAATTTTTGTCTTTTTGCCTTGAGAGAACAATACATCTCTTACGATTTTAATAGCCTACTCCCTTATGAGTTTCAACTGGGTCATTCAAAAGTATATCCAAATAATTTTAAATAACTCATGTTGCGTTTGCTTATGTTTGCATGTCCAATTGTTTCATCTTTTTTCCCGAACGTCATCATGAAAGGGCAACTTGTTAGGGCAACTTTTGAAGAATCTGTTGGTTGTAGTATCTTTTGGTCGTATGTTATTTAATGTTCATTTGCTCGTTTTACGTCCAAGCAGTTTTCTTTTACACCATAATTGAGTTTTTTGCCCTTTACAAAATTGAAGTTCATATTATTGCAAAAAATTACCACTTTATTTCTTCAATGGGATTGTAATTTCGCAAATAATTTTTTGAATTCATTCTGTGAGTTAGCTTCAAACGCGTTTTTAAATAAATAAATAAATAAATCTGCCAAATACTTGCTTGATCACCCTGTTGTTACACTTACGACTTTACTTGATTGAAAAATTAAGATGAAACAAGTTTACGGTTGAGAGCTTAAACTGAAAAGCTTTCAATGTGAAATAGCTTTGATCAGTGCTATCATATCTTTTATATGTTAATCACGTAGTCATCAACTTATATAAAAATTTGCCCGTCGGTTTAATTCAAAGTTTCTTAGGGTTATTTTTTTCTGAAACCGAGGTCTTTTCTAATCAAATCTCACGTTTTTGGACTTTTTCTTGATCAATTTGCTTCAATTACCAACTTTTATCCCATCATATCAAATTTGTGGTATTTAAGAGCGAAACCTAATTTTAATTAATAATTTTAAGCATTCAATATTATACAATGGAACAATGTGTCATCCAGTAAATCTTTACAATTTTGCTTTTGACTTGAATATCAAAGATTAATTTGAATTTAAAAGAACTTAATTTGTTTCAACAATTTAATACCTTCAATGAAAACTTATTATGTTTTTAGTTTGTATATGATAAAGAATTGAAAATTTTGAGTTTTGTGTAGGCGCTGAGTGCCTAAAGGTAGGCAAGGATTTATTTCAAATTTCGATTTGCCATAGCTTCTAAGAAAACAATGGATCATCCTGAAATTTGCTGAGCGTATTGAAGTAGACTAAGATATACCACACGTGCACTTTCAAGGCTGTGCGGGCAACTCTGTAGCTACTGCAGGCTCCTTACAAACATCTTTCAAATCCTCGACCCTCCTAAAAAAATTTTGATTTTTGAAAATAAATGCAAATTATTGATAAATTTTGTCCACCATAAAAAACTGGTTTTTGGCCTATAGCTTCCGATTTAGCCACCAGATTTTAACAACATTTACGCAGTATGTGAACCTTACTCTAAGACAGATTACATAGAAATTTGATTGAAAAATTGGTATAGGGTTGCCAGCTATGGTTATTTTTGTCTCCTAAATATTGTAAATTTGCTCAGGAAAATAAAGGTTTTTTCCCTATAACTTCCGATGCAATGGCGAAATCAAAACAAGATCCATATGATAAGTGGATTTTGCTGCATTTCTAATTCTGTAGGAATTGCGTTGAAAAATCATGAAAGGGTGGCCAGCTATGATGAATTTCGTATTTTATTGACATTTCTTTATCGAGCGATGTTGTCATAGAATTTCCAAATGGGAATGATTCCGCAATGACAGTTAACATCAAATATTTAGGTTTCGAAAATTTGAAAAGTTTTGAGGATGGTTACCATAAAATTCTATTCACTACTATAACTTATTCACTACTATAGCTTGAGTAGCCTAGCGGGTAGAGCACTGGCTTCTTGCGTGTGGGGTCCCTGGTTCGAATCCAGGTTCGGACGAGGGTCCGCGCACCAAGCTTTGAGTTCACCTAGCTCTGATTAGGTACCTGATTTAAATCAGGGGTAAAGTGAGTCGTGGAACTAATCACTCCACACTTGTATCCACAATGATTAAAAAAAAATTGTAATGAAGCTCTCTACCAGATTCAACCCCTAGACCCGTACAAGTGTTGTCGTGGGATTGCTTTACTTTTTTTACTATAACTTCCAGCGCAACCATTCAATCGAAACGAAATTCACAGGGTGGATCTAACTCAACGTGAAGCAGCTATGTTGCTAACGCATGATTGCTAGCGCCAGACGATTTTGTAAATATTGCAGCAACAGACGCATCCATTTTGTATTCATAAGCAAAGCATTTACAATAAAATAAGCAACCGATATTTAAATTTTCCGAGTTTTGGAAATTTTTCGGATGGCAGCCCCAGACATAGTTTAATAGCTGAAACTTTCGATGATATCCTTGGATGAAAACGATATTCAAAGAATAGGCTGATTAAGCACGAGCATGTTACGGTAGACTTATTGCTACTGTGTTGCACAAATGTTGCCAGCTCTGACAATTTTCATCATTTGTGTTATACGAAATGCTGTCAGAAAATGAAATTTGTTCCTTTGAGTAAGAAATGGTTGATATGATACTACAAAGAAGTGTATTACGTCTTCACACATTTTTAAGTCACTCAAAGATAATTTCTTCGAAAATTAGTTTTCTAGCGGTTCTGATGCGCTGGACTTTTTTCGTTTTAATATCGTCTCAATCTATACAAAGAAACATTTATCGCAAGCAATACCCAACAAGCCATCGACAAAAGCAATCTTTCAACTGCAAAAGCTTACCGAAAAAACAACCGACTTTTTCAACGTTTGTTCCTTTAACTGGGAATCTTATACAGATAAAATGTATGGTCTGTTTGCATGCTTGATGGGAGGACAAATCATATAAGACTCTTTCATAAAATTTGACTTACAACAAAAAACTAGTTATTCAGGCAATAATGTAAAATGTTGTATCTTAATCTAATCTACAATTCACCAATCACAATTCCCTTTCACTATTATTTTCAAGTGCATATCAAAGCCTCAAAAACACCACCAATCCCAGCAACATGTATCCAGCAGCATAATTCACCTTCAAATTTGCTTATCGTACGTTTTCAATGAAATTCAATCGCGTACACAGCATCTACGTATGTACTATTTTGTTTGTTGATTGAACCAGATACCTTCTCTGATCATTGTTTATCCAAAAACAAAAAGATGGAGGTCAGAGGCTATGTTTATCGACAAGTAAGAAAATATTGATTGCATTATAAATTGCTGCGTTTCTTCGGCGAAGCAAGCTACACGATAGCATCAAATTTTAAGTTGAAAGTATGAATGGTAGTTTTTAGCACGCTGGAAAGTAAATTTGTACATTTTTTCTGGGAATTGTTTTTGAGATCGAGTGATTTTTTGTCTAGTTTAATATGGAATGAATACTCGGATAAGTATTTCGTGTAACAGAAATCGATAGAATACTGTTTTGAATTGAATGAAATATCGTTTTACTAGAAGTAATAATGTTTTTGCATTCGTTATTTGTTTGTTTGCCAATGATTTGAATTCGTTTGAAGACTTTTATTTTCGAAAACATTTACATTGAATTTTTAAGAAACATTGAAACTTATATCGAGAACACAGTGTACACACACATATTATTTTCTCATTAAATATCTCATAATCTAGACCGGTAACGTGCTAGGTATCCATAGTTCATTAGCTATTCATGTAATCGCTCTAACCAGTGTTTTGTGCCAGCTTGTCAGAAGTATTCAATAATTCAATTCAGCAAAAATATATTTCATTGATTGATTCCATCATCGAGATACTCCTGTCAAGGTATTTCGAGTCTCGAAAAAAGGGATATCCCCATTGGAAAGTTGTTCCGCGATTACGATGTGGAACAAAACTATGGAGAAAATATTGAACCCACAGCTTTTATTTCTAAAAAAAAGTCTATCATTACGAATTAGCACACACTTCTTAATTATATTCTTAACGCTAAGCAAATCTGATTTTCACAATTAAAACTTAAATAATAGATAATAACGGAGAAAAAATATAAATCCATTGTCAGCAGTCTATTGCTGATAATTCAATGAAACTTCACATCCTCGTGTCTATTAAAAACGCTGAACAAGTACATTAAATGCAATTGAATCGGAAATAAGCTTCATTGACTACAGAAGTAGACTTGTATTATTCTATTTAATGTCACTTTGAAAATGCTTAGAACACTCGTACTGGTCGAGCCTTCAACTTCAAGACAGAATGTACCGATTAACTTTAACGGTCTACTGCCACTACATCACATGTAAGGGCCATTAAAAATCTTTTATAGACTGCGAAAAACTCAAGTCACTGATCTTAGGCTGTTAAGTTACATGTACATATGTGTATGTATTTAAAAATATCAACATCAATTAAACCACACGCGATTAATGTGAATGAACAGTTTGAAAATCAGATGATTTACTATTTACGCAAATCCATTTAAAATTAGTTCATTGCAATCATTAAATCGTGACATTATCATAGCTGGTGTGGAGACAATAAAACATTGGCTATGACGTTTGATTTGATAAGAATTGGATGTAGATTTTTTTAATGTTATAAGGGTGGCTGGTTGGTTTGAAATGGAATTTTTTTTAGTGTATTTGATGTTTTAAAATTACTTTAAAGAAATTCATTTTTAAATATGATGAAATTGGAATTTAATAAAATAAAATTATAAGAAATAATTTGGATTCCTCTTCCTATTTTCGGCTTTGTCCTGTTAGGAATGATGCCCCTATAAACGTCGTAGGTGAATATCAGTATGATAAAAAGCCTTTATGGTTTACGATTTTCATCGTAGCACGAATCACGAAGGAAAAGATGTCAGCATCTTCGATAAAAACCTTCGATGTTCGTGGTATGTTCAACAACGTTCATCGGGAGGAAACACGAAGGTGGACTTAACACTGAATAAAATCACATAAAACTCGACATACCTTAATCTATCTTTGCTAACCGCACAAAACGTATGTATACACATATGTAGATGATAACCAAAAAAATTGACGCCAAGTCGACACTTTGGCCAGGCCGGAATCAAATAGATTTCACACCTTTCTTCAAACAAACTACCAAATTTCAATATTTAAACACTTATGCACTTGCACATTTTCAATATAACAATAAATTTGCGTGGAAACCATACAGAATCACATTTTTTCACAACGCACTGTTTTCGTCGTTTCCCGATCGCGGATTTACACAGAACTGTCAAAATATCGAGGACATGATCCAACATGGGATTAATTAATCGGATTGAATTCAACTCTCTTTCAATCAAACTCCGTTTTAGGTCAAGGAAATACATGACATTGTGCCCCCCGCCAAGATGTTCTTGTTATTTTGATTTAAATTATTGTTGTGAAGGAATATTGTAAAGGATTTTAAGGAGGTTTTAGATATTAACGATACATTAGACGAATTATGTAATGTAGACGAAAAATCGACTCATGAATCAGAGAGGATCTATATAAGGCTGCAGATAAGTATTAGTTTGTTTTAACCAATTTTCAATTAGATTTTGGCAATTCGGTAAATAAAAGCAGTTTAAGACGAAGAGAACCCATTCATTCGGAAAAGTGAGACGATACATGAAAAACAATCAATATGAAAATTATGATGCATTGAGATATAAAAATTTCAAAAAGCATAGAAGCGAAAAACACGATGGCGGGCACAAAGGATTCAATGATAAACAAAATGGAATACAAACAACATTCGTAGTTTTATTGACTGCAAGCAAATTAGTACAGATAAATACAAAAATTAATTTCTAAAATTAACGATTTTATCGATCGATGTCTGACTGGTAAATAAAGATAATTTTCGTTTTTCTTCAGTGTGTTTTCTTCTCGTGTGTTTCATTTTTGTGTTTTTGTATGTTTTTCTTCAATGTTTGACTCATGCTACCGTCAATTTGCCCTCTCAAGTCGAGTTTCACCTCGATCCTATTTGATTCATTAGTAGGTTATTGCAAAGGATCGTCTAGATTTCACGTCTAATCGAACATTGTAACTTAGGATTTGTTGTAAAAAAATGACATTCCAGTGAAAATAGTTTAAAAATTTATATTATATTATAATTTATTTATAATTTCTATTATATATTTCTATTATAATTTAAGCCAAAATAGCAAGAAAACCTCATAAAGGGTGCAAAAACATTTATTTTAGCGATCTACAATGGACATTGATTACAACAGATATCGTAATTTTTATTGTCCTAATCTATTTACGTATATCTTTTCTCCTGCATATTTTAGCATATTTTATTTGCATATTTTAGTTGTTTTAATTGCATGTTGAACAGCTTATTTTAGTTATTTTTTGCGAATTTTTAGTTATTCGTCGTGCATAATTATTCGAGTTATGGTAACGAATCAATATTTTTTCGCGCCTTAATTGATAAATTTCCTAACTTGTCGTTGAATAGTTTAATTCATAAAATCATTATGCATTCTTTAAATAAATCGGTGCTGACAATCAGACAACAACAAACAATAGAAATCACTTGAAGCAATTTGCTGTCTTCATTTCAGTAGCCTTGTACACACTTATGAGTTCTACTTGTCACACTCGAAATTTCACTGTGTATCTTTTCATGACTTTGATGGGCTGTGACAATAGTGAAATAAATAAAACACTAATAATTGAAGTCTTAACAACGAACGAGATGTTCTCTATCATCGTTCTTCTGAATCATTTTGTTAAACGGCAAAATTAATTGAGAAATTGAAGCGCGATGATATGCGGCATGCGATACGATACATTCAATTGCATTTATTTCGATTTAAATTGAAGAGTATGTAAACAAATGCATATGATATGACGACCACAGAAAGTTGATAATTTTTTATTTTCGAAAAAAAAATGGTAAAATTTTTTTTATTGTAGGCAAGAAGAATTCGACGTAAACATATATTATCGTTTGTTCACTTCCGATCGTCAGATGGTTGGTCTTGATCTTCGTTAACACCGAGAGGTATTAATAATTCAATCTTAACCAAAACTGATAAGAAAGGTCATCATATTTTCGTATATGTGGCAATTAGATTTGTGTTACATGTTCTACCATGCATATAATTTGAATTATCTGATGAGCAATATGAATAGAAATTGTGGCAATGAGAAGAGTTGTGCTGGTATGTTAATGAAGCATATAGGTAACAACAATGGGGACCTAGATGGTCAATATTATTGCACAATATGGAGTATTGAAATATGAATTATTTAAGAAATCATCGGGAATTCTTGCGTGTCCTATCACAGCCAACTAGATCAGTCTGGTCTTGGGCATTTAGACATATGATTTCTTCGTACTATGGCGACATATCACACAAAAATCGATTGGAAGGTAAGATTCCGTGTAGAAATCATTCAAAATAGTTCATTTCATCTGGAATCATTGATAGACTAAGCTCTGTTAAACACATAAGACGAAAACTATCGCAAATGCTATATTGATCACCGCTCGACACGATGATATTAATGAGGGGTGAAGGCCAAAGAAAACAAAACAGCAGCAGGTTGCTCCAACTCCTAATCAGAATGGTAATTGATTTTTACAAAGTTATTACAAAGTAGTGGTTGGCCCGACCTTGGCGCGGAGAATCTTTTCCCTAACAGCCTTCACCATTCCGTTCTTACTCTTGATTTACTCACTGCAGTGCAGATTCTAATATCTTTCAAACTTACACTAATACTATTGTATACGATTTCCGTAATGCTGATTATGATAGCATTTACCATTCTCTTGACAATATCAATTGGACAGATACGCTTGCATCTCAATCTCTTGACGACAATGTAAATTCATTCTACAATATACTTTGTGAAGCGGTCAAAAGGTATGTCCCTAAAATTAGGAGAAAGCATAAACTTTCTGAGCCTTGGCTTGATAAGACTCTCAGACATATGAAAAATCAAGTTTTACAAATCAATAAAAAATAATGTCGACTCTAGCCATCGTATTAAAGAAGAATACAATGCAGTGGTCAAAGAATTCCATGAAAAGTCTCGCGAAGCATATGACAGATTTATTAAAACTACCGGTGAGAATATAATCCACAATTCCAAAAACTTGTTTGAGTTTGTAAATACGAAGCGGAAAACAACTGGATATCAGTCTTATAACTTTTAACACTCAAGCGTCAATGTCTTCTTCTCCTCAAAAAATTTGCAACTTTTTCGCAGACAGCTTTCAAGACGTTTTTTTTTATTCATTAACCAAGCAAGGTACAAGTTACATAAACAATACAAAGCAAAATAGACAATCGAAAACTTAATATGAGTATGTAAAAGTAATACGAAAAAAAAATTAAATAAATCAAATAATTAACAAACAAATCAATAATAATAAATAAATAACGAATATATAAAACATTGACAAATAGCTTAACATAAGCAGTTGCGGATGGCTTGGAAAAGGGAAGATTTGAAGGATAATTTTGAGACCGTTGGGGAATACAGATTACTTATGCTATTGAATATCCTGCAGCATCTATTAATCGGCTCATTAGCTGCGTAAGTAGTGGAATGTGGATATTCCTTAAGCAAACTAGAGGACCTGGTGCTCCTTACAGGGTTATTTAATACCATTTTATTATTGAGGAAATCAACTCTAATGACGTCAAATGTGAAGCAGGCCGAAATCATCTTTCTTCTGGATGCAAGTGGCAATAAGTTTAGGTGACCCAGTCGAAACTCATAAGGAGGAAGGGCGCTAAAATCGTAAGGGTTGTATAGATCTCTCAGTGCGAAAAGTAAGAATTGCTTTTGTATGGACTCGAGTCTGTTACTGTGGGTCTCAAAAGCCGGATTCCAGCAAATGGAAGCATATTCGAGAATGGGGCGTACAAGTGAGATGTATAAGGATCTAGTGACCCACAGGTTACGAAATTCCTTCGCACGCCTTTTGATAAAGCCTAACTGTTTGTTTGCACGGGAAAGCATTTTATCATAATGCAAGGTGAAGCGGAGTCTCTTATCCAAGATAACACCAAGGTCAACAACGTTTTCAACTCGAGGTAAGAAATTATTGCCGAGGAAGTACGTATTGTGTGAGACGGTGTATTTTCGGGAAAAACTTATAACTTGGCACTTAGAAATCTTGAGAGAGAGCTTGTTTTCATTGCACCAATGATCAAGTGAATCAAGTTTAGATTGGAGAAAGAGTGCATCAGATTTAGATTTAATGATGTGATAGACTTTGAGATCGTCGGCATAAAGTAAATGAGGTATATTTGCTAGGACGTCAGATAGGTCAGAAATGAATATATTAAAAAAAAGTGGGCCAAGATGACTACCTTGTGGTACATCAGAGCTAGCAGAGATACTTTTCGATAAGAGTCCTTGAAATTTTACACAGCACGTCTGAGATTAGGACTGTCAAATTTGTGGTAGTTGAGCGACCTTTTCTAAAACCATGTTGTTGCTCGTTCAGACGGGAGTCAACAAGTGGAGAAAGTATATCGATCACAATCTTTTCTTTAATTCAGCTAGTACTTCATCATCCTGTCATTCCTCAAGAGTAACTTAATCAATTTTTGCTGAGGCTATAACCATTTCTAGAGATGATATTTCTAAAGCTTTCTTGGAGCTTCATAGTAACAAAGGCCCTTCTTCTTCCAACGTTTCTTATTAAATGTGTCGTACAGTTAATCTCTCCTCTCCATATTTTATACATCTTTTTTTCTGGGTTCTTTCCATCGCATTGTACATCTTCCTACGTGACACCAATATTCAAAAATGGCAATAGAAGATCAATTCAAAATTATTGAGGTGTTACCATTTTATCTACCATCCTTAAACTGTTGGAAAAAATCGTATTTGGTAAACTATCTCCTCTGGTCGATCCTCGACTTAACGGACACTAGCATGGTTTAAGAAAAGGTCGTTCTACTACTACCAACCTAATGGTGTTGGTTTCCCATGTTCATTACAAAAGGGAGAAAGGTGATCAAATTGATGCAGTCTACACTGACTTCAGCAAAGCGTTTGACAGTGTTGATCACTCCATTTTGATTTCCAAGCTGCAGCAATTCGGAATTGCCAGATCTCTACTAAGATGGCTTACTTCTTACCTCCACAACCGCTCACAACATGTGAAATTTCAAGGGCTTATCTCTAAAAAATATCATGTCAATTTAGGTGTACCTCAAGGTAGCCATCTTGGCCCTTTGCTTTTTAACATGTTTATATCAGACTTGTCAGAGGTTTAATCTGATGTACCTCATCTACTCTATGCGGACGACCTGAAAATTTAGTATACTATAAAGTCGTGAAAACTTTTAAAATGAAAACTTTTTTCAATAAAAACTAATTTCCGTCGAACATTGGTGCAGCGTGAACAACCTACCTCTCAATATCGCAAAATGTCCTGTGATTACCTTTTCTCGAAAAATTACGCTCGTACATTATACGTACCTATTAAGCAATACGGCGCTTCGTAGGGTCGACGATATAATAGATATCGGTGTGGTGCTGGATGAAAAGCTCTGCTTTAATTTGCATTATGACAAAATTATTTCTCAAACAACGACTTGGCTTCATCAAGAAAGAAAGTTACACAGGTTACAAAATCACTATACACCGCACTCGTTTACCCTCTTCTTGAGTATGCTTACATTATCTGGAACCCGGTTTTCAAAATTCACAGCCAGAGATTTCAATCTATTCAAAAGCAATTCTTGATATTCGCTCTTAGAGGTCTTTCCAATCCTTATGATTTTTTGCAATTTACTGTCATAGAAATCTCGCCTTAGACCTCTAAGCTTGTCACCTCTTGCATCTAGAAGATTAATATTATCTGCCTGCTTCAGTTTCGATGTCATTAAAGACGCTGTTAATGTCGACTACAGGAAAGATTTGTGCCCTTGAGAGTGACTAAATCCCGACGAATGCTAGTTGAATATGATCATAGCACGGCATATGCTGACAACGAGCCAATAAATAGATGCTGCAAAATATTCAACAGTATAAGCCAACACTTTTCCCTCACGAAATCCAAAGCGTCCTTTAAAAACAGAGTTACCAAGTTCTAGGCCATTAGACTTCTCTAGTCTAATGGCCTAGTATCCTCTAATGACTTATCACTAATTAATTTTATAATTAATTAATTAATTCTTTAATTTCGTTTTGTGTGCTCAATATTGTGCCCTACATGTGATTTAGCTGTTATGTATTTATTGTATTCATTTGTATTTTATGCCTGCTTTCAAATCTGTTTTTAAACCTGCTTTTAAATTTGTTTAGGTTTTTTTTTAGTTTTAAGTGTATTTTAGTTCTATGTAATATTATACCTTGCTTGGTGAAATAAGCAAATAAATGAAATTGGCTGAGCCAACATAATGCTTAAACTATTCATTTGCAAAAAGAGAAATATCTGGAGAAATATCTGCTAAAAAAGAAATGTCTGGAGTCCCACGTTGGGGTCTATTTGGTGCGACTGACTAAGCTCTGCCGAACTGTTGTGAGTGCAGTATAAATTATTTTAGAAACGAACTGGAACTTTCGGCCCAAACGCCCACGATCAGAATGAGCTGGGTTAAAGCACGCAAGACAGTAAAAAATCCAAATTCCAAATTCCCATATCTGAATTAAACACGGATTTCCTATAAACTAGCCGCAAGGATCATATTTTTTCGAGGGTTGGACAAAATATTGAATGACTGGAAAAGTTTTCCAACACAACATAACATATCACCAGCGGTCAGAATTGCCCAAAATTCAGTCATGTCATAAATAACGTTGGCATCACCGGGTCGAAAATGTCGAGAGATAATAAAAGGCATTTTTTTGTAGAGTGTATTGAGTAATATCGCTCTTTATGGTATATCAACTACAGTACTGCAACTGAAATAAAAAACGAGAGCAATATGTACGCTTGCTTTACAAATGCCGACAATATTATCCATATAACGATAGAACGAAGAATTAGCGAAAAATGAAGAATTCACAACTGAAATGAATTAAAAATTCTTTAGAAAGAGGTAGTGAAGTAATTGGTGTAGTAGAACAAAATTTTGGGAACACGAAAACTTCAATAATTTTATTATTGATTATACAAATTTAAATTTTTTTACAGTGCAAGTGCAGTAAAAAACAATGTTGTATTTTCATCGGAAAATAAAGCCGAATTTGCATCCTTCACTTCTTGATCAATTTTTCATCCTGCGAAGTTACTTTTTCAATTTTGGCAAAAGATATAAATCGCTTGAAGCCAGATAAGTGCTATTGGGTGGGTCACCTTATATAGGCCATCGAACACAAAACGGTTCTTGTGAATATGTGCATTTTCGTGCAAAAGAAGGGCACATTTGGCTAATTTTCATCATATGTTTTCTTTGATGGCTTCTTTTAACCGCTTCAGAAGTAAAACGTAGTATTCTCCGGTCATAGGGATGCGTTTATTTTTAAGATCGATCAACTGGATCCTTTCTAATTTCCAAAAAATGGTCGCTATAACTTTTCCAGCAGACTGGGACACATTGAACTTATCATTTTTTGTGCCACTGCATAGGGACTTGTTTTGACTCAGGCTCATAATGATAAATCCAAGTCTCGTTTCCAGCAATGGTTAAACTCAATACTCCATCCTCGTCTTTTAGTACAGATGCCCATAAACGCGCGACAGCACTCCATGCACTGTTGTTTCTGCGGCGGCCCACCTTGCACTACCCTTGCCAAGATGATCATGCCAAGATGATCGTCAAAATATTTAAAATGGTTGAACCTGATACTCCCATCATTTCTGCGAGCTGTTTTGTTTTTAGTCCCGCATCTTCCAATATCACTTTTTTGGCTTTTTGAACAACTTCCGGAGTGGTCACTTGGATTAGTCGTCCTGGGCGTGAGTCGCCTTCAAATGAGTCGCTTCCTGGTTTAAAAAAGACTGTGCCTCTTGTAAATCATGGTTTTACCTGGACAAGAGTCTTCGTAAATCAGCGGTCGGGGAACTTTTTTAACCATTACCCCAAAATGTTTTTGCGTAAGTCGATATAACCCCCAGCCCTTGTTTTAAAAAGAAAAATATCAATGTAAATTTTAAATAAACATTATTTATTGCATTAATTTACATTTACATATTTATAAAAAAAGTTACATGAAAATAGTAAGTATGTAACAGACAAACAAAATAAAAGTAAATTGAAACAAACAAAAATTTATTGAAAACTTTCCCCCTTTAGGTTTAGGAAAAATGATGTTGCTTCATGTTTGATACAATTACTTCAAAATTGGGACTTTTTGATGTAAGAGCAATTTGAATACAGTCTTCGGCGTTTTATCGATTTCTGTTTTTCGTTTTTATGTGCATTAGAGTGGAAAGGCCTAGTTAACAAAGGTAGGTTGTTGCAAATGGTAGCAAATTTTTTACTGCCTCCTCGTGTGCAATTTTGAAAGCCTTTGCAGCATTTCACAACCAAAAAGACGACAGATTTGCTTTGGTCTCAAATTGAATACGTGCTTCAATATTGGATTGAAGCTGAGGAATTGCGTCTGCCAAACCTGAAGGTTCTTCTGGTATGTTAGTAATGTCACATTTAAAAGGATCTACAACCCAAGTCACAGTATGTACATCAAGATCTGGAAAGTAGTCAGAGAACCGCTCTCTGATTTTGGTAAGATGTTTTATAACTGTATCCTTGATGTCATCAAAAGTAATATTTTCACAGTCTTCCAAAAACAAAGCTAACTTTGAAAAAGAAGCTATCTTGTTCTGTTCTGCTTTATATCTCCAATATTGAAGCTTTAATCCAAACGCTGATAGTATTTCTCTGGCTGATTCAAGTTCAGTTTTAAGAGCCTTTGTCTTCTATTTGTGTAAAACCATAATTAAGGAATTCTTCTTGGTACGTTCTTTTCCTATTTGCTGCCATCTGAAGGATGACAGAATCAGTGGTTGAAAAACACTTACATTAAATTAAATTTTCAAATCGCGCTTACCTTGATAGTTGAAATTTATGATGAAATGATGTGTCTCGTCAGTAATCTGCACACAATCTAACGATGCGTTGGAGACCCGTGCATAACTGACCGTTGAGTGCAAAGTTTAAACATTACAACGTACGCAGTGCCTCTAGTTATTGATGCAAGAAACACCGTAACGCAAGCACGCACACACATACACAACGCGTGTCTCTTGCTTATCACGCACACACCAAACGAAAAACGTGAGTTCAACCCGAATTAGCGGCCCGGCCAATATATCGCGCTGAATTGGTTAAGTTTGTAAACATACTAACACGTTTATGAAATAGCAATGGAAATATTAGAAAAATTTCCCTATAACCGGAAAAAAATTTCATTTTTACCCCATTTGGGGTAATTTACCCCGGATCCCCGACCGCTGTCGTAAATGGATGCCATTTTTTTCATTATAGTTTGAGTGAGCCGACTTTTCTTGTTTGGTGAGGAACTTCATAACAGCGCGATACTCAATTTAATCGATAGATCGACAATAGATCAAAAATTAAAGGCCCGATTAAAATGAAACTTGCTATTTATACTTATAACGAGTTGGCCCTGCGAACTTTGTAAATCAATAATAGTTGTTTCAACTTATAAGCGGAATTAAATTCAGTTTTTTATTGAGATCAAAATGAATTAAGTTCAGTAAATGTACATAAATCAAAATGAAAACTATTTTAATTAAATTGAAATGAATGTAATTTACGTGGCAGCAAGGTATTTGCTTTATTGAAGCGAATTGAAGTTATTCACGCAGCATCGTTGCACTACTTTCAGTTTAACTATTTGCTGGATGGATTGCATTCGTATCGATCAGCTTCATTGAAGCACCTTGTGGTATTCTTGCGTGACAAAGATTATCACATTGTTGACCTGTACGATAAGCTCAATGATTTCTCATTGCCAATGCTCTTTGCTCTGGTGTTTGTGAAGCACGAAGGGACATCCTCAACGGATATCATTATAACGCATTCTAGCAGCATGCATGATTCAAACATTCTCAGCAATGCAAATGTAACGTTTGAAAGCGGTTTCCCAAAAAGAGCAGCATTTACCTATGAACGTTACTTGCAAAAATAAGGGGAAAAGAACTTTCGAGCATATATCGGCTTGAGTAATGTTTGCTATATAAAACGGAAAGATGAAAATTTCAGAGCATTTCAAATCATCACAGGTAAGTTAAATGCATAGGATAGATACTATAGTCCAAGCAGCAGCACAAATTCACCCTAGTGAAATGTCATGCGAGAATACGCTGTTGATATTTCCAATGAGCGTCGCAATCATTCACCAAGCACATTCTGAGTCATGCAAAAGTATGATCGGCCGCCGGTCCAAGCTTCAATTCGCATTCCCCAAAGATGACGGGAATGCAAAAATACAATGTCGGGCTTTCTAAAAAGTTCGTTTTATAAAGGTTTAAAGCTGGAAGCTCAAAGTTCCCCTTGTATATACCTTGCCAGCTTAAAACATCCCCAATGTTAAAAAGAAATGAACCAGGCATGGATCTGTAATGCTTCCGTGAATAATACAAAATGCCTACGGAGAGTATGTTTACGGATCACTTTTCCGGTTGGATAATAACGTGGTGATCTTGTCGTGCGATTTCTTGTTCATCTGCAGTGGATTCATTCGCAATATTCCGAAGTCTAATTGCATTATGGCTTTGTAGTGAAAGAATAGATCTTTCTTACCGCGGAATTGTAAATAACACTGGAAAATTGAGGCGCACGTCTCCACAGCTAACTCAATGGCATTGTATACGGATTTAAATTTTTCCAATGGTTTTATAGTTATTCTACTATTTGGGAGCAGTCAAATCCAACCAATCAAAGATCATAAAAATCGGTCCAGCCGCTCTTGAGTTATAAATGATGTAACTAACCCAACTTTGTTCTATATACAGTACCGTGCAAAACATTAGCAGCGCATGGTGTGAGATAATGTAAAATGCAAAAAAAAAAAATTGAAGAAACTCTTTATTTTCAGATTTTTTTCTCGTTATTTTTTTCAAGTACAGTAAGGTTAAATAAATAATTTTTTTTTATAACCAAAGCTATAATTTTTTTCAAAATTCAATATTCCATTAATTTTACGCACGTGCGAAACAATAGTAACGTTCAATATTTTTTTAAATATTTTATTAAATATTTTTAATATTTTGTGTAGTATCCATTACGTTTAATGAATTCAGCGCAACGGTTCGACCTAGATTTGATTAATCTGTCAATTGTGAGAGGGGAAATACTTTCCCATTCACTTTTAAGGACTTCATTAATGACGCCTTAGTACCAAATTTTGGATGGTTATCCTGTTGAAACACCCATCGAAGTGGCATTTCTTCCTCAGCCTGTGGTAACATAATCGTCTTTAGAATATTTTATATTTGAAACGATCCATTATACCGTTGATTTCATAAAGAGGACCAACTCCACTAGTTGAAAAGCAACCCCACATCATAACGCTGCCCCATCTGTGTTTGACTGTAGGTATGCAAAGTCATCGGTCAAGTCGTTTTACTTTTGGTCTTCGAACAAAACGAATTCCATCGCAAATGAACAGGTTAAATTTGCTCGCATCACTAAACCGAACAGTTATCCACTTTGCAATCGACCAATTAATGTGATCCAAAGCAAATTTTAATCTCAAAAATCGATGTCTCATAATACCATAGGCCATGAAATAAGCTGGTAAATTTACCTGTTTTTGGCATGTCTCTTTGTCAATAAAGGCTTTTTTTCAGGACGATAGCCACGTAAACTACTCTGTATAGCTCGCTTTCGTACAGTGCTGGGATCAACTGCTAGATTGTGTGAATGGGTCATTCCTGATTATGGAAAGTATTTTCCGATCTTCCCTTTCTGTTGTCGACCACCTGTATGTATCGTCTCTGTGTTCCCTGTTTCCCAAAATTTCGCAAGTATTTTTACTTAAGATTGATCTGTTAATGTCATATTTCTTTGCAACGCTGAATTGCGTATTTCCAGCCTGTACTTCTTGAACTAGTTTTAATTTAAACTCACTACTATATTTCGTTGGTGCCATATTTTAAACGATTTGCAAAATCTGACCAATTACTTACGAGCGGTACCAAACTAAACTAATTTGGTTAATTATCACTGCGGACTACCATGTAAACCTAACAAATTTGAGCCAACTTATAATGATCGTTATTTAAGCAAAGTTGACACAAGCGTTGCTGTTGTTTTGCACGCGCGCAAAATGAATGGAGTATAACATTTTGAAAAAAATTATAGTTCTGGTAGTAGGAAAACATTTCTTTCGTTTTTATTTACTTAACCTCACTTTACTTGACAAGAATAAAGGAAAAGTAAATCTGAAAATAAATAGTTTCTTCCATTTTTTTGCATATTCATTATCTACCCTAATCAATGACCTACCTACTCTCTCCGCGAACTTAACGACCAAAAATCGTACCAGAATGTCTTCGCGATTTAATTTCTAGTGCTTTCTAATTATTTGTGCACACTAGTTTATTGTCTCTGTGTTATTTTTTTCATTTCTGTCCTTTTCTCGTAAAAGATAACAAAAAAAAAGAGAAAAACACATTAAAAAAAACGTTCAATGATTTCATACTCGTAATAAACAAAACCAACATTGACTGGCACAATCATGTCTGAAATCACGTGAAAAGAATACACCAGATAACATTTTTTTCTATAAAAATCATTAACATACAATCAACATACCTTATCAGTCTTGAAAAACAGCAGTAAAGATGTTAGTAAACATTTGACATTAGTATCTAATGAAAAGTTTAACGTTATACTTATTTTGGAGCTCAATTTCAGTTGACAACGGGAAAATACTTGCTTATGCTACTCTCATCCAAATTATATTTAACAAAAACTTTGATGTATGAGATAGTAGTTCGTTTTCATTAGGATTATATTGAATACTTAAAATTAACTGTAACCACTTTCGAAAAAAAAACTAGTTACATCCACGCAATTCTCAATTAGCAACTGCGTACGAATACAGTCGACAACTTAATTTTGACACCAGATTGCTAGATAACCGTCTTTCTTAGCGAAAATGTAATAAAATCGAAAAGTCGGTTGTATCTAAATGAATCCAGTGCGCCAATTGGCTCGTTTACATAATTCTTTTTTTCTCTCAAATTTTTTACTTACATCCGCTCACAGATTATCACCCCGAATTGATTCTTCAACTAAATACGTCAGTCGAACAACCATAAAAATAAATCTATCTTATTTCGAAACTCAAGTGGAAGAAAGTGATTAATACATACATATGTTAATGGCATGTGCTAATGATATGTGTTTAATAAATTATTCATTGAGCAATCGAAAGGGTGAATTAACTTCGCTGTTAGTTCAAATCCATACGTAATTTGATTGAGTATGATGTTAACGAACGTAAGTTTTGATTGTTGTGAAAGTATTTTTAGAAAAAAAAGCTTGATATCGATTAGGGTTGACGTCAAATTTCACAATACGAATTGTAAATTGATTTTGCCGAGTTATCTGAGAAATAAACTGGACTCTACCTAGTTTGAAGTGTGAAGGACTGTTTTGAAGGACTGTTTTGTATATGTTTTGGGAGTCACGTACGAATGTTGAATGAAATTGTAAGAAATTCAATTAATTCAATTGAGCTTCTTAAATGGTTATGTTGAGTAGTCGCTAAAACCGGATGCTTTGCTGTGTTCTAATACCAAAAGCAACAACACGTCATTGAACTCTTTCATATTGTGCACCAAAAGTAACAACACGTTATTGTGCACCTATTGCATTATATACCCCAATCAATTCATTTATTGAGGTCAAAACCTTCATCTTGAGATGTTAGTTATCCAATTAAAACTTGAATAGACATAAAAAACAAAAAGTAAAATTTTGATTCAAAGACATACGATCACCGTACTACTGATGGTAGTCTGTCAATGGTTTAAATTCTTTATCTATGGAAAACAATTACATAAAACGTACCTTAAAAATACTAGAACTGAAAAGTTCACAGAAAAAGCTAGAGATAAGAATCATTCACTATTGAAATTTTAAAAGCAATTAATTTCAACAGGTGGCCCAAAAGGGCAGTGGAGCCACTTGTAAAGGGGTCTGATGCCTGTCTGAGGGAGACAGCTAAGCGGGAATCGGAGGTAGAATCGTCGGAACTACCTCCGAGTTGGGTGGTTGCCTGGACCTCATGACTCTGGATGCAGAGCAGGAGGCCGAGGCGGCTTCTATGCCCGAGGGGAAGTACCTCGACTTAACCCTAATCAATTTATTAATAATGGTGAAGGTACTTCAAGTGTATCTTCGCCATCCCAAAGCAGCATCAGCTGCCCTGCTGCTCAGCTTGCCAACGACAGAGGAAGAGCTAATTCTTATCCAAGAACCATGGGTTGCTAACAACCGGGTTTGCGGGTTAAGCACCAATGGATACAGACTGCTAACACCTGACGGCTCATATAAGCCACGTGTCTGTATTCTTGTCAGGAAATCCATAAACGTCCTTGTACTACATAGCTTCTGTGACAAGGATAACATGGCTGCTGCAGTGGAATGCGATCAAAGATCATGCTGGTTTGTTTCTTGCTACATGGTACATGATCATGGCACTAGCCCTCCCTGCGACATTGTCAAGGAGATCGTGACTGAAGCCACGACAACTAGTGTGCCTCTGATTCTGGAAGCTGACTCTAACGATCATAATCAAGTATGGGGTAGCTCCAAAACAAATGGCGGAGGTGATGAACTTTTTGACTTCATCCTTGCCCACGACCTTTTCATCGCCAATACTGGTAGCGAACCGACCTTCCTCACCTCAAATTGCAGGGAGGTGCTTGACGTTACTCTGATCAGTAGGCGGCGCTCGTATCTCCTCCGTGACTTGAGGGTACTACAGGACTGTTCATTCTCTGATACATATCTTTCAACGTAGCTGGACGCAGGTCTGCGGAGCAGGTAGCCTTTATTAACAGAAAGAGGATGGACTGGAAGTTATTTAGTTCTCTGGGTCGATCCTCACTGCAAACTGTTCCTAGGAGCATTGATTGCTGCCATGAATCGGATCAGGTGGTTGACACCCTTATTAGTATTCTCAACTCCACGTTTAGGACAACATGTAAGCCACCTATAGCCAGGGGGAAGCCCAAACTTCCTTGGTGGAATATGGAGATCAGCATCCTGCGAAAAAAGTGTAGGAGGGAGTTCAATAGCTCAAAAAGATCTAATGACTAGTCGCTGTATAAAACGAAGCTTAAGGCGTTTAAGTATGCTGTCAGAAAGGCAAAGAGGGCCTCATGGAGGTCTTTCTGTGGAAACGTAGAGAGTCTCAGCTAGGCAAATCGTCTTTGTAAGATCTTAAGCACGACACCGAAGGTTATGGAGTGCATCATGAACCCTGAGGGCATTTGGACTAGTTCGAGCGCAGATACTCTAAACGTTCTTATGGACGCACAATTTCCGGGCAATTATTGCCCTCTAGAAGCGGTGCATCAAATGGAGCAAGCTTATAGTTTGATGCCGCCATTTATTATATCAAATTCTCAACTGAGGTGGGCTATTAGCTATGGTGTCCATGCGGCTGACATCCAGCAGTCGATGGAAGTATCGCTACCATGGTTCAGATAGATTTATAACGCTTCTCTAGGCTTCTCGTATGTTCCCACCAGCTGGCGGGAATCTAGAGTGGTGTTTATCTCTTAAGCAGGAAAAGTTACGCTGTTAAGCCGAAGAACTATCGTCCAATAAGTCTTAAATCCGTACTGCTTAAGATTTTGGAAAGGATCATTGATTACCATATTGAAAGATCAATCGATCCTATGTTGATCTCGCAGTCACAGCACGCTTATACCAAAGGTAAGTCTGTTGAGACTGCTCTTCACGTCCTTATTGAGCAAGTTGAGAAATCACTTGCTCTTAAGGAATATACGCTTACCGCCTTCTTGGACATCGAGGGTGGATGAAACAACGTAAATTTCAACGCAATTATTGAGGGACTCTCGGTGCTGCATGTGGATGAGCGGCTAATTGCTTTTATTGCACAGCTTCTCAAAACTAGAGTGGTAATATCTTCCCTGGGGAATGCCAGCGTAAGACGAGGAGTCAGTACGGGCACACCTCAGGGTGGAGTCCTCTCTCCCCTGTTGTGGAACATCACGGTGAATACTCTTCTAATGAGGCTGGACCGTGCCGGCTACAAAGTGATTGCTTATGTGGACGACATAGCTATAGCAGTGTCGGGAAAGTATTTATCTACGCTATTGGAGAGGCTAAATCACTCTCTTAACATACTTTGAATATGAATCCATGAAATCGAACAGAGTTGGGTCATGCGAGGTTCTTGGCCGAGGGAGTAAATCGCACCAGCGGTTGTTGACTACATCGCTCCGCAATGCATACTGGATTTGGAGTTCACAACTCGCATTCCTAGTAGGGATGAATGGTGTGATAGTATCACCATTGAAATTGGGGTTATCCATGTATACACTGACGGCTCAAAGCTAACGGCTCGTGTATACTCAGATGAGCTGAATTTTAAGCTGTCCTTCCATCTACCAGACCACTGCAGGGTCTTTCAGGCGGAGGCATCGGCTATTTATCAAGCAATCGACTGGCTTCTGTGTAATCAAATATTCGGGTCAATATTGGTATTTTCACGGATAGCCAAACGGCTATTAAATCCCTTGCTGGTCCTTGTACAGTGCCCATGATTGTGGCTGAATGCCGTGCTTCTCTTAAAGATATATCGAGACATACGGTTGTTCAATTGATTTGGGTACCTGGACATAGGGGTTTTCAGGGCAACTGTGAAGCCGATGAGCTAGCTCCTTCTCAATAAGTATACCGATGACATCGGTCAAATTGGCTACCAGGCAAAATATCTTGAAGACGCTAGGAAGTCCTGGGCAGATGAATCATCGTGTGCGATAACAAGGCAGTCCTGGGTATCCATGGATAAGCATTGCACCAGGCAGCTTCTAGACTTACGGGCCACTGCCTCATAGGGCGGCATGCGCAAAGATTGGGCGTAGAATTTAACGATTTCTGTCGGAGTTGCGGCTCTGAGGACGAGGAGGAATCCGTCCTCCATCTCGTATACCAGTGTCCGGCTTTGACAAGGAGAGGGTTGGCGGCACTTGGTGCACCCTTTCTTTCAAACCTGACCGAGCTGCCCCTGGCCAATTTAAAGGGGTAGTCCGGTTTTTTAATGTAAGCAGATGATTTCCTGAGTTCAGTGAGTAGAAGATAGTCACTAACTATTGTGGCATCACAACGGGCCTCTCTTGTGCCTATGTGCTTTGGCCGTCAGGCCTCTGGAGATCAGCAGTCACTTCAACCTACCTACTTACCTATTATTACTTAGGGTGTACTGGTCATAAGTAGTAGAAGTAGCTAGTGGTAGAATATACACTCAAGATCTGCACGAATCCTCTACTGGTCATCGAACATTAGTGTTTCTATCGGTTCTGATGCTCTACGGGTTTTTTAATTGTTGATTTGAAAGATTATTTTTTGTAATTTGTTTAGTTTAGTTACATTTTTATATTATACTTTATTAGCATGAATGAAATATATTTTTCTGGTATAATTTACAAAATAAAAGTATGTTGACTAACTAACCCGAAATTTATGACGCTCACGAGAGCTGTCCTCTACTTTTAACAACTAATAAAAAAAAATATAATTTTAATTAGCCGCAGAAATTGAGGTACGTTATCTCAAAAAATTATTCCTCATGCATATTTAGATAAGAATTAAATAAAAATGCTTAGAAATGGACCTTTCCCTGAGCTATATGATCAATTTGAATGATTTTGATTTGAACTGATGATGAAGAGACAAGAAAGTTTGAGTTGTCATCGCTTTGAAAATGAGTTTGATTTGTTGTTACATACAACACAATCCAGAACTAGTACAAAAGCTACTGTATGACACACTTCAACACCAAAAATACAAACTGCAATAGCCATTTGAAAAATATTGAATTGCTTATTGGTTCGGTCAAAATAATCGCATACATTTATATGTGCAATTGCATAAGATACAAAATTAGAATGCCCGTTTGGTTAAATGCGATAGTACCTGTATCACAATGAGACAGTATGCTGCAAATAATAGTGTTAAAAGGAAGCCAATCAAATAGAGGTCTGAGAAGAAAAAACAGAAAACAAAACAATATAGACATATAACATGGTATCTTCAAAAAGCAGCACTCAGAGCTTCTGTTTCATGATATGCATATACATGGATGTGTACTTCTTCTGGCCCATACATACATACATTCAAATAAATGTATGCATGGATGAGAACACAGCCCGAAGAAATAAGAAGATGACCACACGTGACCTGCAAGTATCCCCATTGACGTCAATCGTCGCCAATCTTATGGTTTTATTATTCGCCAGTGTATCATCAGCTTCAGCATGTGTGCGAAATGTAATACATACCACACTACTGGAAACCAAAAATAGATTTGTTAACTTCTCATAAAGAAATTTAAACTGGCATAGGTTTTTTTATTGGGATTGTTATAGTATATTTACAAATATATTTATAAATATATTTACAAGTATATTTACAAATAAATAATATCGATAGGATGATTCTGCTGCGTTTGAATTTCATTGAAATGATTATGAAGCCGGTAGGAATATGATTTTATAGATGGAAATATTCTACCAAGTGTTATTTATTTGACATTAATTGATATTTCGATGATATTTTAAACAATAGGCAAATATTAAAAGACCTCCTGGTTTCTGATGACAAATTCAATGAGATTCTATTAGTACATTTTACAACGGTTTTTTCCATAGCTTTAGGAAAACTAGAAGAATTTATGAAACACGACAGCTACTTAGTTTTCAAATGTTTAAAATAGCAGTAATAAAAATAAGCCTGCCACTGCAATAAGAATAGTTTTACCCATGAGAAACCAAAAAAAAATTTAATCTATAACTACCATGCTGTAGTGATTGCACTAAAATAAGTACTCATATCACGTGGCGGCATGAGCGTTTAAGTATTGTCACTACCCTTAATCATGGCCAACGTCGAGACTCGGGGGGTAAAAAAAAATCCAATATCTTTCTCTTTGAAGCCAATCATCCTTGTACGCGGACGCAATTGTTACTACAGTATTCTCATATAGTTTAATTTGCTACTATATTGCCTTTTGAAATATAAGCAAATAATTTTATGAAACTGTAATTAATTTCATTCCTTTGCTTCTCAATTCCGAATAGAAGAAGAAACACTAAAAAATTGGTATGAGGCTTTTTATCGCAATAGTTTAATTGCCTAACTGCTCAGCTAAAGCTTTTTGGGTAAAAAATTACTTATGTGATGGGAGATAATTCACAGAAAACCAGGGAATAGATTTCGCTATAAAACTGGCAAAATAAGAAGAAGAGCCAAAACTAACGACTCCATTCTTATTTTTCCTAAGCATTTTTATTTTTCCAAGCAATCACAGATAGTGGGACTATATCCGGCAGCAGAGCAATCACAGCCGCCAGAGCAACCACAGTGAGCAAAGCAATCGCAGCTGTGATAAAAGTCACTGGTATTGTAAATCTTCTTTGCTCTGCACTCTATGACCACAGCTCAGAAGTAAGATCAGTTAAATACATCTCTAGTGAATAAATAGTGCTAAGGTCTTCAGTACAACAAATAATAAAAGAATAAATCACAAATTGAAATTTTTGATATTTTATCGGTCAATAATAGGTACTATATAACAATTTTGACACTTTATTTTTCGCGGTAGATGGTTTATTGATTTTCTGAAGGAGGCCAACTAACATAATATAAAATATGTGAAAAAAATTTTTATGGTAAGATTTTTTTAAAGAGTTTTTTTAAAATTGTAGAAAAAAATTGTTGTGGTCTTTTTGGTTTGGAAATTTTTTTTAATAATACACCAGCAATTCATACAAAACGTAAAACTGAAAGGTAATGAAACGTACTTTAATAATGTTTTACATTTTTTTCATATAAAACAATTACTTTTTACGCAATTGATCCATGAACTTGAGAAAGACTGTTTTTTTCGCCAAAAAATTCCAAACAAATCAAGTTTATGATGTCAGGAAAAATAGAAATAGTGAAAAAAATTTTTTTTTAAATATCTGCATTAACTACAGTTTTTTGGTAAAATAAGCTATGTTGAAACAACAACTTACAAAGTTATAGTTATTTTTATAAAAGTACTAAGAATCCAATTTTTCACAAGAAAAACGAATTTTCATCTCTAAATATTTTTTTTTTATTGCCATCATTAAAACTATTATTATTATTTATTATTATTCAAAATATCACTAAAATCATTATTAAAATATGCATTTAGATAGATAAGGTATATTTTTTTATATTTTTCACAATTCTCTACTTATTTTTCATTTTCATTTTCAAATATTTATGCAAAACATTGCTTTTTGTGCTTTTATTCTTTAAATCATACATTTCATTTTAGATACAATATAATATTTTAAAAACAGTTACAGCTCTTTTTTGTCGGTTATATTTTTTTGCATATAATAATTTTATCACCCAATAATTTCAATAACAATAAATAATAATAATAATTTGAATGATGGCAGTAAAAAAAAACTCTAGCTCACCTGAACCGCTAGAAATACTAATGTTAGATGAACAGTAGAAGAATTGAGCAGATTTTGAGTGCATATTCTACCACACGTGCTCCAACCTGTTTCGAGTGCAAAATCAATTTGTTCTTAACAATGCATTTAAACTCAGAGGGTGGAAAGGATTTCAGAAATTTCAAGATTTAGGAAAACCAAACACTGCAAAACTTTGGAAGCAGCATGACATAACATAAACAAAGAAAATGCTTAGTGCCTGCAACGCATTACCAGCACTGCAACTAAAAGTTTCCCACCATTGCCTCACGTCAAAATCAAATAATTCTATCGATCTCGATTTTATCCGATGATTCCGTCGAAAGTTACAGGGATTGAAAGATATTTGGGATCAGCAAACGAAAGATGTTTGGGACCCAAAAATTCCTAGAATTTAGAAAATTTAAACATTGGTAACTTATTTTCATTGTGAATGTTCGCGCGATATGAATACTTAATGCAAGCATTCATTGGTACGAAAGTAGCGAAAAACGCCTCGCGCTGGCAATCCTTTGCTAGCATCAAAGCCAAAAATATACCACACCTACCTTACATTGAAGTCAACCTACTCTGCGAATTTCGTTTTTATCTGATGACTGCATTGGAAGTTATAGGAGTTCAAAGAAATTTAGTGCTACCAGTCGCAAAAGTTTTCAAATTTTCGAAAACTTAATATTTGTTGTTTATTGTCACTACAAGATCATTACCGTTTCAAAATTTTACGATAAAATCGCTTAGTAAAGACATTGCAAATAAATACAAAACCACCAATACCTGGCAACCCTATAATGGTTTTTCTACCAGATTGCATCTGAATAATGCCGATAATAAGCTCCATTTATCATATCAAATTCGTTTTGATTTCATGACTGCACTGGAAGTTATACGGCAAAAAGCTTTATTTTCCTGAGCGAATTTTCAAAACCTAAGACACCAAAATTACCATAGCTGGCAGCACTAACCGAATTTTTCAACCATATTTCTACCAGTAAGTAAGGTTCAGCTACTGTGTCAATTTCATGAAAATCTGGTAACTGAATCAGAATTCATAGGGCAAAAAGCAGGTTTTTTCTCTATAATTTTTCAAGATGGCACCACTGGCACAGAGCTGCCCGCATTTCCAAATCGCTTTTGTCAGACCTTGCCCTACTTAATACCAATACATTGTGCGAATTTCATTTGTATCTGATATTTGGGTCATGAGTTCTCGTGAACAGAAATTTTTAATGCATAAAATACAGGTGAATTGGAGGAGGGTTACCGTTCTTGTCTGATGTAAAATTTCAAAAGTTTTCCTTTGGTTGTATAGACAAAGCATAAGGTTTTTATATGAGTTGGGTTTCACTGTAAAAGAAAACAATTTTTCAGGAGGGTCGATGGATTGAAGGTTTTCACTTTCAATGCCTGCCGTAGCTGCAGGGTTGCCAGCACGTTCATAAAAACTACACGAATCTACAGCTTAGTAACAGCAATATGTTCTATAAGTTTCATAATGATCTGATAATCTGGTCAAAAGGTATCGCAATTCAAAATATTTCAAATTTTCCCATTCTCATTTTAGGCGCCTAGGGTTAAAAGCTTCAAAAAAATTATCATATTCTATTTGGAACACGTTCAATCGTTAGCATCTTGAACGGACACCTCTCTTGAACGGACGCAGACAGTGGCCGTAGAACAATTTATGTTAGCTAAAACCTCTCTTGAACGGACACCAAGAAGATGATGCAATCAATATTCGCAGCAAAGTCAATCCAAAAGTCAGCAAAAATGCTTCTGTGTGCATTTGTTGAAGTTTGCAGTTGCTTACAACCACGAACGAAACACGAAGCACATTGCTTCTCATATCAGTAGCTTAGTAAATTGCTCACGGTGTTGTGTTAACTAGTATACAGTGTAGTATTCGCGTTTTGTTAGCATAAAATGACGACGAAACGGAATCGGTTGACACTAAAAGAAAAAGTTGAAGTAATAAACGTTTACAAAAGACAAAAACTTAGTGTCCGCGAACTTTCATAAATGTTTAAAATCGGAAAAACTCAGGCTGCAGATATTTTAAAGAATCGTGGTAGTTTAGAAGAAAAATTTCACTCAAATTGTAACATCAATGAAAAGAGGAGTTTTTTAAAAGATGACGGGTTACAAATCGACGAAAGATGGTGTGAATGATTCCTCACAGCTAGAAACAAAGGATTTCCTTTGTCAGGTACAATGAATTTTATAGCTTACAGCGATTTCTCTGATTTTTCCTTTTTAGGACCAATAGTTCGCGATAAAGCAAAACAAATTGCTACGAATCTTGGCTTGGAAACCTTTTCTGCATCTGCAGGGTGGCTAGAACGGTTCCGTACTCGACACAATATTAGCTTTAAGGCAATTTCAAGATAAGCATCTAGCGTTAAGCCTGTCGATGTCGAATCATTTTTACAAAGGCTTCCATCGATTATTCAGGGCTATTCAGCCCGAGATATATACAATGCCGATGAACTAGCTGTACTGGCTGAAATAGGTAACGCACTTACACCAGGAATTTTAAACAATTCAAGCATCGAAACCTATTTCGGAATTGACAGTGAATTGTCTTGTGAAGATGTAGAGGAACATGGAGACGCCATCGAGGAATTACAAATTTCAGATGAGTTAGACGAAGAACCACTAGTTCCAGATGTTGGGACATATAACGATGCGATCAAAATTTTACATAAATTGCAAAATTTTGCAAGAAATCAAGGGGACTGTTATGCATACAATCTTTTGTCAAATTTAAAATCCCACTATCAAGATGTTGGAATTCGTAAAATGGTTCGTCAATCCACATTAAATGAGTTTTTTTCTCCAAAATAATTTATGTATATGTGCATACAAGTCCATGGCTGCTAATGTTTAATTTGCCTTTACATGTTTTTGTTGATTTTGAACTGCATTTTTTTTTTTGAAAGAAATAAATTTTTGTTACTTAGTTATAATAAATAAACACATTTGTATACAAAAGTAAACCGTTTTTTTCGAGGAATTAGCTGCTACTGAAAATTCCTTTTGAGCGGACACCCCTCTTTAAAGGACAATTTTTTCGGTCCCGTGGGTGTCCGCTTAAGAGAGATTTCACTGTATATATATATATATATATATATATATATATATATATATATATATATATATATATATATATATATATATATATATATATATATATATTTACATATATATATATATATATATATATATATATATATATATATATATATGTATATATATATATATATATATATATATATATATATATATATATAAATAGAGAAAAAGTGATTTTAATACTAATGTTCTTCTTCGAACATTAGTAAAAAGTATTAAGAGATGAAAATTCGTGTTATCCTGTGAAAAATTGAATTTTTAGTACTTTTATAAAAATAGCTATAACTTTGTAAGTTGTTGTATTTTTTCAACATAGCTTAAAATTTTACCAAAAAACTGAAGCTAGTGCAGATGTTTTTAAAAAATTTATTTTCAAGATTTCTATTTTTCCTGACATCATGAACTTGATTTTTTCGAAAAATTTTTGCGATAAAAATCAGTCTTTCTCAAGTTCATGGATCAATTGCGCAAAAAGTAATTATTTTATTACCTTTCTTTCTAATATTTTATTACCTTTCTTTTATTACCTTTTATTACGCTTTATTACTTTTCAGATGATATACTTTTTATATGAATTGGTGGTGTTTTATTAAGAAAAATTTCCAAATCAATAAGAGTCCAAACATTTTTTTTCCCAAATTTTTAAAAAATTCTTTAAACAAAAGTCTTAGCATAATCATTTTTTGCGTTTTTTTATTATGTTGGTTGACCTCCTTCAGAACCCCAATAAATCATTCACCGCGAAAAATAGCTGTTACATAATCTAATCAATTTTTCTCCATTGTCAAAATGATCACACCAACCGATATTTGTCCAAATTTATGTTCGCGTTGACACTACTACCAGTGTTCCCACTCCGAAAGTTTCAGCCGCATCAAATTTCGTCGAAAAGTGTATTAACATTCGTAAAAATGTACCAGAAAATGCACTTTAAAAAAAAAAAAAAGTGCATTTGGGTATATAAATAATAGTATAAAATAAAATAAAATAGAAATAATAAAATAAAAACTTAGCCTGAAGTTACTATACTTACTCATTAACACAGACTCTGAAAAATAAAAATATCACAAATTACGTCCGCTCTTTGTTTTAATCTGTATTTGCACACTAAATAAAATTATTATGAAAATTGCGAATCCACTCCAAATTTTCACGAAATTAATACGGGTTGCAGATTATTTTGATGGAAAATTGCTGTTTCGAATTCCCAAAAATATTTCTTTTGCTTACAAATAAAGCATATTTCTGTCAGCATGATGTCAATGTGATGAAGAATATGTCATACAAGTTTCTGAATTCGCGAAATTCATCTAAACTCTTTTCAACTCTAAACGGTTCAAATCATCACATATTAGATGTATTTCTTAGTTCAGAGTGTAAAGTAAATTGAACTTAGCACATGGCCGCATGATTTAAATTAATTTAATTTATTTTCCGGATGACCAAAAGTACCATTTTGCCATAATTCAGTGAGTTGTATTATTTTATTAAAAATATAAATTTCAAATAAAAATGTATCAAAATGATACAAATGTATCAGAAGTTGGAACTATGCTTACTACTTGGCATAATGTTTGATGGATGATTATTTCACCGAAAATATTGACGTAATTGATCCGGAAAATATATGACTTCCGTAAGATGAAATGCCGTAAGATACTACCTATAGCCTTATTTTTTTAAAATTGCTATTTGAAAAACACCCTATATCGGAAATAAAACCTGAATCGCTTGTCTGTTGCTGTTTGATCCTCTATAACAAGATAATTTCTTCAAACTATGGAGGTTTCATAGTTCAATTTCGTAAAATTTAAATGGTGCACAAAAAGCAAAATAATGTTAAAAGATTATCTCCTTTCGAAATACTATTTTACAGAAAAGTACTCAACTTAAGTACTCATTTTTGTTGCACTAATCTTCACAAACACTAAACTTATCCCCCTTTCAAAAGATTCTAAATGTAAACAAAAAATTTCCATGTTCTTAATACCGTTTATCAACTTTTTGCTCCCGATTTGATATGTCTTCAAAACATTTTACCAAAACAACTACTTCGATTAATTGCCTTCAACCTTTGAAACAAATTAGCAAAAAAAAAAAACGATGAAATCAACAGTGAGAATTATCTATGCTTGCACTTTGACTATCACATTGTTTTCTGTGTTGTTTTCAAACAATTGAGACAGCCTGATTAATTTTTTGACAGTTCCGTAAATAATTTTAATATTTCCTAGTTAATTTCATTGATGTTTTGCATGCAAGTAATCTGTATGGAAATCTGAAATATGATCATTATGTGAAAGTTGAAACAAGTTGTTAGAGCTTCTTTCACTCATACACACGCAATGATTCGCTCAAAACATATGTTGTAGGTTCTGAATCTCTTATCTCAGTAAAAAAAAACTTTAGAAGTAAGAATTTTTTTCTTTTTATCATAAATAAAATGTATCTCTTTTTATCATTAATAAAACGTTGCTTTATTTTCCTTTGGAAACCGTACGTTCTCACAATATGAGTGCTCCGTACGTTGTCATGAACAATGAAGCAGTAGGATTATGTTGCACCAAAAGGTTGACGAAACTTCCAAATTTGTTGCACAATATTTTTGTTCTTATGCTCAGTTGAGAAATGGCTAATGTCAGATTTGTGTCTTTTCTTATCATTTGCTCCTTTCAATACGTACTGTAGCCTTGTAAGTGATCGCCAGATTATGTTGCTATGATTCTCCCTTATAGGCCTAACAGCAAAAATATTTTCAAAACAAAATTTTACGTTTAAGAGTAATGGGGTATATATGTACATGTTTGTGGTTAGATCAAAGACATTTTTAACAAAAAAGGGTATAATAGCTATTGTCAAGGCAATAAAGACTTCCAAAAATCATTCAAAATAAAATTTCACGGCATATTTATCGAAACTGTAGCCATTTTGTACGGTATTAGAAATACATGTTTCGTTCCACTTCAATCATTCCACGCATTTCCCCAAAAAGTCATAAATAGTCTGATCGATTCCACAAAAACATCGCACAGGTACATACATTTCATTTAATCGAATCGATTTACTGCCATGCAATAAATTCTTTCCAATTTTCATAACATCCATATTTTACGTTCATTTCATAAACATTTGTGAATTTCGAAATGCAAACAAAAACAACAAATAAACTGCTTACAACCTACAAATTGAATCAAATCGATTGATAAATAGGAAAATCTATAAATTTCTTTCAAACGGAAGATTTGTTACATGGATTGCTCATAAAATTTAAACTTGATCGAGGCCATACAATTCGAGGATGACCATTACAAAGTTCATATGAATTATAAATGGATTTGATTTCGAGGAGCTTAAGTATCGGGCGGAATCATGCTGCTTAGTCTCAAACGATAAATTGTCGGGCGTTGAAGTTTACTTCAAATCCATTGATTTTCAATGAAATTTTGTTTCGAAGGTTTTAATATTGAGATGATACTAAACAGACGAATTTCAAATTCATTTCAGATGAAATATGATTGAATTTGAGTGTATGTAGTTTGATTTGTCCTTGATTATGTGATTGCTGTTGGATCGATGATGGGATCATGTATAACATTTAAATAATGTGATTTTTATTTCAGGATCAACCCTGAGTTTGCAAGGATAAAAATTATAATTATGCTACATATATGATATGATTCGATCGAACTACTACTAAGAATATTTTTTGAAGGCAATTATATGGTAGTGTTAACTACAGGGCGACATCAATGAGTGGTCCTCGATGATGGACCACTCATTGATGTCAATCTAAACGCCGAGAAATGCATACTGGAAATAACACCTACAGCTCACAGAATCATACCTTTGACTTTCCCCAAGATGTAATTTTACATCAAGTGAACTTTTATAATATTTCATATTATGGAGAAAAAGGAGGATGAGGTTAAGGTTATAGGCTGAGATGAGCCAATAACCCGTTTCCGTGAAATTCATTCATTCAGGAACCTCATACTTCAACTTAAATGTTTGGATCGAAAAAAACGGAAACCATCTGTCGTGGTCGGACTCTTGTTTTAGGTCCTGAAATGAGCGAACAAATAAAAATAAGATTATATGTACATACTGTTCAGAAGCGGAAATCCAACTGGAAGTTATGAATTTTGAGTGCCCTTCATTGCAGACAAGAAAACAAAGCCGCAAGCAATCAATTTCAAACCTGCCAATGAAAGATTGTATGCGATTCCCAAGTTTTTTTAAGGAAAAGTTGCAGTTTTTGACGAAGATATAATCGATTTTTTTTTTGTGTTTTGCAAAATTTGCATTCTTGAGCACATGACGGTAAACGGATATTTTGATGTATAAAATAGTTTATACATTAGTTTTTAAATCACAGCCCGTTCAGTGGGACATAGTTAATATACAAATGTGTGCAACTTCAAACTTTAAAAGAGTTTTTCCGTTTTTGCCGATGGAACCGATTCACATACACCTTCGTTAGAATGAAAGTAATTTCAATTTGTGGAACCTGTTGTAAATGAGAAATAATTTTTGTCAAGTTGAAAATGTTGGGCGAAAGTATTGATTTTTTTATGCAACTGTCACTTTGGTATTTAACGTTTTTGAGTTTAAAATGAACTAACAAGGCTGCAGAGCACCTCGCGCAGGCCCAAATAAGCAAGATATGGGCACTATTCATTCTCATCTAATAAAGTGGAAGCTTTCCACGACAAGAAAATCCTCCACAAGCCAGTACTGTGAACCCTCAAAAATTTAGAGTTATTCTTGGGTCCTCAAAATCATCCGGACCATCCACATTGAATGTCTTTTCAGCAGTAAAAATTATATTTTCCACTCCTAATTCTATTGAAAATGATTTCCAGCCAATTTTAGTCTAGCATTTATAGTGCGTTGGAGCCTTCATGAAATTTTTACATTTTACATTTTCTCATGCATTTAAAATTTCTTGGATTCCTTTTTTGTTCGAAAATCTATTATTTCAATGATTTTTGCAGAATTTAACCGATTTGGTGTGGTTGTTTGTATTCAAATCTTACAATTTGTCTTTGAAGCATTCCTAATTCCGTAAAGTATACCGAATTTGAAAACATTTCTTACAACCGTTTCAGATCAGTCTATTTTTATTGGTATTATGCCATCTATAATATATCTTAGTATCACGCAAATCACCGGAAGATGTCAATTCTGCAGATATTCTTTTCAATGAACATGCCTTGGAGGCATTCGACACCGCAACACCTGAAATTGAATTGCAACCTTCAACCCGAAAAACAACATACTCTTCATAAATTAAAATTTCAGTACTGGAAAAAAGACTGGCACGCACGAATCAGCAGCTGAACAGGTCTTCTCAATAAACGACGACTCAACAAAGACTCTAGTGAGCTCAGGCAGGCACTTGCAAAAGTCTACGCGCTGAAATTCCACTCATTCTTGGAGAAATTCACTCCCATTAAGCATGCTGACTATTCGCTGTGGAAAGCGGTCCAAAAAACAAACAAACCTACGATCAGGGAAGCACCACTGAAAACAGAAGGAAGGAAAAGAAAGCCACCACCTTCGCAGTTCACTAAGATCAGGTTTTCACACCTTGTACCTCGGCAACATGTAACTTCCCTTCCCGGGAATATATCTAATCATCAATGCTACGCTCAAACAGCTGCCACCGATCGTATTCTCCTGGCTTTGTAATCTCTTCGATGCTATCTTTTGAACCGGATATTTTCTTCAAGCTTGAAAAACAGGTGAGATCATAATGATCCTCAAGAGAAGAGAAGGACTCTTCTCAAGTAAAGTCATACATACCTATTAATCTTTTGCCCTGCGACTCCAAAGTTTTCGAGAACGTTCTGTTAAGAAGCTACTACCAATGCTAGAAGATGCGAAAAAAAAATTCAGAACATCAATTCGGATTTCGAAGACATTCTAACACCATTCAACAGGTCCATCGAATCGTGTCAGACAATTAAATAACATTCGAAGACAAGGAGTACTGCTTAGCAGTCTTTTTAGACGTAACTCAAGCCTTAGACAAAGTCTGTCATGAAGGGTTGATCTTCAAAACTAAATCAACGCTTTTGAAAAGCTTCTATGAATTACTCTCCTCCTACATAACTGACCACATATTCCAGGTAAGATACACAAGCTATTCTAATGCTAAATATCGAGTGCATGCTGGTGTACCTCAAGGAAGTGCTTTGGGACCGACACTTTACACAATCTTCATATCTGATCTCCCAATAAGCGACAAAACAGCCACAACAATCTTTGCGGACGACATTGCGATTAGGGATGGGCAAATCTGCAATAATTGAAGAACTGGTTCCAGTCGTTTCGTTCCGCTTCTGGAACCAGTTCCGATATCCGTTCCAGTTCCACCTCTTTTGCAATATTACCATTATTAAGTGAATATGCATTTATGTGAACAAAAATGTTCTTTATTAATTTTATAAAGATGAAAAAAAAAACACTCAACATTAACTTAAACACTTCAATATAGATTAAAAAGGATCAGATACGAAAAATTAAATGAGAAAAAAACACGAATATTTGACCTTTAATTACATAATTACAATATAAAAAGAAGAGCATTATACCTTTCATCGTTCAACGCTCATTTGTTATGAGTCTTGCTTTGGAGATAAAACGCTCGCATAGCACTGAAGTAGCAACTACACTCAACATGCCTCCACTTCACTGAGTTTCCATTTCAACCTAACAGGCAATCTTATAAACATTTGTTTATTTTAAGTACTGCGAAATTTTCAATTGTTCCTAGAAAAGAACATACGAATTAAGTTCCAAGACAATGTCTCAAA
The DNA here is from genome assembly GCA_947369275.1 of Nemotelus nigrinus. NCBI lineage: Eukaryota > Metazoa > Arthropoda > Insecta > Diptera > Stratiomyidae > Nemotelus > Nemotelus nigrinus. Next base: position 61,243,036 of record OX376375.1, read on the forward strand.
ATCTCACCATATGACGTCCTGTCACTCATAGCTTTATTAAACTAACCCTAAAAATCGAATTACAGAATGGTTCTAGAACAATGCAACAGATCTCGTGCAATTTGCCATTCTTCAGTGGTAAATATTGGTCTTTTTTCAATTATGGCCAGAGCTCTTTTTATTAGAACTTCAAGGTCCACAAGCCTTTGGAGCATGTAGTACGTGGAATTCCATCTGGTAGCCACTGAAGACACAACAAAAATATTGCAAGCACCTATTCAAGAGCAAGTTTAAATACCCACATATATGTAGCTCAAATAGCATCTTTAAAGGTAAACAGACATTTTATTAAACACTAATGTGCAAAGAAATGAAAAAAAACAGCCGATTATTGTACAAATAAATCGCTTCTATAATTGATAACACAGTGATCGCATTCCACCCCAGTTCCATACACACGAACAAAATGTTGGCATAAATAAATGCATGTCGATCTTCACTAATTACTTGAACGACATCGCCCTTTACAAAACAATCATGCCATGTCTCAATTCACATCAATGTACAAACAATCGATCGTTCCAATCGATGCGGACTCAAACCGTGTAGGAACGATTATTCATCATCAACGTGGCACAACAGCCCGATGTCGGGCCTTGGCCGCCTGGATCGAACTCCTCCAATTGTCTCGGTCACGTGACCGCGTCCTCCAATCTTGGAACCCCAATATTTGTTCGGCGTCCGCATACACTGAGCCCTCCCACCGAGCTCTAGGTCTTCCTCTTGGCCTCGCTCCGTCGACTCGTCTTGCGTTCATGACACGTTTTGGCATGCGATCGTCATTCATGCGTTGCACGTGCCCAGCCCACTGCAACCGTTGTAGTTTGACAATTTTTGAGACTTCAAGCTCATCGTAAAGTTCGTACAACTCATTGTTGTACCGGATGCGCCATCCATCTCGGTCGCGGATAGCCCCGAAAATCCGCCGTAGTACTTTCCGTTCGAAAGTATCGATCATGTATTCAGAGGCTTGGGTGAGGGTCCATGTTTCGCAGCCATAGCACGCACAGCACAGGTCTTATAATAGTTTTATAAACGCGGAGCTTAGTCTTTCTGTGCACATATTTCGATTTCATTATAGGGAGGACCGAGAAGAAAGTCTTATTTGCTAGTTGTATCCGTCGCTTGATTTCGTCAGTTTCGTTGGCGTCACTCGATAGATTGCTACCCAGGTACACAAAGTTGTCCACGAATTTGATGCAAAGGTCCCCTACGTTGATGGTCGTGTGCGCTGGCGTCCTTGTCCTAGATTGCATCATAACTTTCGTTTTGTCCTCGTTAATTCGTAGTCCAACTTCCTTTGCTGCGGTGTCAAGTCTAAACAGAAGATCTTCTGCATCGGTCAGTTTTCGAGCCATGATGTTAATGTCATCCGCGTACGCTGCCAATTGTGTCGACTTAAAAAGTAGCGTGCCGCTGGTGCTCAGGTTCATTGCTCGAATAGCGAACTCAAGTGCCAGGTTGAAGAGCGTGGGCGCTATTCCATCGCCCTGCTTCAGGCCACCCAGAGTTTCAAAAGGATCCGTCAATCTGTTCTGGATCCGGACTTGTGAGACAGAGTTGGTCATTCTCATCTTTGTAAGTCTCACTAATTTGGCCGGTATACCAAATTGCAGCATGATGCTATATAGAGCGCCTCGGTTGATGCTGTCATATGCTTGTTTAAAGTCGACAAAGATTTGGTATACGTCGACGTCGTATTCCCAGCACTTTTGCAAAATTAGCTTGACCGTGAAGAGCTGGTCGATTGTTGAGCGACTAATTGCAATTAATCGCGATTAATTGCAATTAATCGTAGTACGAGAACAGACCTAATGTACCTATACCTCAAAGAAACTAAGTAAAGCATCTCGGAATTCGTCGCTCGCAATGACAGGGGGCTCATCTGGAAACGGATCAAATTTATAAACTTCAAATGTATGCTCAATAAACTGTCAACACTTTCTTTCGACTCTAAAGTGTTTGTCTATAAGTCTGTCGTAAAGCCTATCTGGACTTATAGCTTACAAATCTGAGAAGCAGCACGCCCCTCAAACATCAGCATCATTCAGAGGGCCCAATCAAGAATATTTCGATGTGTCACTGGAGCCCCGTGGTACTTCCGCAACGCTATTCTCCACAAAGCCCTGCAGATCGAGACGATTGGAGAGGAAATTAAGAACCGTAGTGGAAAGCATATTGCAGCACTTGCTTATCATCCCAATAAGCTGCCAAAAAATACTAACCCATCGTAAATTTCAGCAATTGGAAAGAAATGACACGTTAGAGCTTTCATCTCTAGCGTAGAAAAAATAACTTGCGTAGCCACTTTCTTTGATTTTCGAACTCTTTTGCATTATGAACATTCGGCGTGTTTTTTTTGCTCCTATGTGTATCCAGAACAGAACTGTGTAGTAGCATTGGAAACAACCAACAACTCCTGTCCCAGTCAATTCACTGGGACAGAATTATGCTCTGCATAGGTATTTAGTTCATGCTGATATTTGCAAAAGTTTTTGTAGCGGTTGGTTATTTTATTTCGAATTAATTGAATTATGTCGAATTGATTTGAATTGATTCTACTCTTCTCTATCAGCCATTGTGATTTCATCAAACCAACTTGCAGATAAATCCTTTTCTAAATAGTTGATATGACGACATTGACAGTTAAAATTCGTTCAGTTGCATCAACCTTCGCGCAACCACAGCAACATTAGCGAATTTACCAACTGTTCTGTTCTGGATGGTTTTTTTTTGTGCCATTGTTCTGTTCTACTCGGCATTGGAGCAAAAATTGTAATTCTAGAACACTGATCCTAGCTTTGCTCTCTGACTTTAAGTCAGCAACGTAGCTTGCGTCCAAAATGTACACGTCCTCAACTGTGAGGGGTGCACATCATTTGTCCTAGCTTGTAAGATTTTAAAACTAACTGAAGCGTCATACACGAAGGTAACAGTTGAAAAAAAACTTGCGGTTGAGTAGACCCATGTCCTTATTTGGCTTAACTTTTTTATTCATCAGGAATACCTTTTACCATTGTGAAATGTGCTACTAAACGTTACAATTTATAAAGAATCTGCTATAAAATGCTAACAATCAGTGGCGACTCGTGGTTTTGAGACTAAGGGCCGCAAAATATTTAAGCTTATAATATAGATATGCATACTTATGAAGAGCGTAGTAAACTATACATGCAATTTTTTTGGAATATCGTGTAAAAAATCAATTAGGTATTTCAATGGAGACCATATTTGCATTAAAAGCTAGTGATTAGCATAGCTTATTTCAGTGATATTCCTACTCACTAATATCAAAAATATCACAAAAGTTCAAATTATGTATATATAAACGGGTACATATTAACTTTTTGAAACAGAATCTATTCAATACGCTCTCACTTAAACGAGCTTTATGTTATAATTCACTTTAAAAACTATCCTATTATCCATCTTGAACCGACCGTATTAATACTGACAATACAAAAAATCAAGTCAAAAGAGTTATAACAGGTGCGTTTTTTTGCGGGAAGACACAAAAAAACGCACCTAATGTAAACTATAAATGCTAAAGAAAGCACTACAGAAATTTAGCATAGAAACAACGTCAACGTAAGCGTCCAAAGTAATCAAGTGGTCATATCACCCAAAGCACCTGAACCGAGAAACTCATTTTGCGAAAGTAAACCCACAGCAGATACAAAAAAAAAACGATCTGGAGAAAATTACACTCGAAACAATTTAACGACTACAACTTGCACCGTACATACACCATGCGAACAAAACATAAAGGGCATCAAATCAGAAGGGGAACAAAAGAAAAGGAGCTGAAGAGAATCTACAAATTCTGTAACGTAGATCATGACGAGAAACAGAAACATAATAGAGACGCGGATGACTTTTCAGCGTCAACATAGGCATCCAAAGCAATCAAGTGGTCATTTCACCATAGCACCAGAACCGAAAAACTACATTTTTTGCGATAGCAAACCCAAAGCAGACACAAAAAACCGATCTGAACCGATACTATTTGAGAACACTGATTGTAAATTTTTTTTGGGCATCATTTAGGCAAAGCGTCTAAGTAGATCTATGCGAAAATCACGAGTTTGAGCATTAAACCAAGATCACTTCAGTGTTCTGTGTAGTACAGGGTGCGGCGCCAAAATCCGGACAAAATTCAATTTAAATTTCCCCCATTCTATAAGGTTTCGAGAGGTCGCGATTCGCATACAAATAGTTTAACACATGTGTTGAACATTCGTAACCTCGAAAAAGTCGCAATGTTGAAGCCAAGTGTAGAGTATAATCGAAGAGCCGCGATAATCGAAAGTCTTCGCGGTGGGGGGTCAGCACGGGAGATTATTCAACTTTTCCGATATCCGAAATCAACTGTATATGAGGTTTTTACTAAGTACAAAGCTCAAGAACAGTTAAATGAAGGTTCAAGTACACCGGCAAGAAAGCGGCACTCAAAAGAACACACCGTGAGAACCCCTGAAGTCACCAAAAGGACTGAAGAGCTGATTCTGGAAGACCCGGGGCTATCGTTACGAAAGCTGGCGTCTATAGTGAATGTAAGCCAGCCTACCATGCGAAGAATCGATATTATTCTTACACGATCAAGGTTAGACAAATGCTTTCTGAGGCTGTAAGAACGAAGCGAGTGGCTCGCTGCAATTTGATCATATTTTCTAAGGTTCAATTTGATCATTTCTAAGGAGTTTTTGCCTCCGAATAGTCCAGATTTAAATCCCTTGGACTGTAACGTATAGAGCGTGATTGAAAGGGCTGCCAACAAGTCTCGACATCCAAATTTGACATCATTAATGACCGCCATTGAGGCAGCGTTCGCCAATATTGACAGCGCAGAATTGCAGAGGGCGTGCGAACGCTTCAGACCGCAAATGGAGGCCGTGATTGAAGCTGATGGGGGCTACATTGAATAATTACAATGTCAATAGATGCAGGAAACGCCATGTAAGACGTTTTTGTACTTAAACTTCATTTTCCAATAAAAAGCACTATTTGAAGGATGTTCATTGATTTGTCCGGATTTTGATGACCCACCATGTATATCTCAATGAACTGTATGTTTTGAATTAAATAGTATGCAGTGCCTGTAGTTTGTAGCACTGTTGCCAGATTGGGCAATTTCTCGCCAATTAGTAATATAATTCCATAACATTTGGCGATGAAATTAAATTTTGGGCTACTGGCGACTTTTTGGGCTCCACTGACCAGCCCAGGTTTCAATTGCTAAAAATATATAAAGCTGAATTCACAATTGATTTCCCCAATCTTGAACGGAAATCTCTTCACCTCATGTTTTAAATATTCACTTCATGTTTAAAACCTTCACTTCATGTTTTAAATTCCGGTCAAACCTAAACTTTATTTCTAGTCTATTATTTTACCGTTTATCTAAGGTGGTCCGCAATAAGATTGAAATTCAAATCTGTGCTTGTAAAACTCATAAGTATGATCAATTGATTAAAATACACTGAGCACGGAAAAATTTTGGGCAAAAGCCAATGAAGTAAAATCTGCTGCTGGAAACAAATTTTCGAAGAAATATGCATGATATGCAACTAGTTGAGTATGCAACTAAATTTTTGGACATTTTTGATGCGAATTCTAGTTCTCTTGAATTTCAAGAAAATATGTTGCAACGAATATAAAATACCACCAGATATAATATATTCTTAATAATGGATTCTTCAATAATGAATTCTTCAATTTACACGATTACTACATTAGAAAATGAAAATGAAATTGTAAATATAATGTTGGACTATATGAGAGATTGGTATATAAATAAACAAAAAAATAAATACGCTTGTGAAAAAGGATACAAAAATTTATTTTGCATCTAATAAGAAAAACTTTTGGCATAATTTTGGCCTCGACCTATTTTGTGGCAGTGTTGGGCTCTTTTGGGCTACTTTAAAAGCGAAATTGGGCTCCATGAACGAAAGTTTTCTGGCAACAGTGGTTTGTAGTAAAACGTTTGAGTTTTCGTTGCGTCGCTGTAAATTTAACGTGGAAGCTCTGTAGTTGGACTGTTATAAAGTAAAACCATTTGATTCATAGTAGCGATGGAATTTTGACTTTTGTAAGAAAATAAATGTTATTACATTGATTGTTAAATATTGATTGTAAATCTTTTGATTGTTACATATTGATTATTTAAACAATTTTGTGGTTTAGCAAGGGAAGCACTGCTTCCTTTGCATACATCGACGAGTCGTCCCTGCTAACAATATTCGACAATACTCAAAGAAGTTTAAAAATATGTGAAATGCAATTACGCATTTTAACGAAATGAATTGTAAAAATTATAAAAATGAATTGAAATGACCGTCAAATATATCACCACAAAGTTATCGCTATCGAAAGAAATATCAGTCTGCAAAAAATTGAAGATGTATTCAAATCTTCAGTGTTTTTGCGGAAATGTTGGGGGTCTTTGAGGTTGGGTTGCACAAAACCATCTTAAGTGCCTCAAAATCATCCACAAACCACCTAATTTTAAGTATATTATAAAAATGATGCACTGTTCAAATGAAGCTTCACCTATTATTATATCATGCAATTATCCACCCCAATAAAACCAGTCATATTGAAACTGATGACCATGAGAAAATCAATTTTACGAACAATTTATTAAATATCTTCACTCTAATCGCATTTGCTGCAACAACAGCAAAAAAACACTGACATAGCTAATCTTTCTTAGTGTCAGCATCTTTGCAATCTGATCGCCACCAAAAACTACCAAAAACTGATTCTGACGTCAATCGAAGCTAATTAAAAAAACCTACTGCGTACTAAACCTACACATGTTAACAAAGTCCCAAACCATTCTCATTCGACAGCAACAGCAAAAACTCATTTATGGGAAAAAATCACTAACAATGCAGAAATCAAATATTTTCAATCCGAGCTCGAAAAAGTAACCAAAACAAAACCGAAATATAACCGTCATCATATCGGAAAAAATATCGGATCACTGAAAGAAAAAGATACACGAAGAGAGAAAAAATAGTAATCGCTTTACGTTGAGGAAACGGGGTCTCTTGTGACGCACTTCACCTTAAGGTCATTTGACTTTTGGACTTGGCGTTCGTGGGAGATCGATCTATTGTTGAAAGTTTCGTAGAGACAAGGTGCAGTTGTTTTTTTTTGTATGAAAGCTTCGATAGTGCTTCTACAGACTTAGTTTTCGCATGATTGTCAGAATGTTAGAAGGAAGGTGATATATAATGGTTGACTATGAAACGACTGACGATGACTCTTCCATTAAATTAACTTGATTTATGACTGCGAATGTATTACTGAAATAATACCTTGATTGAATAAGTGAAAGGTGGGTTTGCCAATAAAGGAATTTTATCGGGATCATAAAGTAAAACTAATGGTACCGTCATTATCTTAGCTTGAGATAAGATGAGATTTATGCTTCAGATGAAAAAGAGATACCTACCTAAGACAGTTGGAATAATCAGCATGCTCAAGTAGAATTAGTGTTTTGAAATATGAAAAACAATTGGGATGTTAATTTTAGTACTCACTTCAATCTCACTTTTTATGTTTCGCCAAAACAAGGGGCCGGAATCAGCTCAAGAAAAACAATTCAAGACCTCTAGGAAAAATCTAGGGAGTTCAAAAACTCGCAGGAGTCTATGAAAAAATTAGGGAACCTTCGCAAAAATCAAAGGACTCTAGGAAAAATTGAAAAATTAAAGAAAAACTACGGGTGCTTAAACTTTGAAAAAAGTCATAGGAGTCTAGGGAAAAATCATGGAAGCTAAGGAAAAATCAAGAGGGACTATCAAAAATTTCGAGAGTCTAGGAAAAAATTATAGGAGCTTTTCGCTTTCTTTGTCGCACGATCTTGTTAAAACTATGCTATTACATGTACATAGTCGATTTCGGGATAGTGATAAAACATAGCGCCACACGCCATAATACATAGCGAAAAGTATATAGGAGCAGGCGCTATGCTTATAGCCCTCCACGTCATGCACTATAGTCCTCCATGCCATGCAGATAGCGTGGAGGGCTATAATACATGGCGTCGAGGACTATAGTATATGGCGTGGAGGGCTATAAGCATAGCGGCTGCTCCTATGTACTATGGCGTGTGGCACTATATTTTGTCACAAATCGACCGAAATCAACTATGCACATGGCGCCAGAAGCCTATAAATTATAGCGTCTGGCGCTATGTGTTTTTTCAGTGCATCTGAAGACGATCCAGTTCGCATCCAACAAAAGGCCACGAGTCTTCTCAGTTCTGATCATCTGGAGGTAGACCAGTTGATGTTAGGTGATGAATTCTATCGCCGATATTCCCGAGGGATAAATGACATCAAAGGCCATATCCTCTCCTATACTTAAGAAGCAATATTCAAATGTCACTTGCTGATATTTATACATCCCCTCACACAGTATGGCTGCGAGTTATAATTGGAGTGTCATGAGCCATATTACATGGCTCATGGCACTATCTATTATAGCGCGTGGGGCCATAATTTCTGCGCCATGTAATTATGGCGCTAGGAGCCATACTGCATACCTCAGGATACTATGTACATAGCGTGTGGGACCATAAATGCTGCGCCATGTTACATAGGACCACGCGCTATGTAGATTCTGACATTATGGGGTTAGGAGCCATATTGCATAGCTCAGAGTACTATGTACATAGCGTATGGGGCCATAAATAATGCGCTATGTTACATAGCTCTGGGCGCCATGTGGATTTTTTTCAGTGTGCTCGTGTATATATTAGTTAAGAGATGTGGTAGCCTTTACGGACTATTCTTTCAAAAGACTTACACAAGCAGATCAACGTAGTCACGCAGTGGTCCAAGAAGACGCCCTCTCTCTCTCTCTCTCTCTCTCTCTCTCTCTGTGAAACTATACAATCAAAACCATTCCTTGAGAAAGTGAAATAAATTCTTCAGATTCATTAATAAAAGATCAGTCAGACTAACTAGCAAAGAGAATTACATCTTCGTTCGATTCAGCTATTGTCCTTCATCTAAAAACCGGCTGTTTATACAAAAGATGGTATGTTGTAGTACATTGCATTGAATGAAATAAATCTATAGAAACCATGAAAAGCGTCAATTGAAAACCGAGTCTCATAATAATTATAAAAAATAATAATTATTAAAAATGTATGTTAATATCGCTTAAATTTACAACCATCAATGAACATACAATCTACATCCAAACATTTTCTCAGCAAATCATCTAGTATTGTTATTTAGGTACCAGTCCATCTACATGCATATGTAATTTTATGCCCATTCATGCATATAGATGACTTCCGATTGACGTCAAAGCTGACATTTTCTTTTTTACATTGACTTTCGACATTTTTTTTACATACCCATCTAAATAAATACCTGCCCTGGTACGCGAATCGTAAACCTATCGTGTTTGATATTTTTCACTATCTGATAATAGATTGATCAACTTTTTAATAAATATCAAAGAAACGCGTGTTTGAGCTATTAAATTAGTCAGTCGTCATTCCGGTCTTAAGTATGTATGTGTAGTAGAGGCAATCGTATTAAAGCTATAAAACCTTTAATAGGAAAATAAATTTAAATTTTTCATTGACGTTTTTATTGATAACACAATGAGCCATATGGTTTTCGTGCATCCTACACATCTAAACTATATTCGAGTCGAGTCAAACAAAAAAAAAGATCCTCCCGCGTTTCATGCTATTCATCTCATGCCGAGAATGTTTATTCGAATCACGTAGAGAATTAAGAACACTATTAAACTACTTGCTGCTATTAAAATAGATATCCCATGGATTTTTTTTACATATAAAATAATCACTTAAAGATCAATGAATTTCTTTTGTTTCGAAAACAAAATGTTTTTGGAGTTTTTTTTTTTTTTTAATGAACCAGGTGTACTTTAGTTCGAGACCAAAAAAGGTTTGGACGATCAATTTTCATAAGAAGTTTTCCAGAATTGCAGTTCGAAATGAAAAAGATTCAAAGAAAGACTATGAACTTTGCGAAAAAAAAACAATTTTATATTAGAATTAAATGCTTTTTTTACGATTATTCTTTCTCAGGAAATTCAAAGTGAAATGTTTGACAAAGAATTAATAACTTAGTCATAATTTTCCAAATTATCAAAGCTTAGTCTATAATGTGATTCAGACAATATCACGGTGAAATTATGGTAGAAAGATAGCCAGCGAGGGTATTTCTTTAATTGAATACAATTGCTTCGAATTTGGATTGTAAAATACAAGTAATTTAAGAACGACTATCCATATTTTGAGGAAACATAAGAATCCTAAATGATTTTACGGGGAAAGCTTGTGGCATGGCATTTATCAATGTTAAGAAGAAGTTTATTTCGGGCACACTATTGCTCAAGCAATAGGAGCTTTAACTGAAAGAATTTTGAATCAGATTCCGATTGAATGGTGTGGTACATCTTGAGATCGTCCGTATAAAAAAATATTTAGATTGGTACAATAAATCGTGAACTCATCAGCCTTACCCACACTGGGCGCTGTTTATTTGTACTGTATTTCATAGTAAAATAAAAATATTTTTAAAATTTTGTTTGTATCATTATTTTCCGTAACATATTTTACTTGAACCACAGTAAATTCAAAGCAGCATGTTAACAATAGTTTTTGATTTTAATAATTTTTAAAAGATCAAAAATACTGAATTCTCATTTGTTAAGGGGACATTCGCCTATGAAATTGAAAAAAAAAACACTTTTTAAAAATGTTATTATGAAAAAACTATTATATTTATTGACAAAAATTCTTTTGGACATTGTTCAACAGTCTCTAAAGAATATAAAAATTTTTTTTTTTTTCATTTTTAGTTTCCCTTGCCTGCTGTAGAGGGCGTCATCCAAAAGTTACTTTTCAAACGGTAGGACATATTGTGGACCTCCTATAACAGATTTTTTTAAAATTCAAAATGGATTCTATTCTTGAGACTCAAAACTATGCAATAAGCCTCTAAAACTCATACTTTTTCATATTTTGAAGTTTTTGTATGTATATTTCTGAAAAATGCGAAAAAACGGCATTTTTTGGGGGTAAGTCATCCCCGTAAAAAAAGGGGGGAGTATTTTTTAAATTTTTAGAGACTTATTGTTTACTATTTTCAATGAGTAATCGAATGCTTTTTAGTTTTTTAAAATCGGTCGAGTAGATTCGGAGAAAAATGTCCTACCAGTTTGAAAAAGGTAGTTTCGAGAAAAACGCGTTTAAAGTTTTTCTTACCATAATTTTATTGAATAAAAAGTCGAATACTTTTTTTTACCTTAGCTGTAACTTTTTTTCTATTACGAATTTCTTGATGAAATTTTAGGAGGCAAATTTTGAACGTATATAGTATCGAAATATGTAAAAATCTCAAAATCGATTTTGTGAAAATTTCAAAGGCGAATGTCCCCTTAATTATTTTTTTTAGATGATCTTAATTTAATTAGAAGAAATACACCAACTATGAAGTAAGATAAACGTAGTTATGTGCCTTATATGAAATACGTAACTGATTCCAGCTTAATCCATTAGCAATATTTTAGTCAATTGTTTAATTTAATTGTTCTAATTAACAATAAATTACAACAATTCAAATCAACAAATTTGTGCAAGTGAAAAGATAAATTCATTGAAATTGTTATACTTTTTAAAATCGCTTTGAACGAGATCTACGATATTTGTGAAAACTTGGGCCAAAATGTAGATGGTACTTTAAAACAGGATGATTCAAAAGACGGTTGAAAACTAAAACGTATTCTTCTCTCGGATAATACAGTTGAACTCGGAAAAACTCCGTCACAAGGGGGTACAAAAAAAATCAGCTCACTTTGAAGACAGAAGTTTTGAAGGCTTCTGCCATCCCCTCTTACGCTTTTAAGGGGAATAGAGGAAACAAAAAGTTATGAACAAATGCCGTCTACGTTAGACATTGTAATATTTGAGAAGTCAGTCTACGAGGCTACTAACATATATTACGCTTGATTGAAGAATCATTTCGTTTCAAGTAAGCCAGTAAGAAATTCTTATTATTTTGTATCGCTGGATGATGAAAATGCTTGAGTTTGCAATGTGGCACACTATTTACAGTATTTTGACCACTATTTTTTCCAGTCAGTTAAGTATTTTCTATTTCAGCCCAACAGTTTTATCAGCAAAAGTTCTAGTAAACAAAATTTAAAACCACCGTGGAAAATGGCCTGCATAAATTTAAGACAACTGGCTATTATAATACAACAATTTTAGAACAAGTATCTTTTTATCTCCAAGTGAAAATTCTTTCAGTTACGTTTCCGTCTATTAGCACTAGACGGGACCAACAACAGCAATGGGACAGGGAGATACTATACATTGCGTAAATTTACAACAAGATTGGACTAATATGTGGCGAAGCTCCGGTAGTCTAGTGGAGAGAGCATTGACTCCTGACGTCTCAAATTTCTGGTTCGAATCCACACTCAGACAGAGGGCCGTGCAGGCAGTTTTGAGTTAGCCCAGCTCTTAGCAGGTACCTGTGTCGAATTGAGGGAAAAATGAGTAGTGAAACCAATCATTTCACACTTACAGTATTGGACAAAATTGAAGCACCCCTTTGCGAACTATCAGTTATCCTCTTATATTATCAGGAAAACTAGATGAAAAAAATTTGCTCTTAATTTTTATCACTTATCTGTATGTGTATTATAATAAAACATAACAATGACAATTCAATCTTTTCAACAGCAAAAAATAAAAAAAAAATATTTCTCGGAACTCAAAATTTCCCTGGACAAAATTAAAGCACTCCTTTATATATAGTCACTTTGTCGTACTGCTACTGACGGACCGTTAGCAGGAAGCAGTTATTGCATGAAAAATGCGTTTGCCTTATATGAGTCATTGAAATTTTATCATTAATGTAGCATTTGCGCATTCTGGTGTTTGTTTTAACACGTTAAGAGACTAAAAATGGTAAAATAAAATAAAAATAAAATTATATTTGATTATAAAAGTTGTTTATTGCGACATAAAATTAGTAAAAGATATCGGTCAGCTATATCGCGGCTAATCAAAACGTTTGGGGTAATGGGTCGTGCCTCTCCTGTGCATTCTAGAGGAAGGCCTCGAAAAACATCACGAAGAGATGATTCTTTGATTAAAAAAAGGATATTAGTTGAACTTATGGTCTCTTCTAATCAAATTAAAAGTGATTTCAAAGTATCAGTATGTGCAAAGATCATTAGGAGAAGAGCTAAAGAAGCTGGTTTGCCAGTTTGTCGACGTACAAAAAAGCCTTTCATCTCAGAGAAGAACAGGAGGGCCAGGTTAAAGTTTGCCGAGGACCATTTAGACTGGAGTATTCAAAAGTGGAGAACTGTATTATTTTCCGACGAATTGAAATTTAATTTAAAATATTCAGACGACCAAAAGAACAAAGATTTAACCCTAAGTATTGCATCCCAACTATCAAACATGGAGGAGGTAATGTAATGGTCTGAGGCAGGGGCGTATTTGACCATTTCGCCGCCCTAGGCCTCAGAAATATTTGCCGCCCTTTTCGTGAATTATATTAAATCATGAATCAAGGAAACAAGATTACGACAATAGGTTTTCGCTGTTCGGCGCTGCATCTTATTTCGTCACGTACCGGAGACCGGCGAATCAGGGAAAAATAGTCGAGTGTCTGAATTTTATTGAATTTTTCTTTTCATTGTATAAGATATGTAAAAGACAAAGTTAGAGAATATTTTTTTATTGTTTTACGTTAAATTCTTGACAAGATGAATAATTACGGTATAATTTAGATGTAAGACAAACTTAATCACAGATAGGAACTTAAGTATTAATTTATAATTACAGGTGCATATTAATATAATCCGCAGAAGTGTTGTCAAGCAATATTTATTAAAATTTTGTTTATATTATAAAAAAAATAATAATATTATAATAATAATATTATAAAAATTATAATAATTTGATCCATGATATTAAATGTAACAATGCGCGATTTTTTGGATTCCCTAGAATACTTCGCTGTTTTTCGTTGCGCCCGAGCTCACAAAATAGGAATATCAGAGTAAAAATTCCCTATTATTGCGCCCTTGCCACCCAAATAATTATTAAAATACACACACGGTAAAGAACCTAAAAGTACCAAAAAAAAAAGAATCCAAAAATACCAATTTTTAACAGTCCACAACCGTATACACCTTTACATCGCATATAATTCCAACGTCTTCGCTCATATTTTTGTAAGAAAGTTTAATATTCCATTCAAAATTTGCTTCAGCACTTGACTGGAGTTCAACTATGAACTCGACTACTGTAAATTAATGTTCGATATGTTATTCATTAAGGATGAACCCGAGATATTTTGACCTATGATGTTCTAGATTTCATTTTTTTTTATAGAAATTTATTTCCGTAATGAAGTACAATTTGAAAAAACAGGTCAAAAATAAAGAAAGATTCGCATGTAGTTTATGTACCCTGTAATATAATAATAAAAAAAATTCTCTGAAAATTGAATGCTCGCAAATATTAACCTCTGATAAGCTTTTCCTAAATTGAAGAGGTATTATTTGGGTTCTTTTTAGGATCTTTTTAGGTCTTTTCGGGCTTTTTTTGGTATTTTCAGATACTTACTAGGCACTTTTTAGGTATTTTTGAGTTTTTTTTGGTTCTTTACGTGATCGCATTTCGATATTTATTATAAGTCAAACTTCTTAATATCCGAAAAAAATCATCAGAAGTGAATTTTTGCGTGTATTGATTTTTTTTTTAGAAAATTCGGTTGGCTTGAGGTGTTAGGCTTATTCAACTCAGATATATGTACATATGCGACAGAAAAAAAACTGCCGCCCCAAAAAAAAAATCGAAAATTTGCCGCCTCCGAAATTTGCCGCTCTAGGCCCGGGCCTAGCCGGCCTAGTGGCAAATCCGCCCCTGGTCTGAGGTTACTTTTCAGGACTAGGTATTGGGCCAATTCATCGAATTGATGATATTATGGATCGTTTCGTATACGTTGATATCTTACAAAACAAAATGCTGCCGTAAGCTGAAGAGGGGATGCTTCTAAAATGGATATTTCAAATGGAAAACTATCCCAAGCATACCTCTAAGCTGGGTAAGACTTAGCTGCAAGCAAATAAGATAGAAGTTTTGGATTAGCCTGCACAATCTCCCAATCTCAACCCTATTGAGAACTTATGAGAAATTACCAATAGGAGGATCAACAGGGAAAACTGCAGGACAAAAACGTTACTTTTCGACGATATTAAGACAGCGTGGGAAAATATTCTCGAATAGTTCATTGACAATTCAATTCATTGACAATTCATTGACAAAAAATAAAAAATTTGCGACGAAATAATAAAACTGGTATGAATGCTGGTCATTAGCTAGGGGGTGCTATAGTTTTGTCCAGACTAATTTGGAATACCGCGATATATTTTACTTTTATTTTTTGTAAATTAAAAGATTGAATTCTCATTGCTATGTATTTTTATAATACACATATAGATAAATAATAAAAACTAAGAACAAATATTTTCCATCTATTTTTACTAATAATATCAGAGGATACCTTATGATACCTGATGATATACCCCCAATACTGTATAATAATTTCAAATATAGAAATTGTGTCCCTAGCACCTAGAATCGTCTAGACCTCAGATTGCAGCGAGCCAACTTGGCCTTGCTTTAAATACTTGAATACAATTTGAAATAGTAATCATATAAGAAAAACTATACAAATTCTACATTTCAATTTATTAGTTCTGAAGTATGCTTCCTTTACATTTACTTAAAATAGTATTTAGCTCAGTACTCCTAATTTCATTCAAGTAGGCATAGTAGAATTTCCTCGAGCAGCATTGATTTTTCCCTGTCGCAATAAACTTATTTTGAATTGCAGCAGCACAACCAAATAGGTTGCCATGAATGATACATTCTAAAAATATTTCAAAACAAGTGCACCAATTGTATTAGCAGTATATAAGTACTAGAACTGATGCAATTAATTTCCAAAAAAAATACATTAAATTTACCGATGTCAATAATTCCCTATTGATATTAGCATATCCGTCCAAATTCATAGTCGGTGGATTTTTTTGCATGGCCGACAAGAACATCTGGACTTCCTTCTGCGTTGCATTATCTACTGCCGTCAAATTCACATGCAACAGTCTCGTCTGAAAATCCATCCCGACACTTTTCGATGCAAAATACGCTTCATTACAAATTATGAACAACAGCGACATGCAATACAGGACCACGACAAACAACCCGAACTCTTTGTAGGTCGCTCCATGGTCGATAATCTCGCTCAATGCTCCGTACGTGGCGATTATTGTTGTGAAGAAGATGACCAAACAGTAAATACCATACATTTTTGAATAGGCTCGTCCTGGAATTACATTCAAGGTGAGTCGAATACACTCGCGTACACTAACCAATGGGTTTGCCACAGGTGTCCAAGGACATAATTGACTTAAATGTGCGTTCAAGGTGAAGGGTTTGAATTCGTAATAAGGGTGAATGCGTTTCATTGAAACTGTTGACACACTCACCTAGCTGCTGCATCATGTGACTGAGGTCAACCCAAAGATGTCGATATTCGGCTAGTTTTGCAGCAGGTTTAACTTGTTTGAGAGTTTCTTGAACTCGTTCGCCAAGAGCACGACTCGCAAAACGGAAAGCATTGCAATTTACGTACCTAAAGTGGACAGATATCAATAGTTGGACATAGATTCCTAGAACAGTTTCGACTATTGACAATTGGATTGACTTACCAATACTGTCAGAGAGCTACTTTTCACAATCTTTTCTAGCTTTCCAGTCAAGCAAATTCCATACCAACTTACCACAAACTACAAAATCCATTCAACATTGCAATTATATGATAATATGCAAACGTGTGCCACCACGCAAAGTCATGTTGCAGAAAATACTGAGGCAGCACGACCAGAATACTAATAACCCACGATGCTACGCAAAACGACCAGGTTAGCACGTACAGGTTCGGGAACACAATCGGTGATCCAGTGACTTTCAGGTATTTCCACTGATAGTTGGTCCACATGTTTTTGAAAATGGCCACTTGCGGTCCATTCCGCCATGATGCAATCGGCAGCAAAAAGTGCGGCAACAAAATACTTAAAAATATCACATTGTAAATTATCTCATCGAATTTCTTATCCGAATTATTTATGTAATTACGGACTCGATCATATCCTACGAAAAGCACCACAGAAAGCTCCAAACAATAAATGAATATCGCCCACATCACAACCCCCGACCACCTGAACGTAGTCCGTTCGAGTCCTGGAATCTGAGGATTTCGTTTGATTGGCATCACACCCATGATCTGAAACATCACCAAAAGGCTTTTCGTGGTCTGATAGAAGGAGTCATGGTAGTCCAGAAGCCTTGGATCATCCATTGTGGACTCCTTGCGCGCGTAGAGGCCGGTGGAGTTTATACTTGCGCGCCTCATCCGCTCCAGGCGCTCCCTATAGCGAATTTCATCTTCCAAGAATTGTCTTTGATGGGGATTGAGGGTAGGGTGAATTTTTCGCGACTTAAGATTGCCATGAAACCACATGATTTTGAATTTTAACTCAAAAGCTCTAACACCGACGAGCAATTGATTGAAACTGCAAGCCTTTTGGATGAGTTTATATATTTCTTTTGAAAGGACTCAGGATGGTAGGTAGATAGCGTGTTTTATTGTTTGCTTGACCCTTTGAATATTTGAAATGGATCCGGTCTAGGTGAAGTTTAATGCGACACCTTGCAATGTCTTGTGCTTTCGTTGTTATGTGGGGATAGTATCGCGATAGAATACTAATTAATCGAATTTCGAATAGATATAAAACGAGCATGAAATTCTTTATTAAAAATGCAGCAATGTCAAGGTGAGTCGATATATGATTCTGTGAATTTCAACAAACCTTTTTCAGATAGTTGCGGCTTTAATTTATGTCATAAACAAATTTCTCCACACGGAATTAAAATGGGATTCAAAGCTAAATCAGTAATAAGCTTTATGCCGCGTTTCCAATGCTGGCTTGGAGTGAAATGTGTTTGCGTACACTTTTGCTCTCATGCACTTTCACATATCTTCCTCTCTCTCTAATCAATCTCTAAAATCTGTGGTTGAACTCTAGAGTGGGACCTATTTCAACTACAGCGTGAAGCTTTTCGGACATTTTCGAATTTTTAAATTCACTACTTTTCAATAGAAGGCGTTGCTGAAAGCTCTGTTTAAAATGAAGTGTAAAGTGTTGTTTTCCGCGTTCAAAAATAGATAATGTCATAGAAAATACAGTTGGATGAATGATTTGTGCATTAAAATCAATAATGAAACAAATTCATAACCCTTCTGTGATAAAAATAGTTATTGAAAATTAAATTCAAATATGTGTTACGACAGATGTCGTTGTACCTTCGAAATTCAAATTCAAATGATTTCATGTGTTCAAAGTTGTGAGGTTGGAGTAGGCATTGCCGGCAAATGGACAAACCAAAGGCGTATGCGATTTCGATTTGCCTTTTTTCTCCTGGGGGTCAAGAATAAAATGCCTCATCAAAATTTCGAGTGAAATATTGTAATTATTACGTTTTATTTACGTTACCATAGTTTTTGATATTTAAAGGTGAAGCAATATAGTCCTTGATAAAGACAATGATGCTGCTGAAAATTAAATTCACGGAATAAATGAGAATAGTTTACCTTTATAAAACACAATCAATAACACATCGATTGAAAAAAATTGTTATACATGATCATCCCATATTAGAATTTGGTATTACTTTTATATATCATAAAAGTACATACCATAAACATATATTATTACGTGCCTTTCGAAGAAAATCAAATCTATCTGCTACAGACCTACTTAATGTTCAGCATCAATGATAATTTGAAAATCTGCTAAAGTATTCCTTGCAAACTACAGCACATTGCACATACCTAAATGGTAAATGATTCGGCCTTTCTTGATCGAATTGTAATAAAGTCGTTGGCCATGGTGTCATGTGCATTCCAGCCAAGTAATCTGGGCATGATTTAATTTTTTCTCATCCAAAGTAATTCGCATCATTTAAGCGCCATTGTCAGCTAAAAGTTGGATTCAAAGTGACGTAGTGTGCTTTTTGCTCACCAAAAATACTGGATATTAGTAAATGGCCAAGAGTAATTTTCCATGACATTAATACGCTCAGCTCAGTTACCTCCATCTGCACATTCAACTCCAAATGTACTTTTACCTTCACCCAAGCCTGTCCCAAAATCATTGCTTCAAAATAATAAAGAATGGCAGCACCGATTAATGTCCACTCATTTTATTCCTACAGATATTCCTGATACTAAATCTCGCAGGATAAGTTCAGTCGATATCGAACGATCAACAAGTAAAGAAATCTAAAAAGGGTAACTTTAGTTCATGATAGCTAATGCGTACGCAGATGCATTACACTTCAAGCCAGCATTGGAAACACGGCCTAGTTCTAAAAGTGAATTTATCGTATTTAAACTCCAAGCGAACATTCAAATTATTAATTTATATAACATCTAAATTTATTATTTACATAACATATGTATTAAAAATTATTATAGATGTTATACAAATTACTAGCTAATTTGATCGATTTAATCGTTTGTTTTCAAGAAATCTAGAAAAAAATCCGATTATATTAGTTTTTCATAAAATGCCCCCAAACTAGCAATGAATGCTACAGCTTTGAGTTTTCAAAGCACAAAATGTCATCACAATTTTTGAATTTCGAAAATCTATCATTGGGAACACGCCAGCTCTACTCTGAGATTCGGCGAAAGCTCACTCCATCATTGGAAACGCCGCCTTAATTTGTTTTCTAGAAATGTAATATTGATTCAAAAGTTCCAATTATCTGAAATAATATTCAGAATTATGTGAAATAAATAGCATTGAAAACAACAACAATCCTACCTTTAGTTGTTGTTTTCAATGCAGCCTGCCCTAACCAGCTCTTGATCGAGACGCAAAAAAAACGCACCTAATATTGAAAAGATAAGTTTTTCAACTTTTTCTATAATATTTATTTATTTATTAAATCCAAAAATTTACCTAAAAATACCTACATTTCTACGTAAATCCCACAGAGGTAATTAGTATACCTGTTGGTGGATTTGGTTTGGACTTAAAAACTAAGTAAATATAATGTATATTCAAAAAGGAAACTAGAAAAAGATAGCAAGTGTAACATCCATTATTTAAATGAATAATATAGTTAATTATTACTTGCTTAATGAAAAAATTGACAATCTATTATAATTTATTTGTTATAAATTTGATGCAACCCAGTGATTAAATTTTCTTTTCATTTTAGTTTCATTCGATATGACTTTTAATTCATTAGGAATTTTATTATGTATGTACCTTTAAGGACTTTATGAAACTATTCTTAATGCTAGCTGTTTTGAATCTCTTCGGCATTTGTATACTTTTATTTCTAGTAATAATGTTTGAGCATAAGCATTTTTCTTTGAGATCATTATAGTGATATTTACTAGTTTTGCATATTTCTGTAATAGTTTTGCATATTGTATAGTTTATTAGATTATTGATGATATTATTGTGTTTTGCCCTTAAAACACCTTTCGTGGATTCGATATTCTGAGCACTCGCGAAATAGAGCAGTTTTTTTTTTAAACCACTAATCACACTTTTATTTAAACAAATAATTCTAGTCACTAAATCGCGTACACTTTACTTATTGCACTATTATTAATCGTACTATTAACAGTTGCGTTACAATTTCACACTTTATCGCTTTTTAAAATAACCGCACCTGGATACACTTAATTCGCTATATCACACAATCATTTGGTGGGGAAATCCATGAAAAGTACGAAAAAAATATGTTGCTTGCCGCGCACATTTGAAAATATTTACTCACGCCACACCGTTTGACACTTTTCAGTATTTTTGAGTAGCTCAGACCCTACTGAAATTTACTGAAAAAGGGGAAATTTTCAATTTTGAGTAAAACGGTGTACGATAACGGCTTCATTGCAATTAATTGCAATTAATCGCAATTAATCGTAGTACGGGAGCAGACCGACAATTATGTGTATCAGACTTTCGGGTAAAACTCAACTTGATGTACGACACAGCCGTTACATACTATGAGTATCAAAAGTGAGTGCACACCTTTCAAATTTGCTTTTGAACTTCAATCAAAAAAAAACAACCGATTGAAAAATATTTCTGATTAAGTAATATTAAATCTTTATTCGTTAAAAACAATATACTAAAAAATCAGTTCCAAATATTCACTAACAAAAAATTTACAGAACAAAAAAAAACAAAAAGTCAATAAAATACGAGTCAAAAGTAAGTGCACACTTCATATAATAAAGATTCATATAATAATTTTAAGGAAAATTAGTATTTAGTTTGACCGCTCTTTGCCTTTAAAACAGCTTTCAGCCTTCTAAGCATGGATTCTACAAATTTTCTGGTAAATTCTGCTGGTATATTATCCCATTATTGCTTAAGAGCATTTTTCAAACTTTCCCTGCTTGTGAATAGACGTTACCGAATTATCCTGTCTAAATAATCCCATAAATGCTCAATGGGGTTGAGGTCTGGGGATGAGGGGGATGATTCAATACCTTGGGAGTTCTATAAAGCAACCACTCCCTTACTAAATAGGAAGTGTGGTTAGGATCGTTATCTTGTTGGAAGATCCACGTCCTAGGCAATTCCAATTTGGCAACACTGTCAGCCATATTTCGGCACAAAATATTGAGATAGCCTTGCTTATCTATTTTACTATCAATAAATTCAAAGTTTCCAATTCCCGATGCTGCCATACACTCCCAAACCATAACAGATCTTCCGCCATGCTTCACTGTGCAGGAAAAATTTTTTTCGTGGTCAGTATTTTTAGTTCGCCAAATTTTTTATAGGTATCCCCGCCAAATATTTCAAATTTACTCTCATCAGAGAATAAAACGTTCGTTTTTCCGAAAATTATAAGCACAGTTTTTATATTTTTTTGTATAATTTTTGCGTTTTTTTCTTATTCGCTTTAGAAATAAATGGCTTCCTTCGTTGTGCTCTGCCATGTAACCCATGTTCCTTCAATATTCTTCAAATGGTGGAGGCTGAAACGGATTGATTGTGAGTCACAGAATAATTTTCAGCTATTTTTGCTACACTTGAACGTAGATTACTCTTAACTTCTTTCCCTATATTTCTTATTTCTTTTCTATTTAATTTCCCTGGCCGTCCAGATCTTTTAAAATTGTCCAATATTTTGAATTTATTGTATTTGTCAATAATTTTTTTCACTTTACTGTGTGGTCTTTTTACAATTTTTCCAATTTCCCGTAAACTTTTTCCTTTACAATGCAAATTCTTTTTATATTAATGTATTAACAAATTCTTTTTATATTAATAATTTTTCGTGTTTCTGGCTCAGCTTCTTTCCTCATTTTCATACCTTTCTTTTAGCACGTTTTAAATCAGACTAACTCCTTCAAAAATAACTTTACCAAGAATTTTTGCGATTGCTATTTGCTAGAAATTAAATTGAAGTTGTGTTCCGTTATAGTAAAAGATCCGTGACTTTGTTTACAGCTAGAACGTTTGAACACGTGTGCACTTACTTGTGATTCATAATTCATTGACTTTTGTTTTTGTTGCTCTGTAAATTGTTTGTTAGTTAATATATGGAATTGTTTTTTTTTGTATATTGTTTTTAGCAAATAAAGGTTTGATATTACTCAATCAGAGATATTTTTCAATCGGTATTTTTTTTTGGAGCTCAAAAACAAATTTGAAAGGTGTCCACTCACTTTTGATGCTCACAATAAATGCTGCCAATAAATTTCACGCTAGTATGTTTGTATTTTTGAGATTGTGTGTTTGCTTTTGCGGTTTTTTTTTTTTTTTGTTTGTTTGTTTTTCTTAATTGTGTTATCTTCTCGCGTATTTTTTTCGAAATTTTCTGTTTTTCATCAAATGTTGACCCCTGCTACCACCTATTCGTCCTGTGGTGGTAGATTTTCCCGGCTGTGGTACATCAAGTCTGCATGGAATGCAAACGTGAAGTGCATCTTAAATGTGCCAATATGGCAGTTTTTGCGTTTGTGCTATGTATGAGCTTGATTCGGAACAATTGAACCATTTTCTACCGTTTCTAATCATTTTATTAACATGTTGGATCATTTACACTGAAATTTCATTCGATTTGGATATATTCTGGCTTTGTGTCAAATTACCCCACCTTACTCCACATTTTTGTCATTTATTTCAAATTTAAAAACAAATTTTTTTGGATGAAATCTTGCAATCTAATGATGCCAAAACTTTTGCCTGGTTTCAGGCTTTACGAATGTACCAAGGAGAGATCTAAGAAAGTTCATTTTGATACATCTATTGGCGAAAAGCATAAATGTGTGTCAAATTAGCCCACATTACCATAATATTGTTTCAAATTCCTTCGTTCAAGTATTTTTGTTTATATAATTCCAAAAAAGTTACTAAGAGTTCCCCAGTTCACCAGCGGAGTCTTTTTGAGGCATCTCTGGAAACTGAACTTGCCATACTTAAAAAAAAATCACAGAATATTTTTTTAAAGTTGCTCTTGAATATTAGAAAAATTTTGAATGAAATAATTTTTTTTTATGCATGAAATTAGAGGGAATATGCTTTTTCAAACTTTTAATTCATTATCATTTTTTAATGCGACACTTTCCTCTACGCCTTATCACCCCTTTGAGGCCAAATCTTGTAAAAATGCTGAAAGACGTACTGTATCATATTCGCATGGATATAGATTTGATAGACTTTGCAGAACCCTTGAAATATTGACATAAGTCAAAAAATTAAAATATATCTTGCTTCTAAAGCAAAAATCGTTAGGAAATATGAAATCAAAATAAATTAATTAAGAAATGTTGTTTGAGGGTAGCTTTGGGGGCATTGGAATAAAATACGCTCAACGCTCGTTCAGGGAAAAAACTTAAAATACCATATCTTTACTATATATAAATTCTAGGAAAAAACTTCAATTCAGGGAAAAACTAAAGCCACATCTAAAATACCACATCTTTACTTTTTATAAATATACCACCACCAACACAATATGCACTTGCGCCGGAACTCCAGCAAGGAATTTTTCTATTTATTTCTACACGGAAAAAAGTAGTGGTAAAAATGTTCACTGAAATTTGTTGACGTATATACAATCAACAAATTTCAGTGAACATTTTTTGCACTGTAAATATATCATAGCAGAGACAGTACTTTCCAGTAGTTTTAATTTTGACAAAATATTTTGTACATTAAAATTCATGCCTTATCTTTTTAATTTCAAAATAAATACTACTGTCACGCTTTCCGTACATCGTGCCAGAATTATAAAGCAGAATATTTAATTCCGTCATCTTTGTCGGACAAATATCTCCACTTTATCATATTCATCTATTCACCATGAGGCTAACTTCAAATTTCGGGATCGTGCTGCGCACTACTTCCTTCAAATGGTCGGAATATATTGCCATACCGGAATTCCGGTACGATGTTTTCCATACATTTTGTACGGAGGACGGAATACCGGCACAGATGCATACTAAGCTCAAGTGTCAAAATATCGATTCAAATTTATAAAACTAGACAATTTTTCATTGTCTCACGCTAAAAATTGTTCTATGGCAATTTATTTTCATTTCGCTGTATATAGTTAGGCAAAAGGTACAAAAGATAAGTACATACCGTTCATATCCAATTAATCGAGAAAAGTCCAATAGCTTTAGACTATACCACTAAACACTAAATCACCAATTTTAAAACTAACGGCAACTATATGGTCTACAACACAGGGTTTAACAGATGGTACCGGATGTCTAGCTTTTTCTTGTAATCGAACCGGAAACAAAGAAACAAAACATGAGACTAAAATATCCGCCACCAATTCGAAAAGAAACTCGATCACAAAGAAGCTGTCAGATTAACTGAGTCGTATTCGGATTTCCGAAGTAGGCGAATTCTCGTGCAATCATAATAGGCGCCCTCTCTAATAAGAATTGTCCACTTCTCTCTCGTATTGCAACTCCGGCTTACAAACAGAATCGTATCTGTTTGTAAATTTTCTAACCATTGATTTCACATGATTTTATAGCCGAGAGCACAATTAAAAACAAGAGTGACATTAAATAAAGTCTCGAACCAGGCAAATAATCATGTTCAACTGCAAAGTTCAAACGGTTGAAGCGGCATATTTCACTTGACCGCATTAGGATGTTTTAAGGTAGGGTAAATATCTACTTGCTGTCAAATAAGATCAATAAAACAAAATGATTTTTTTCAATTAATCACATATATATTTAAAATTCCATTTAGTGTTTTTTTTTAAACTCTTTTCTTTTCATTTTGATTTTCTTTTCTGAAATATTCTTTTTAAATACAAAAACAGATAGCACAATAATCATGTACTTAAACTTAATTTTACATATCAA
This sequence comes from Nemotelus nigrinus, assembly GCA_947369275.1. Taxonomy (NCBI): domain Eukaryota; kingdom Metazoa; phylum Arthropoda; class Insecta; order Diptera; family Stratiomyidae; genus Nemotelus; species Nemotelus nigrinus. The sequence goes on from OX376375.1 coordinate 61,268,595, forward strand.
ACATTTAAATAATTTCAATAATCATATGCATGCTTAAAAAAACTCATTGTTTTTTTTTTCTTATGTAAGCAACATACATTTTTATCAACACAATACAATTCCAATACACAAATTCAAAAGATGTTTCATAATAGTTTAACATATGCAATTACTATGGAAATAATATTTTTAAAAATGCTTCAGTTCTGCTTGAAATCATAACATAAATACAACAATAATATTGTGAAATGGGTTTAGTTTCTATTTTAAAATTGACCTTGAAAAATGATATAATTCTGTACACGTACAGTAAAAGTGCAATATAAAATAAGCTGCAAATTACAATTTATGTAAGTGGAAAAAGTATGTATGTATGTATTTTATTTGCAATTAATCACTCGCTAAATCAAGCCACGTACAAAAAACGCGTCAATAAAACAAAACTAGAATGTGTTGCGTGCGAAAAGAAAAAATGTTGTTTTTCAACTGGTTTCCATGCTGTTTTGCGAATCAAATTCAGCATAAATTGCTTCAAATCATATTTCCAATATGGAAAAAAATTAAGATTATAATCGAAAAAAATATAATATTAAGCGAATTTCATGTGCTAACTAATTTAAAACGATATTAAGCGAATTACATGTGCTAACTATAGCTTAAATGTGTTTATATCTACACCCATAGGAAATATCTTCAGTTTTTTTTTATATTTGGTAAAATTTAATATGTTTCGTATGAGGGCAGATAGACTTATGTGCGCAAAAGTATGCATTTAGGCAATAACTAACAAAGCTGCCGGTATTGTTTCGTGAAATTAAGTAATACGATTTAAGCAATAATAATAAATATCTTAACCATTTTTAGGTTGCGTTAATAGTTGGCACTTTGGAGGACATTCGGTTAAAGTCGGCAGATTCGAGCCTAACTATTGTTTAAGGCTTTTTTCAAATCATTTACAACATAATCAGTCTCTTATAAGCTTTTCGCTGCTTTAAATAAAATAATTTAATGACAAAAAAATGACCTTCAACATCATCATTTATCGCAATCACACAAACTATCTTCGACTACATTTTCTCAAATCGGATTTCGTGTGACACTCATAGACACTTTCAAATACTTTGATCAGCTCATCCATGCCGTGCAACAGGCCTTCTTCGGAGTTCCCAGGCGACCATGGTTTTCTGTGTGTTACCGCGATGCCAGATGTCAATCTTCTTGCTTTGGCGAAATCAATCAGCCAAACGCCGAATTTCTCATCGTCATAGACTATGAAAATACTGGATCCAACAATTTCATGAGTTTGCACGAATTCAGACTTCTCCATCAGCGTACGCATCATTTTCAGACGTTTAATGATTTCCTTGGTCGTACTGCGACGATTGTTCAGAAAATGTGCAATGGTTCCTTGAATTTGACTAGTGGTTCGGACTTTTTTGAGATCAGTTACGGGATCGGTATTGCCCAGCCGGAGAGCTTCGATGCGAAATCCTTTCGATTGTGACGAGGACATTTGTTCACGGAACAGCATGTATCGGAGTTTAGTGATTGCCTGTTGCTGATGTTCCTCGTCTGTTGGAGCGGAACTATCAACCGCTATCATTTTCTTGTACAAATCCGGGCGTAGAGTTGTATTTGTCACCTCCGATTCGAGAAAAGTACGGCATCCCATTTTGATGTCCATCACACTAGGGTCCTTGAAGCCCGTCAAGAGGTCCTGAAGTTCAATATAGGTCTCACCTTTGATCTCTTGGACACCGAGGAATTTCGGAACTAGCTTGGAAGCACAGGAATCTTGACTGATCGCCTGATAGGCTTTCACTTCGCAATCGTGAGGGCTAGAGACTCGTTTTCGGACAACACCCGCAGCAGCTGGAACAATACTGGAAAAGTTAAGAGAGAAAAAACATCGGTTAGGAACTAGCTGATTTGTGGCTTACGATTGTATTATATTTGTTTGAGAAAATATAAATGTGTAGATCAATTTCATAGCTGAATAGAACCTACCTTTCTGGATGTCCTGACAGTTGGACCCAACCATTTGTCTTATTGCTGCCTTGTTGTAGAAGTACAGGTGCAGCCGGTGCACTCAGCTCCAAAGCATTCTGAAAAATTGAAGAAATTCATGTTATTTTATCATTCCACCACTCTCAATCTATAAATTTACATCTACATGTCTATTTTATATCGAATCATACAAAGAAGAATTAACTGATTTTTTTTTGCATCCCTCCCTTTTGAGCATCTGCTACATCGCACGAAGAGGCAATTTATTTGAAAAAGATGTTTATCGATTGGTTGGTTGATATTTAGCTGGTATGCACACATAAAGTAGCAAGTGATAAAAAAATCTTTGGAAATTATCTGCAATACATATTAGCTCACCATACACAGACATATTCGCCTGATATTCAAATGTTAATTTTTATACGATTGACGTCAATGCATCTTGATTGTAAACACATCTATAACATATTGCTTTGGAAGAATTGAATGCAGAAGAAAACAAAAACCAAGAAGAGAAAATTTATACGTTCGATTATATAAAAGTTTTTTTTTTTTAGGTGTGTGTAGGACTGCGATCTATTATGGAATGAATTTTTTAAATTTAATATTGTTTGTTTATTCAAATTGTATTCTAACAAATGAGAGAATGCTTTTTGATCTTTTTCAACTACTTTTAATTTCTATTTCGCAAAATTAAGTTTTTTAAAAAATTGTTTAAAGATTATGTAATATCAAGGCAACTTTTTACTGGTTTTCCTGTGATTTTTGCGAACACGAAAGACAAGACGTGTCGAGGTAGACTATCAGGATAATAATATGGCTGCCTAACATTTGTGCGCGAGTTTGAATGATACAAAACAATTATCTTGGCCTATAAAACAAATTACAGCACATGAGAACTTATGTCACTAGTTACATATAATGACCCGTACGGCTTTGTTTCATGACGATTGTTTTGACATTTCTAATTTCACTTGTTCCTATAATCGGTTGGAGAATGGGTAATGTCAAATGTAAATCACAATCGAAATTTTAGTGTCTAGTGTAGTCTTCAAAGGCTAAAATACTGTCTAGCATCACTTTTTTAAACTTAACAAAAGTTTAAATTGTCAAGCAACATTGCTTGTGATAGATGTGCTGGTATCATTGTAACTTGCGATTAGACCACAAATTTCAATTGAATGATTATGCGTAAAGTATATTCACATATATTACGAGTATGATCATCGCTAACTCTAATTCAAAACAAAAAAGCAAATATTTTTTAAACAATTTTTGATTATAAATTTTTTATATTTTCAATGTAATGATATTTGAATCCATATTTTCCACCACGGACTATTTTCTGATACGTATCGACAATAAATTCAATAAAAATCTTATAATAACACCGTTCCATCGTTGAATTACATTCACCATATGCATTTGCTTCTTTATTACATCTTCGAACAACGTCAATCGTTTCGATAAATTAAAATATAAACACTTCGTTCAGTGTTTATGTTTGCATACTTGCACATATCGTTTTCGCGAACATAAAACTTTCAGAACATCATTATTTTTCAAAATCAAAATGTTAACAGAATACACTTAATATAAATTTTTTTTCGAAATTTCATTTCACTGCTTACTACGCATTTGGTTTAATTTGAAAAGTTTTGGCTGAAAAATGTTTTCCGGGCCACAAACAAGATGATGTTTTCTCTTTAAATATTTCAAAAAGAATTAGTTTTGAGTGTTGGCTGTTTTATGTCTATGATTTGTTTTGCCGCCACCTATTTTAAGCGTTTAACTTTGTGCCAATTGACACGTTATTTTTGACTTTTGAAAAATGTTTGATGGTGGAAAAATTATGTAAAAACGGGAGAAGATATGATAGATATTACTTTTAGACTTTAGCCATGTGAATGCACATTGGTTTGTTATTTAAAAGAGAAAACAAAATTTATAAATTCGAGGACCCAGTTGATGTATTGAGATACTTAGAGGCAGTGTATTTCAGAGGCCACAGCGACCATAAAGATCTAGGAATAGATACGAATTTGAGGCCTTTGATATTGCTTCTTTCGTATTTACTGCTAAATAAATCAACCGAAAATTATTTCAATTAATAGCAATTATGCTACATTGCATGCCAAACATTTTGAAAATGTAAACTTCCTGCCCAAACTTGCTTTAAAAATTTTCCACAGACTACAAAAACATCATTCAACCTTCCATTAAATTCACGACCTTCGAGCCCGAATTCCTTCCAATCATAAGCATCATCAAACACACCTCTTCAAATAGCAATCATCAACACAGTGAATTCATATTCAAACATTTTCACATGTTTTGAAGCATGGTGACAATGAACTAAAAGCTCTGTCATAACAAGAAATACCTTACGAAAAACTTCACTTCGATTTCAATTGTCATTTCAATTAGCACTTTAAAAAAAAAATAACACTTAAAACTACTGCCATTTTCAAAGCCAGTTTATCATTCGATCCCAGGAATTCTCAATTATTTTTGGATAAACCACATCCGCGGCATGCTAAACTAGCTTTATGACCCCTTAATCACAGCCAGTTAGCTAGCCATCGCAACAGTGCCAATTTAATCATCAACATTTTATCGCGGATTCCACAAACATTCAACCACTCATCGACATTCTCTTGTTTGATTCACCGATTGACGTCAAACAAACCAGACGAATGGACAACAGACAACAAGCACTACCCATAATTTTCTAACATGAACAAAAAAAACTACTATTAACTAGCTTATATTCCGACTGATCTTTCAAACGGGACTTTTGAAATAAGTTGTATCCAATCAAATTAATTGCTCTCTGTTGCAAATAGCAGTGAAATCAATTTGTTAGTCTCACATCATTTTCAACTGTGTAAGGAATATGCAAAATTAAAACTCACACCTGGCTCGAAGAAGACTTTTTATATAACCGAAAAGTCGCACTTAAAAATCGCTATGATTGTTTGGTCAGATGACGCAGACACGATCGATATATCTAATTCGCCATTCTCCAAATCGACAGCCGACAGCAATCTTTTGGACAGATAAATTACGAAAGAAAAAACCTTGACAAGATCCAACTGTGAGAAAAAGAAAAAACCTTGCTGGATCTCTCAGCCACCATTAACTATCATCCGTATTCATTCCCATTAGACAAGACTACTGGTTTGCGTGCAGCAATAGGTGATTTCACATTTCACTTTCACATTTTCAGTTCAAATGACGCAAATTGTGTAGGCCCCCATGGAGATTCATTGACCAGATCAGGCCACACCACACCAGGCCATGCTGGTCGATTCGTTGGTAGTATGCATGTTATCATCATCGTAGTTATGTGAAACTGTACGATGTAGTTTGATGACTTGTTGGACGTCATAATGACGAATTGTTTATGAATGATTTTTTAGAGAGACTTGTGTCCGGTCTGATTTAAATCATTGAGTAGAGTCAAGCCCAGACTGAATAGTTGAATGTTTCGTTTTCTTCTTCGTCTTCTTTTTTTTTTCCAATAAAACCATTTGATTGAATATGCTCAGTTAAGTTGCATGGTTAATTAGATGGAATTTAGATGTTGAACAATTATTGCTGATTCCTTCTTCTTCCCACATAATTACAAAGCCTGAAATACAGTGTCTGGATTGTTCCAACCGAAATGAACGAAACTTTCATTAGAAATGCTTAATTATAGTGGTAAAACATTCTCTAATAAATCATGAAACCCATCATTTGTCCTGTTTTTCAGCATTTGCAAACACAAAAACTTTTTATACTTCACACACATCAGATATAAATTGCAACTTAATGACAGTGGTTGTGTACTTGACTATGTCTTCGTATCTGGTGAACGTTTAAAAATGGCATATTTTGCAGAAACATTTATTTAGACACGTGAGAAGTGCGAATTACAAGAATAAATGAACTTTTCAAAAAGTTATGCGGTAAGGGGTGTGTTCAATGTGCATGCTATAGCTGCTTCAAAAGCATAGCATCACTTCAGCAAGTGTCAAAATTTGAAGCAGCTAGGTGAAGCAGCTATGGATATTGGACAGCCAAGAGCTGCTACGAAGATCAGAAAATTCAAAAATACTTTTTCAAATTTTTTTTTTAAATTTTAATATTTGTGTTTTCGTGGATTAGTTCAACACTTCCATTGCACTTTGGAAATTGTATAAAATTTAGGAGTTTTCAACATACAGCTGCAGAAACCATTAAAATTTTCCTAACATATTTAAAACGTATCACATATTTCCGACTTTTGACGACCATTAATTTATGCTGCCACTATTTTCAAATTTATTCCTCATCTCCTGTGTCACAAAAGCGCGAAAACTTCTTTTCATTTTAATTTCCAATTGAAAATGACGTTTGAACCGCATGTCAGCTGTGTACGCACGGCCATTTTGCCTTAGCTACTTTCTTGCTATCCTCCAGACTGCGAGCAGCAAATAGCTTAGCAGTTATGCCGGAACCTTGGACAGCCCGACTGTCAAATAGCAAGCATCAGAAAGTAGCTATTTCGTGACATTGGACAGCCAGAGCTGCTAAAGTAGCAGCTAATAGCTGCTATAGCATGCACATTGAACACACCCAAGATTTCACTCGCTGCTTGATCTGTGGTTTTGCGCATTTAATGCGTGCAATAGTCAAATCAGTAGTTATTTGATGATTTTCTAGTCAAATTCAAATTTTCTAGTCGAAACTTCTCTTCACCTATTAGCAGGACATTCAATCGTTGCATTCAATGTTCAACGCAAGCTATACTGTCAAATGTTTGCAGATTTAGCGTTATATGAGGATACTTCAACTATTTATAGTATTCTAATGAAAGAAGAGAATACTTCTATTTGTATGAGAATACACCATAAAATATTCCAATTTTGAACTGATTACAAAAGTAAATTTTTATTGAAATGCATATCATATCGTCACAAAACGGTTAATATCATTTTTACCGTTTCACAAAACAGTTAATATCATTTTTACCGTTTCACAGTCCATTGCCACAATCATCTGATGCAATTAATTCTTCAGATTGTATCATTCAACTTTTTCTCATATCAATATAGTGCGATTATTGATAGCTTGGCATTTTTTTGCGTGAAAGTATTTTGAACATGAAGAACGTGATGATGAAAAACGAAAAGAAAATTTCACTTTTGCCCCAAGGTTAATCTTCATCTGAACATGAAAAGAAATGTTAGTAAATCGTCGATCAGTTGGGTTTAAATGGTTTTTGTGATGATATTGAGTTCATTCATTAGTGAAACTGGTAGAATAAATCTATTATCTCGGAAATTAGATGCATGTGCCTTTAAACTAGTTAGAATAACTTCCATCTGAAGATGTTATGGTTCTTTAATGCGTGAGTTCCAATATATGCAACACAACATCAAATGTCATCTGTTACTACTGATATTGTTGCTTGATATCATCGACTCCTGTTAAGTTTACGAAAGCAATAATAGTGAATGTTTCAGCTTTTAAATACAACAGTGCGTATCGCAAAGAGAAAATTAGAAAAAAAATTACACAAATGAACACTCTCTTATACCAGCTGTTCATAGAAACAAGTGGAATTGGAAATGTCAAAGTTATTGTTGAGGTTAAATCCCATTTTCTTGTGATAAAATGTCGTATTGCTTGGGGCGAATTCATAATTAAGAGTTTTGAGAAACCAACAAGATTGGCATTATGATAATGATCTCTTCCACTCCCCTAACAAAGAACAATTTCAGAGTCTACATATTAGATTGCTCTACGGTTTCTCCGGTTCCTATTAAGGATCCATTAAGGGTCCTGTTTTATTCAGATCAATGCAACAATTCATTCTATCTGATTATAATTTGGTGCGATCTGCCTTAAATATTTTTGAAACACTTCCGCTTTCATCGATTTTATGACAAGCACACTCTGGTACATTGTTTTTGCCCGATTAAATTCAAGAACGGCCGACACTCCGTACCTAAATCCCAATTAAATATTCTACGCGGACCACTAACTGCAACCAGTATATTACTTGCAACAAGTTCTTTCTTGTTCCGGTGTCCGTTGTTCCAATCACACTTCAAAGTTCAATTAATATTACCTGCTGCGTAAACGTGACTTTGCAAAATATATCTATTTATGTACCTACTTATGTATGTATTATTCTTCGGTTTCGGTTAGTTCATGCTACTAGCTTAATTCTGTCTAGTCATCTATAATTATTTCGAAAAATCAATACAAATTAATTTCAAGGGTGCGAATTACAAAAAATTATAATAATAAGAAGCCGGAATAAAATCGCACACAAGAATTTCGAGTGTACTGAAAAACAATATGATCGAAATAATAAAAACTCAAGTCAAGAATAATAATATTATTGTCACGGGTACTTGTTTTAATAGTTACGATACGAATCAGAAGGTCATTGGCATATTATGGTTATATTGTTGGTTTTTTCGAGGCAGCATGACGGAGTAATGGAAATAGCAACATTGTAAAAGTATGATGAAATATTTGCGAAAAAAATGTCAGACGAAATTTTTAATTATTAAATTGATAATTTTTCCCCGATAAGATGCATGATATAGCAAGAAACCGTATTTTTTTTAAAGAAGCTCGATGACTTGCTTTTTATTACGTTTAAAAGGAGAGTTTAGATAAGCTTTCAACTTTTTGTTCATTCGAAATGACTAAACAAAATCGTATCTGCATTTCAAGAGAACAACGCATGCTTATTTGCGAAAAAAAATTTTACAAAAAAATATTTAAAACAATAAGAAACCAATTCGCATTTCAATGTTTAAATAATCCCATCACTGTCTGAGAATATCTTAAGCTACTCCATGTCAATCTTCTTCGGCGTTTAATTCCCGGCATTTCAAGTATACTTCACAAGTTCTTCCGGCTAAACAAACACTAAATGACAATTCCGATTTTCTTTTCTATTTATTGCTTTTTCCGTTTCTTTTACTGTCGAGAAAAAATACCTGTCTGCAATATTAAAGCGTAACAATGAACTTCTGATTGAGGTGTGAGCTTACCTTGAAAGCTCTTATAGTCTGCATTGAACAGAGGAAATTAAAATTGCTCCCGTACACTAACACCCAGAGATCTAGTTTTTTTGTTAAAAAAAATATTTTTTGTGTGATGGATGGCGACATAAAGCAGTGTGAATTGAATTTCATTGATTCTCGGAATAAAAACCGGATTGCTATTAAAATAAAAACTTTAGGACTGGGTAGTAATTATTTTACATCGTTCTTAATGGAATGTAAATATGAACCAGAAATTTGATTAAAGCTTGATGCCCTTATTTGGATGTCTGAGAGGTTGGTTTTGGTGATGTATTTGTTGTGTCATAAAATATTTTTTAAATATGTTGTAGCCCAAACATAATAAAGATACATGTTAGGATTCGCTGAACAAACAAATCGGTTATAAACGTACGTACGTATGAATAGTAAACATTTTGAAGAGCACTCCAATTTACTCGACGCTTAAATGTTTTCAAAAACTCTTTATGAACAAATAAAGGCAAAATACAGAGATGTGTTAGTAAAGTAAGCTGCAGTATGAATGCATATCAAAATTGAGGATGTTGCTCGCGTATACTTTGACACTATCTCTCGCGCAAAACATTATCAATTTTCAAATAGAATTGTTTTTTTATGCATCTTAATCCACTCAATCAAGGTGACTATATTTTTGATGATTTGAATAATAATTTGAATAATCATACTTTATATTAGCACAAACAATACTTACAATTGCCAAAAATTTCAGCAACGACATCTTATTCGGCAGCAATAAATCTCGATTACTCAAAAAATCAGCTAAATTCTCACTTTCAATAACGATGTTCTGAAAATACAAAGAGAAAACGTATGCTTAATGCGTTTGTTTGAAAGTATATGTATATATAATAGGCGAAATAGTTTCAAATGTTTCTTCTTATTGTCCTTCAAAAATTTTCTGTGATTTATACCTTTTTCTTTGCGAACAAAAACTTCATCTTATTTAGAACTATATTAAGTTATTATGTGTAATAATTGATTGCGATCAATCGATCGTACGCTCATTCGAATCACAAAAGTTTTTCACGACAGAAATTAAGTTGAAACCACGATCAGCTCCGATAACATCACCAAACAAAGGCAACTAATATATTTGAGTTGAGAAAAAATGCCTGTCAAAACTCCGACAATGAATGACAATATAAAAAATGGGCGCCAACATTTTGATTTAGCACTAAGGATTTTAGGGATGCCATAGTTTATCGAATGGTTCGATTTTAGTGGATCTTCTTTGTGGATAATTTTTTAATATTTTTAAAAAAAATCAAAATACGAATGATAAACATGTATGTATATCATAAAACTTATACGGTTGTCAATGATAAAAATATCTGCTAAAAACCAGATATATGTATAGACTAGATAAAACTAGATCATCTACTATGTATACAAATCTAGGACTTTCATTCAAATTCAACAAGTCGCATTCAACTTGCAAATTACTATTTTACCATTTGATACAGCCTTACGTAGCTATAGATATAGCAATTTGCATTGCAAAACAGCCTATATCAGTCGAATGGCGTCAATTCCAATTACTTTGTCCTAAAACGTTCCCCGGTTTATTTTACATTAAATGCACCCAATACTTCAACTTTCCTGCATGTTCCCCTTAACCAGTAGTGCCGTTACGACCTTACCACAATATAATCATCGCCGTCATCGAATGACGCAAATGTACGATAAGCCAAACCAAAATTGTATACAATATGATCGAAATCCGAAACAAACTTTTTAAATCGGTCAAATTTGTTTATAAACATTCAGCCTCGGAATATGAAACATGAGACTGAAATTATTGTGACGAGGAATAAAATCATTTCGAGTGATATCAAATGAGAAAAATGGTTGCTTTTGAGCAGTTTAAATTTAAAATTGTAAAATCATTATATTTTTTAAACTTTGAAATATTGCGTCCGTAGCGGTTTATTAAATGAAATGTTATTCAAAAGTAAAAAAATTTCAAGTGCGTTTTGTTGCAATCATATTTATTGTTCTTATAATGTTTTGTGTAGATATGATAGAATATACTGTAAATTCTAGGAAGAAGAAACAATATGTTGAATTTTCATCTGTTATCAGTTGTCTGGAGACGACGATCGGTTTGACGCAAAACCATGATATTTGCTATTATTTATAAATGTGTCTTGGGAAATCAAAAGGCATACAAATGATGTTATTTCCGAGGATTTTACGTTGCTACCGTTGACATCGAAGTCAATGTTCAGTAAAAAAAAAAATTTTGTTCTATATTTGTTCGACCCTGTAATTTTGACATATGATTGTTTAAGGGCGTTAAGATAATTTCGGCAGAAATTTATTTTGGGCGCTCAATGAAAAATATAAAAGTATGTAAAATATAGATCAAAAATTGGATTTAACGGGTAAAATCTCGGAACAAAATTTAAATATGGTTAGAACCTGCTTTGGTAGGTAATTATTAATTTTTGTAAATAAAATGCATGAAAAAAATGGCTGTATTTTGCAGCTTTAAAGGAGATAAAGCGATCTATTTCTACTAGTTTTTGTCTAGGGTTTTGGACAATCGTTATTTTGTCGTATTTGGTGGCTTTTATTTAGGAGTATTTCCGAAGAGAAAACTGAAGAAAACAATATAAAGTACATATGCATTACCCACGTTGGGCGCTAAAATTTATTTGCGTATATTTCGACATATCTTGTTAAAAATAATTATTTGGCACTTCGACAGACTTTTTTACATAGCAAATTTACTTTTTACATAGCAAATGTCGCATAATTTACACAAGGTCGTTTAGTTGAAATATTTTGCTGATTCTTCATATAAAAAACTATTTTTGAGCATTCTGTCTTTAAGGGGTTACCCCCACTTGTAACTTTTAAGTTTTTCATTTTTTTTTTTGTTGCATTTTTTTGAAGTTTAGCCATTTGAGAATACGTGTTTCAAATTTCAAGTCAATCCGAACAAAATTGACCGAGATATGAGCGTTGAAAGAGAAGAAACCGTTCCTTATACAACCGGCTAATTGCCGTCTGCCGCGCTAGATCCTCTCTCCGGTTTCTATAATTGTTCTATGAAAAGGTTCGCATACCTGCCATTCCTGGCATTCATATGATAGCCTGGAATTAGCCTAATTGCCGTCTGCCACGCTAGATCCTCTCTCCGGTTTCTATAATTGTTCTATGAAAAGGTTCGCGTACCTGCTATTCCTGGCATTCATATAATAGCCTGGAATTGGTAGAAACGAATTTTCTTCATCTTATTCGTCAGTGCAGCTCGAGCGTAAAACATTGTATTATTACCCATTGTATTATAACCGCAGTTTTTATTTATTATATATAAATAAATGGATGCCAAAAAAGGTTCGCGAAGATCAAGAAGCGAAGATGATTTTCGGAAATCCCGACCGAAAAAAAGGAAGAATATTTTCAACCCGAAAAAAGTCGAATCGGCGAGTGAAAGTTTCAGCACGTCTGCGAAGAAAATTAAGGATAATGTTGATATGATTGTGTGTCAGGATAGTAATGTTGAATATCGCATTTTAAACTTTTTGACTGTGTTTGCTGCGATTTCGAATTTAGTAAAGTGCAAAACGTGTGACGGGAATATTAGATTTGAAACTGCAAGTACAAGAGGACTAGGCTTCAAACTCGTTGTGAAATGTGGCTCGTGTGCAGATAACTTGATACCATCTTCTCCTTTTCTGGCGCATTCGTATGAAATAAATCGTCGATTTATATTCACTATGCGAGTTCTCGGCTTAGGATTGGCCGGAGCACAAAAATTTTGCGGACTTATGGACATGCCAAGTTTTCTTTCCGAAACTACGTATGCAATGATTTTAAAAAGCATTTATGAGTCCGTAAAAACAGCTGTTGATGTTATATTTAAAAAAGCCGTACGAGAAGAAGTTGAAAATACACCAAATGCGTCAGGCGATGCAACTTCAAAATTAACAATTTCCGGAGATGGATCCTGGAGGAAGCGAGGATATATGTCATTATTCGGAGTTTCATCTGTCATAGGATACTACAGTGGAAAAGTGCTTGATCTTGTGGTAAAAAGTTCGTACTGTAAAATGTGTGAATCGTGGAAACATAAGCTAAATGATGCGGAATTCGAAGAATGGTACGAAGAACACAAAAACGAATGCAGTTCAAATCACGAAGGCTCCGCGGGAAAAATGGAGGTAGACTCTATTGTCGAGATCTTCAACCGTTCAATAGAAAAATATAATGTCCAGTACCGCTACTATATTGGAGACGGAGATTCAAAGACGTACACTGGGGTAGTAAATTCTCATCCTTATGGCGACGTAGAAATTATTAAAAAAGAATGCATCGGGCACGTACAGAAGCGTATGGGATCTCGCCTCCGTAATTTAGTGAAAGAAAATAAACAAATTGGTGGTAAAGGAAAGCTAACTGGAAAATTGATTGACAAGCTCACAGTGTACTACGGACTTGCTATTCGACGCCATTCTGATTCTGTTCATGATATGCATGAAGCAATATGGGCGACCTTCCATCATTATAGTTCAACCGATGCAAATCCACGCCACGAGAAATGTCCAACTGGTGAAGAATCGTGGTGTGCGTTTCAACGAGCTCAGGCGAAAAACGAGGCTTTCAAGCACGACTATAATCCTCTTCCATCAAGTGTTTTGGACGCCATCAGACCGATATATACTGATCTCAGTAAAGAAACTTTACTTGAAAGATGTGTTGGTGGCTTCAACCAAAATAACAATGAAAGTTACAATCAGCTTGTTTGGAAAATCAGCCCCAAAATTGTATCGAGTGGAGCATCTATCGTGAATTTAGCCGCCTACATTGCCGTTGGACTATTCAACGAAGGATCGATATCATTATTATTTTTCCTTAACGCCATCGGAGTGAGTTGTGGTCACAACGCGCACGCATACGTAAAAAAAATTGACGAAACCCGGATTGCAGCGGCAGAGAGGTTTGCAGCCGAGAGCACTCGGGAAGGCAGAATGCTGAGAAGGCAACAACAAATTGCATTTTTGGAAGCGGCATCGTCGGCGGAAGAGCTATTATATGGCCCCGGAGTGGATGACTCTATGTAAGTTAAAAAAAAAAATTGTCTCCTCCGTGTAAACTGATATTGAAACTTTAAACGCGTTTTTCTCGAAATGGCATTTTGAAAATCGGTGACCAAAATTACTCGAAAACTACTAAACCGATCTTTTTGAAACTTAGCAGGCTTATTTAGTACATAAAAATGTAGTTTTTGATCGTTCGATTTTTTTTTTTTGATAAAAAATGGCCGTTTTATAGCCAAAAAACGACCATTTTTTTAAGTGAAAATCGAAATATTAACTTTGACTATCCGCCATTTTGTGAAAAATTGATATTGTGTTAAATCCTTCGATCAACCACTAGTTTATACTGTTATTTAACTAAATCCATCGCTATTTTTTGTTTCAGATGATCCAGTTCGACACAATTTTGGTCACCGCAAAAGGTGAAAATTAAAACTCCCTTGTTTTGACGGCCATTTGTACTTAAATCATGAAATATTTTTTCATAAAAAAATTACTAAAAGGTGTTCAGTGTATGTACTTTAAGAAAATATAATAGTCGTTGAAAAACATTTCGTAGTTTTGTCAAAAAAAATTCATGAAAATGACCTATTTTATTACGCTACAAGTGGGGGTAACCCCTTAAGATATCTTATCTATTTTTACATTTTTATTGTTTTCCTTAAAAATGCTTTCAAATTGTATAGCAAAATATATATATTCTCCAAAATTTTACAGTCATTATTCAAGAATATTTTAAATTAACTTATTCAAATTCCAAGAATATGTATATTGAAAAATGCGTCAACGGTATCATTTCAAACCAGTTTCATCAAATAATCTACGTCAATCCATAAAAGCTGTCTCTTTTTACACCCCTTCCTCTTCTTTTGGAACATCAATGAAAAATTCTTTTGCTAAAAAAAAAACAAAAACAAAAACTCTTTTGTTAAAATCATTTGCTGTTAATTCACGCAGATGGAAAAACCCAATACGTCGTCTCAATACTTCCGCCGGAGAACGGATCAAGGAAACATTTGTCTAAATGAATCGAATTCAATGCTCAAAGAATTTGAATTAATAAAAAGAATTTCCATTATTATGCAAATAGTAGTAGCAAACAAACACTTGATTACTCAGCATGAATTACTAAAAACAAAATATTTATAGATCATTAAGCAGGACGTCATCTCGTCAACTCGAATAAGTCACAAAGATTAGATTCGAGAACTTGAATTTTTTTTTATTTCAATGAATGCATAAAACAAACACAATAGGCTTAAAAATAATTTGCATTTTTATTATACTACTCCCCTCGAATCAGTTTTATCATGTGATGTGAATCTATTAGCTAATTAATAGCAGGCATCTTTTATTTGAATAGAAAACAGGCAGTTGAATGCAAAATTTTGAAATGTTTTTTCACGCGAAAAAAATTCTTTAAATATTTGAGTACAAATATTGGTTTAGAGAGCTAAATTAGAAATATTGTTTTTTTGTTTTTTGAATTTTCGGTTGCTTTGAACGAACGATGAAATTGTGTACGCAATTTTACCATCAATTTGAAGTGTTGAGGAGGAAAAAGATGGAATTCCATCACAGCATTTTTTCCTGTCAAATCTAGTACTATGATCTGTGCAGAGCAAAACTAAATGTCAAATTCCATTATAAAACTAACTTGCAGTGAAATCCTATTTCGTTGGAAAATACTTCGTTTCGTTCTTCAGTCCAATTTAAATTCGATGTTTTCAATGTTCAATTTGAAAACTGAATTCTTTGGCAGAACAGGTAATAAAGAAATCAATCAAAAATTGAAATACTTGACATTTTATCTCTCAGTTATCAGCAGAGTCTACGATTTTTTCATTTTTGTTTTGCTTTTAAATTCCAAAAAATGATCAGGTAGTGGAGACTCGTCAAAATTTATCTTCTCATGGACCTTGGTACTAGGCTACAGTTAACGTAACTATATGCTCTCCAACAAGCTCTTTTAGACACATCAATTCAAGATGAAAAATTCATCTTTTTTCTCTTCTAAAGTACATAGATCATAGCAAGTCACACTGCTCAACTTAGCAGCCAAATTCGGGCGTTTTGTCACATAGAATTGATTTGTCATTGATAGCGGAAATTTTATGATTTTTTTTAGTATTAACAGCATACACCAGTAATATGTGTAAATTTTTTTACAATTTCATCACAAAATTGTACAATACAATAAATACAATTTCATCACAAAAAAAAAATCATTCGCAATATAACCTGCCTCTTCCTGTTTACCTTTGACGTACATATATAAAAGGCACTATATATTTTGATCACGGTATACGGTAACTTTGGCAGTAGTTGTCTTTTTGAATATTATTTTCATATTAAAAACTACTGTTGATTGCCAAATGATTAGGGACAGTGCTCATATTTTTTCTAGTTCATATGAATTTTTTGAAGAAATAAATTGGTTTTCATAAAGTTTTTTCTTTGGTTTTGCTGCCTGGCATCATTATTATTGTTTTTGATACGTAACAACACCGGCAGTGCTTATCATCTGTCAAAAATGTGGAGTTTCTCCTCGTTTGGTAGTCACATGGTGAAAAAGTACTGTTATAGTGAGGTTTTATCAAAACTTACGACTCATTTTCTCCAAATTTTTTCTATACAAAATAACGTCTTATTTAATTGTTTTTACTCAATTTAATAAGTCAACTTTAATTTGCTATACTACCTTAAGTATTTTTTCCCCGCACATTCCCAGAGACACATTGCAAAACTTTAAGGTGTTCCTAAGTCTGTTAGCAGAATAGAAATAAAAACGAAGCAAAACAAATCTCTGGAGCGATGCGCGTGAGAGAATATGGTAGGAAAAGGATCATCAATCCTCGTACGCCGAAAGAGTGTAGTGAAAGAGTGTAGTGAAAGAGTGTATCCTATCATCAACAAAATGCACTGTAAATATTCAACTAGCAATAAAAAATATGATTTATTCAATGTTTTACGAACAGGACAATACTGCCCTACTAAGCATAAACGTCCTATCTACATTTTAATACTTTCGAGATATTCAATGATTTGTGTGTGGCATGGCATGTGGAGAGTGAATTTTTCAATATTGATTTTAACATATTTCGACAAAAGATAGGTTTTTCAAATTTTGTAGAATGATGCAATAGAGTATATAGTTTTCGAATCCGGTGTTAACTCAAATGAGAAAAATACAGATAGAACCTTTATGCTTAGTAGGGCAGAATATTCACTAAACACCAACCTTTACATGCATATTTTAGATGCTCAATTGAAATTCCTACATTTTCAATTTCTGCTCCAACGCAATCTTCGCAAATTTGTACATGTATTTCGTCACGTAATTCGTCACGAACACAGTCAGAATCATTGGTCATATCACGTGGAGATGGGCATAAGAAATTATGTAAAATACATGTTAAATGTAAATAAATAGTTGCATGAAGGACATTTCACTCGTTGTACCCTAGATACACCTACCCGATAGCATCCATCGCATTCTGCACTTTTTCTGACTACGTTATTCATCACATTCTACCCAAACAAAGCACATTACGTACGTAATTTTCGTAATTCTAGATACTTATGTAGTATACCGTACCGGCCACAATGAATGCATAGGTACAATGCGAAAAACAACACTTGCGAAACAGCAAAAATGTCAACAATAAACAACGAGAAAATGGTACGTCAGAGATTGTATAATTTTTTGTGACTATATTCGGAATTGAATGAAGTCGGTACATTTATGTTGTTATGAAGTATCTTTCTATTCACATACGTGCAAAACTAGACCAGTAAAACGATCTATTTCAAATATTGATGTACCTACGAATTTCTTGGAAACAAAATTTTACTGCAGGTTAACAATATTTTTTTTACGATTAGCAACTTATCTCTTTTGCATATGACATAATGTTTTTTTTTCTTGGACCTTCAAAAGCATAAAAGGTTGTTTACTGAAAATGCTATTGCGCTCAAACTATTGTTGTTTGGCCTTTGATGAGGTTGTTTTTGTGAGTTTCTGAGAAGCCATGATTTGATTTGAATGTCACTTAGGATATTGAACTAGTAAATTTTCAAATTGTTCTACTCTGTTTGCCAAATGTATTATAAAATGAATGTCTTTGAGTTCAATATGATTTTTTTGCCACATTTCTTGTATTTCCTTTACTGTTCAAAGTGCGTATGGTCGCGTATGACAATTTTAGAAAGATATCTGTTTTGAATTAATGTAAAAAAATCGAAAATTTATCAATTAATTCTCAATCGTATTAATTTGTTTTCGCTTTTGATCAATTTATGCAACTTATTTTAGCAAATTCGTCGAAAGTGGTAATTTTTTCAGTTTGAATCGTTAGTCAGCATCATAGTGACAGATAAGATCGAAAGTTGATGCTGTTTCTGATCAGAAAAACTGGAACTTAATGTTAAAATGTGAATTTTCTCAATTATTTTATACCACCCTCGCCGTCATATCAAACATATACGACTAATAAATATCGAACTTTTCTCTCGGGATTAAAATTCGACGCCAGTTGCTCGATGACAAATGCTTCGACATTTCACTTCGAGAATTGATAGTGTCACTGTTGTTTTCAGCAATGTTGAACCTCTTCCCCTAATTTCTTACATAAATCATATTTCGGATGAGTATTGTTCCAACTCATACGACAACTCGAGTGAAAGTGCTCGGTTTACAATGTTTGAGTGAAAGCACAAATTATTCATTTTTGAATATCGGCCAACTATAATCGGCATGGGAATTGTAAACAGTTGCCGATTTTTCTAATACTCATAGTACATAACAGCCCAATCTTAAAAAAAATAGATTCATTCATAACCACACATAAGTTCGATAACATTTCGATAATAATCTAATAATGTAGATCATACCTTCGACTCTAAACAACTGTTCGTGACTTTATTAAATCACGTGGGAGTTTTCAGAAAACAACTACTACAAAGTACATATAAAACTTGATTTTCCTTATTAATTCGTCTATCTTGCCTACACCACAACAGTCCATGGAAAAAAGTGTTGCACACATACTGCTAGTGTTTATTTTTAAACGATTGAATGAAAACGTGTCACCGACTAACAATTAGCATAAGTTTACATTTTTATTCGATTGAAGAAAATCAGTAATGAAGAAAACAAACACACTTAAATAGCCGTTATGTTAATAGTTTAATCACATGCGCATTAATTGTGAATTTCAAGTAAAGTTTGAATTACTATTAAGAATGTTGCTAGTCACATGTTTCCTAAGTACGACCAGATGACTACTGAATGCATTATAGTCTTGTTGGCTATTTATAGTTTTTTTTTTTTTTTTGAGAAAAATCACTCAAATTCATTGTACATTCTAATCAACGAATATCGTCGCAAAATTTGATGCTGTCTTTAAACAAACCACCAAAGCAGGAAATGCGTGGGTGGGCTATGTATCTGCAATATTACGATACATTCTAAGCATCTTAATTAGCACTGTAGTTCGTTTTAGAAGCACGTAGTTGCTGAATGAAATGAACGAGTGACGACTGTAGACTATGTCGTTTTCGTTTTAGATTGTAGTAAACTACATATAAGTACATTCTCCTAACGAGGAGACAGAAGAAACAATCGCACATTGCACAAAATGTGACTCTGAATTCGTACGTAAATAGTGAGTACATTTTTAAACAATCGCAATAAATCGAGGATGTGTTCTAAATACATTCATATTCATTTGACAGAAGGAGCAACTGTTTCATAATAAGATTTCTGATTAATCGCTTCCATTTCATTCATATTTGATCGTTACGTGAGGGCTGGCCTGATAATTGCTTGCTGGATTTTAGAATTATGTGCAGCAGATGGTTGGAGTATCAACTAACTAAATAGCTGCATAAAAGTTATGACGAATAAATAAAATAATTACGATTGTTTGACGGGTTATGGAGTGTTTACGACATGGTTGATATAATTTTGTAAAGAAGATGTAGAAATAATGCACTATTTACATTTCTGATGATTTTTTTCAGAAACCAACCAAAAAAAATTCATTGGTAAGTGACAGTTGATGCGATTTTTTTTGCAGTGTTATTTCTTCGAGCTTGCAAAATTAGAATATTATTTTCTCGGCCAATTTTTGCAATTGGTATTCGTGCTCCTGTTCATGACAATGAGCATCAAGTTGATGAGAAATATACTGATTTTTTAAAAGCTTTCTACAAGGTCGACTATAACATCCTACGTTAGAGTTATTTAATTGACAGCGCTGCAGATCGACATAATTTTTTAAAAAAAATATGGACTAATAATTCCACTAAACCAATGTACTAAACAACAACTTTTAGTGAATTTAAAGTCAACAAAATACGGGCCTTGTGGATTTTCTTTGCCTAAAATGCGGCAGTTTTGCTGATTGATGGCGCCATTTAACCAAAAATGAGCCTAATTTTGGTCCTCCGTCCGTCAAAAGCTTATTCGATGAGAACTGTACGAAATCTATGTCATTCTCGTTTTGGCTCTTGTGGTGGAAGGTTGTAGCCGGAGAACTGCTGAGTAATTTGCTTTTCTCTGAAGGACGGTCTTTCTCTCGAATTGGCAAAACATGAATCAACGTGTCTTAAACTGCGCGTTCGTAGTTTGGGGCGCTTTTGTGTTTGTGAAAGAAGTGAGCGTTGTTAAAACGCAATTTGTGTTTAAAAATAAACAATCGAGTAAACGTTGACTGATGCCTGCTAGTCAGGAAGCCATTGCTGTTTATAGGAATTCTTAGAAACCTTTAGCAAAAAAAAAGAAATCTATGTGAATTATCAATCACAGCAGCGCTGCCATATTAGGAAATTCAACCCTAGATTTAGGGATATTTAAAAAACTTCAGGGAAAAACATATTCAGGATTTTGTTTAGGGCATTCTGAAATTTGATAATGCGTTTTTCCCGAACATATGTTTCAATAAATAATAATGTCTTATCTATCTTTTTCAGATATAAGAAAAGAAAAGTATGAGTGGGGGAAAGTTTCACCTAACCTTAAAAAATTTTGCTTCATGTTACGGCAGTCTTACAGATATATAGAAATGTACATTTAAATAACCTGGTTTTCGAAAATGCCGAAAAATTTCCCGGAAATGACGTCAGTAGGTCTACTTAGGGTAATTTTAGGTCTAAATAGAAATTGTCTGACGGTAAGCCTATCTGGCAGCAGCAACAGATTTTTGCAGCTGGTTTCTTTTTTTGGCCAAATTGGGCTTGCAGCAAGAGCATCAAAACGACTTGCTGCGATTCTATTTTAATATAAATATTATAATAGATTCAGGTACGCGAACATACCTAGTATGTGTGTTTTCACACCAAAATTACTTGCTCGGGTATATGGTTATATTGACCTTGAAATAGACTTAGCGCAAGTCAAATTTCGGGAGCCAAGCCATGTATAGTTTTTGAGCTAAACTTGCACAAATTGCGCGCGTTATTCTGGTGTAAGTTTGTTAAAGGTGAAATGGCGAGCTAAACTGAGCACAAATCAACTGTCAAATTGGCAATGGCTGTAAAAAGTGCTGCCAATTTGAAGAATAAACTTTTGAAAACAACCCGTTATTAATATATCGATTAAGCGATTAATATTTTATGAATAATGCAAATATACTGTAATCTGAGCACTGCTTAACTTTTTAGCATCATATTTGAAATATTTTCACTTCATTCCAATACCAATCTGATGTTACGAGCACGTGTTCTTGACGATCAATAAACTTAAAATTTTGTTAGCTGAATATTTATCAAAACGAAAAGCATGACAGCTTCATATTTACTTTCAGCTCGCAAACAGTTGTCTTACTTAACAATTTATTCACCTTAATCGCAGTAATCGCTATCATACAAGTCTACTGCACTCTTAGCTGCGGAAATCCAAAGCGATAGTAATCTCATTAAATACACATAAGTCAATGCGAATTGCGTAACTTAAACTGATCTATACTTGACTGGAAACACATCAACCACATCCAGATACACATATAACGCCATAATGATAGATTAATGAAAAATGCCCAGCATCAAAGTGATTTTGCCTGACGTCTGCGATATGTAATCAAAATTATACATATAATGAAGCTTCTCTTGTCGGACGACGTGCTTCAAGATTTTTCTGATACGAGATGTTGAAAATATCAACCTAAAAATATAAAACTCACAAGAAAAGCAGTTTCATCCAGTTCGATTTTAAGCCACGTATTTATCAAAATTTTTCAAGAAAATATAACGCCATATAATTGAAAGATCATTAAAGGGGCAGAAGGTCATACAA
Source organism: Nemotelus nigrinus (assembly GCA_947369275.1). Taxonomy (NCBI): domain Eukaryota; kingdom Metazoa; phylum Arthropoda; class Insecta; order Diptera; family Stratiomyidae; genus Nemotelus; species Nemotelus nigrinus. The sequence goes on from OX376375.1 coordinate 61,290,995, forward strand.
AGCGCAGGGCCATCACGATGCGAAGTTGTGTTATTTGGACATACTTATATAAATGTACATATGTATGTATATGTAGTTAAATTAAAGCATTGGGTCGGAAATTCGCTGATAAAACTCAATGAATGAATAAAGTGAATCAGTACGATTTCTAGTAAAAAAAAGTTATTGCGAATCTTGCGGGGAAAAACTGTCAAATTTTCCCATAAACAATAATCAAATTTCAACAATTTTTCGATGAGAAAATAATTCCCAGAACTTCAACCACCAACATATTATAGGTTTTCCGTCTGGAAAAAATCATTTGCGTAAATAGAAAATACCAGACACATTTCTATTGAATGTTGTAAGACAATCCGTCAATTTCCGGAAGCAATAGAAAAAAAAAGAATTTGTCAAAGGAGCAAAGTCCACAAAATCGAATGTACTTAAACCCGAAATCTGATGGTTTTGAATGGGTTTTATAACTCTTGGACCAAATTTTGATTTGACCTACAGATGATGTTGCATCATTTATTTTCGCTGATCTTTTTATGGAGGAATAACATTGTATCTATATATTTTGCGTTGCAAAGGCGCTCAGTTAATTTTTTTTGTTGGCAGAGTATTAATATAGGCCTATATCATGAGTTTATAATATGTAGGGGATCAGAAAGCTGATTAGAAAATCGAGTTTCTTCAGAAAATGTTTTGACTGTACCTATTAGATCGCCTTTCGGGGCAAAGTCGTGATGCACTCAAAATCTAGACTTTGGCATCATATAACATGCAGCTAGCTCAGCCTACGTGCACTTGCTCACTCGAGCACAGTTTGGATCCAATATGTTATTGACCTCGTTGATATTGGAATGGACCATGATGAAAGTGTAGTTCAGTTCGAAATATACTATTCAACTGATAGAGAAAGCAATTAGTTTTCCTACCACAATGCTCGTCTATGCGTAATCTATACGGCTAGCTAGCGTTCACAATCCGTACGGGTGACGTCAATAATGACGATATACACCATTCTCTTTACGCTACGATCGTTGCTTGATGATGACGATGATGATAGTGATGCTGCTGGTGCTGTAGAATGTATTAATCGGTGAAAATGCTGATTTCTTCTGAATACCGTTCTGGGGTTTTTTTTACGAAATAATTGGAACTATTTCATGGTCAACGTATTTTATCTTTCTCTACATTTGACGGGAGCTGTGATTTTACATCTGTATCTAGATTGGGACTACCTTTTATAGTTTATTTACATAAATCTTAATTTTTGTTTTTGGCAATTTGTTGCTTACGACAGCAGAAATACATTTACATACATAGGAGCTCAACATCATTCAAGGTAAATTTTGAGCCGTTTTTTTTTGCCAGTATCTGATATTGAATAGCGACTGAAGACATATCATACAGTGAGTGGAAAAATTATGCCAACATGTAGAAAAAGCAGGTGCAATCTTTAGAGAGAAAAAATGAATAAAATTAATAGCAATCATTTCCGAACGGTCTAATGATTTTTCGAAATTTATTTGGAGGAAACAAACAAACGCATTACAGTGATATGGTCGAATGCATAAATTTTCGAAAATTGTCAAAAATACTGGGAAAAATACGAATTCAACGAACTATGTAATCTCGATAGGTTCAAGCTCCAAGTACAAGTATCATTTATTGATCCAGTGATCTGATCTTTAGTGATCTATTCAAAATTTATCTATCTGATCTTTTGATCTTTGAAATTATTATCTGATCTTTAGTGATCTATTCAAAATTTATCACCCAATCGGAAGACACTATACCATTTGCAAATGGCGGCAACTGTCAATTTTGTTTTGATATTTGTGAGGTAAGGAGATGCAGAATACACATCGACAAGCCACGGAACGACGCTATACTTGTCAAGATATTTGTGACTTGTTTTAGAGAATTATTTGTGAATGCTTTTGTTGCATCGTGAATTTTAGCTTTTTTTTTGATAATTGATATTTTGAAGGATGTGCTTCCCGGTCGTCTATTACCTCGTTTTGCCGTTTTGCACTGGCTGGCAAGATCGTCCGATTCGATCGCTCTAGACTTCTTTCTTTGTGTTTTTTTTTTTTGTAAAGGACGGATCAGAACAAATCATAGACTCTAGAAGCTCTAAAAATAGCCTAAATGGTCATCAACAATGGCGGCACCCTATTGACCGATGTCATCTTCAAAATGTAATGGAAAAAACTTAAAAGTTCAAATAAGCATTTAAAAAAAAAATTAATTTATACCGTTTAATTTTGAAGATATAGTAAAACAACATCGGATGAGAGTTTTCGAAATAACTGACATTATCATTTAATGCGATATTCGGTGATTGACTTTAGAATCATTGTTGGATTTCAATAAATATTGGCAGAAACGGTGAGAAGCCGCGAATGAAAAAGCAAAAATTAAACTTAAAGCTCCAAAAAGAAGGAAAATCATACAACGGATTTGCAAACGGGTTCCAAATAACGTTATCGGCCGTCAATATCCTTTTTTTTTAATTCGTGTAGCGCCCAATTCGCCTGTTTTTCAACCTTTAATATCTTCTGCAAGCGTATCATTCACAAATTCACATAAAAATTAATGCAGTAGACAATTCTGGTTGTGTTTGGGACGAATCTCTATCGAATATTGTTTCCGATTCAGCGTCGTCAATTTTTGGATAATTTTCCATGCTTTTTGTCCTCCTTTGTGATGAATTCGTCATTTCCAAAACGTCAAAACAATTCTTTACAAGTTAGTTTTGACAGAACGTGCTAACCGTAATTTTTGGCAACCAAACTAAACATTTCCGAGAAATTTTTCATGCATTTAATGTAATAAAACTTGCCGCAAATGATTAAAATTTATCATTTTCAATCGAGTAAAAGAAATACGTATTTACGCTTGGAATAAATGTCATAGACTTAAAAATGAAAACTGACTGTCACAGCTGTCAAATACAAGTGTTACCAGGTGTAACAAAAATACAAGTAGCAGAATGAGCACCAGATTTATACTTAAAAAAATTGGAATCAGAATGTTATTTGCTATTTTTGTTACATATCCTTTACTTTATTCATACTTTTAGCACTCACTGTATAATCTATGGATAAAAAAAATTAAATTCAATAGGAAAAAATCGTTTAGTAATGGAACTGTGATTCGTATCGACCAGCGGACTGGCGCCTGGAAGAGAACGCTTACAGTTTTGTTCAGCATTGTTTCTGAGGTTAAAATTTTCGGAAATAATAATTTACATAAACTTTAAACTAGCTAAGTTACCAATGAGTCTCTTGAATTATTTACGGCCGAGATCAATGAATTTCTCTCAAAAAATGCACTAAATTTTCCAATGTCACTGTTAGAGGACACCAAAATTTAAGTTCAACGCATCGCTCATTTTTGCAATGATGAGCTACCGCTCAACTAGCTTTAGCCACATCTACTTTAAATTCATGATAGTGACGTTGAAGTGCTGTTTGCGTGCTGACGCTAGTCGAAGGCAATCTGCATTTTTGGCGTTAAACGATTTTTGTATAATTTTCATATATTTGACGTGATTTTTACGCCGTCGTCGTTGTTGCCGTAGAGATTTTCTTAGATTCTTTCTATTCCAGTAGCATAAAAACGAGGTGTGCGTTCTAGCGAGCAGGCAAGCATCCGCACGTAAATATACAAATTGATTTTTCCATATTCTGATTTTCGGTTTATTTTATTTATTATCGACTTTCGATATACGTAAGTTTACTTTTGACGTAATTCAGTTGTACGCGGATAGTGTTTTTGTTGTTTGTTGCTTCCAATCGATTTTCATGGTCGTAATTTTCGACCTACATAGATTAGAGGTGTTTGCAAGTTGCTTGAAAAAACGGGTCAATAAAAATTATACATTTTTATCGACCTAGCTAAGTTGCGTGGAAATTTTCCAATTGAAAATTCTGGCACACATATAATAATTTTTTGCGTTAATTGATTCGATTTAAATATCACTAGTAAAACGTCGTTTCTGAGAATTCAATTCTTTTGCAACTCTTTCCTAAAATT